>CM019150.1:106179164-106665451 GCA_009733165.1 Naja naja | reverse complement strand
TATATATATATATATATATATATATATATATATATACATACATACATATATACATACATACATATGTGTGTGTGTTTTCTGAGGTTTTCACGGGTGTTTGTATGTAGGTCTTTGGTCATTTGGGTTTCTCCCATGTAAAATTGGAAGTATCAAAGCAACGCTTTCAACAAATCTCATCCCACATCTTCAGGCTGGTGTCTTCAGCTTCATTCTTCTGGGAGAAATGTGTGATAGTGGCTGTTTTTTCTCTTTTAAACTGCCAGAGGGGGTGTGTTTTGTGGGTGGAGGCTTGGCTGTGTTCTGATTGGGTGGACGCTTGGCTGTGTTCTGATTGGGTGGAGGTGTTCTTCAATGCATGCATTTAGTCAGAAAAGGGGAACAAACTTCATCCCTAGTCCAACACTTTAAAGCCACTGGACACGAAATTGATTTAAAAAACCAGAACTATCGCCAAAATTGAACACTTTAACAACAGAATATCAGAGAAGCCATCGAGATAGAAAAACACCCCCACAACATGAATAAACGAGATGATACCTGTCACCTACCAGCCATTTGGAAACCCGCCCTAATTGACAAACGAGTCCCAACCACCAAGTATGACACCAGACCCAAACTCATGATAACTTCACATGAAGTCACCACCACACAGCCATTCAAAAGCAAGTCCAACTCCACACCGATGATACACGACCAAAACAAAAATCAAATTACAGCTACAACATTAGCCACTTTAAACCCCTCCAATCCACACAAGAAGCAAACTGACACCCACTATGAAAACATGGCATGACCACAAACACGGAGCCAAACAAAAGCAGCACGACTCGCCAGTTCAAGTCTGAGGCTGGCAGCTGAGTCCAGCCCACCCACTCAAAACACCCCCCCACCCATTCAGAGCACAGCCCCCATTCAAAATACATGCCCACCCAATCACAGCACAGCTAAGCCCCCACCCACAAAACACAGTTTAAAAAGGGAAAAACAGTTTACAAAGGAAAAAAATGGCAATTTAAAAAGGAAAAAACAGCCACTATCACACACTTCTCCCAGAAGAACGAAGCTGAAGACACCAGCCTGAAGATGATGGATGAGATTTTGTCAAAACGTTGCCCAGATGCTTCCAATTTTACGTGGGAGAAAACCCAAATGACCAAAGACCTACACACACACACACACACACACACACACACACACACACATAAAATGTAATAAAACACAGCAGGAAATGTGGAAGTGCCCTTGAATTTCTGAAGTAAAACAGCATGGAGATACAAGAAAAAACAATTTCATGACCCAGCACAATCCTTTAGGGAAAGGTTAAAGCAGTGAGGGATTTTTTTAAAATTTGGTTCAGGAAAAAAGTGATGGCTAATATAAAGGAGAAATCAGTTAATTTTGTAGAGAAAAGTCCACAGGGGATAATTGCCCTTGAAACCTAAGATCAACCAGTAAAGTAAAATAGACAAAAGCAAAATATATATAATTTGAGGGGGAAATTAGGGTTCTCATTGTGTATGTGTGTCTTTGAGTCAGTTTTAACTATTGTGACTGCAGTTTTCTTGGCAAAGTATTTTGGAAGTGATTTGCCATTACTTTCTTCCTAGGACTGAGAGAGGGTGACTGGCCCAGGTTTTTTTTTTTACCATTGTGGGTTTAGAATTCATTGTCTTCTGGTTTCTAGCTTGATGCCTTAAATACTTTACCAAACTGGCTATCATCACCCTAGTAATAATGACTAGAATTAGTGTAAGGATAAGAAAGAGTTAAAACGGTTATGGAAAAGCAAAAGAATCTAACTCAAGATCAGCATTAGCAATGCTGTGTAAGGCTGGCAGACTGATAATTTCTTCTTCCCAAACTCTGGAAAGCAAATAAAACACACATTCCAAATAGGGGCTGTGCCAGAGACAGAAAAATTTCCATTAAAATACTGATTCCTATCTGCTCCATGCCTATGCAACATTTTTTTTTCAAGTAATACCTGTCTCTCACATAATGAGATCAGAAGCAAATTATCTGAAACATATAGATAGCATGACTGCTCATTGGGTGCCTGATCTCAGGGCATCTAAAACATTTAGAAAGGCTTTGTAATAAACAATTATTTATTTGGTTTTCATATGCTTTATCAGTAAGTTGACATTTTCTGACATGTTCAAACTTGAAAAAGGTAAACCAGAACTTTAGCTGAATTTAAATGTAACCCAAACCTCTAGTGTATTACTTGTCTGATTCCATGATAAATTATTATGTAAGAGAGATCAGGGCAGCAATAGGAACTACTGAGTCAAAAATGTCTCTTAGGACACTTCATAGAGGTTGTACAATGTTAGTGGGGAGGGCCAGACCATGCTCAAAAGTTCTGCTTCTTTGAATTCTTATCTCCAAAGATTAATGAATGTTTTCATAGTTAAGCCTTTTTTCTACATTGCTAGAAAAAAGCAACTATTAAAATCATCAAGCAATAGACAAAAGAATAGGAAGACAATTTGTTAGAGAAGCCAAAGGGGAAAATATATCATGTGTCTTTAAAAAAGGAAACTTTCTTAATAGCACATAGTGTTTACACAATGAGGAGATCCACTGTGGATTATCAAAACAGTCATGTGGTTTTGACTATTTTGTCAAAACACTGGGAAGACAGGCCAAAAAAAGATAAATGGTAAAATAGTTGAGTGGCTGGCTGGTTAAGTGCCATCAAGTCAGTATTGACTTTTAGGACTTCACGAATTGGTTTTCTCCAGGATGATCTAGTCCAGAGGTCTTCAAACTTGACAGCTTTAAGACTTGTGGACTTCAATTCCCAGAATTCGTCCTCCAGTCATGTTAGCTCAGGAATTTGAAGTCCACAAGTCTTAAACTTCCCAAGTTTGAAGAACCTTGAACTAGTCCTTCATGTCTCCCAAAGGAGCACCATTCACCACTGTAACTGATCCACCTTGTTGTAGGTTGCCTCATCTCTTTCCTTTTACCATTCCCAGCATTTATAGACTTCTTGAGAGAACTGGGTCTTCACATCATATGTCATTTGAGCATAGCCATTTAAGCCTCAGAATTAATTTGCTTATGATCCATTTGGTTTTTTTTACTGTCCATGGTATTCTCATAACCAACAATACTCTTTCTATCTGACATTTTGCTTCCATAGAACAGAACAGGGAAAACCATTGTGCATGATTCTGATCTTGGTATGCCAAGGGTCTTCAAACTTGGCAAGTTTAAGACTTGTAGACTTCAACTCCCAGAATTCCTGAGCTAACATGAATGGAGGAGGAATTCTGGGAGTTGAAGTCCACAAGTCTTAAAGCTGTCAAGTTTGAAGATCCCTGTTGTATGCATTCACACATTTATGGCACCTGAATATTTATTTCAAGGTCTTCATTGTTATTTTTCCAAATGTTAGTCTGAAGCATATTTCTTGACCAATGTTCCTTTATTGTTGATAGTCAATTCTAAAAGGCAGAATCTCTCTATAGCACTACAATATCTTTATTGTCATTTGTCAATTATAAGGATAGTTGCTGTAATTATTATCATTAGCTTGTTGGGATTTTTTTTGTATTTTAGTCCTGTTTTCTTTTCACTTCGCTCCCTGATTCTAAAGCTTCCATATTTGCTGCATTTTTCACCTATGAGAGTAATTTCATCAACTCATTGCTATAATCAAGGAGGCACATATTAACTTCTTACTGGAAATTCTGATTTCAGCTTGGAATTTTCCATAATGAATGCTGATTAATGACATCTGCTGTAGTGTAAGAAAGAACAGCAAGCAGTTTATTAATTGAATACCATTGTTACAGATAGTATTTAAACAGAATATTTAAGTCTAAGTCATTTTATTTATTTAGTCAACTTAGGTGATAGCCAATTTTGGGTAGCTCACAATAAAACAAATAAAAATGCAATATGAATGACAATAAACAGAAGAGGATAGAAGAATAAAGTAAGAAAAGAATAAGATGGTGAATATGGCCAATAGCTCAAAAACATATGCAACCACATACAGTGAGGGGCTTCTCCCAACCTAGCCCAGAGCTTAAGACAGGGGTCTTCAAACTTGACAGCTTTAAGACTTGTGGACTTCCCAGAATTCCTCCTCCAGTCATGTTAGCTCAGGAATTTTGGGAGTTGAAGTCCACAAGTCTTAAACTTACCAATTTTGAAAACCTTTGGCCTAGGAGAACAGCCAACTCTCAAATTTCAGAGGCAATCTCATTTTAGAGCAAAGCCTCAGTTGTGGCCATAAGTCAAGGACTACCTGTATATTTTTAAAATCCTGCATCATATTGTGTCTTCCAATTATAAACTTCTAAATATCACACAGCTGTTCACTTGCTTTTTTCATGAATGATGAAGTTCATGTGAAACTAGGAAATGTGACTCCTTAATAATACTATTTGGTTTCATACTAATAGACTTTGAATGGCATATCCATTCAATATAATTGCCCTCCTTTCCTTACAAACTGGCCTTCCATGGGATTACATTTGCACACAAACAGGTCTGCAGCTTGAGCAAGGGCTGATATGTCTGGACATCATTGAAGCTACTGCAGAGAATGCATTTCCCATACTCAGCTGAAGACATCTTGAATTTTCAATCTGTTTGGTGTGATTGGAAATACATCAGTTCCTATGATTTTTGTGTCTTAGATTGGTACAGTTTCACTGGCTAATGACTTTTTTCTTAACTGTTAATTTGGGTTCATATTCCATCTATCATGCACAAGTGTGAGCAACTCCATATATATAAACATACACAAATAATTCCACAAAGTAATGTGGTAGCTTGTTGTTCTCCCCTAGAAATAATGTGTCTTTGATGCTATGCATATAAACTTAAATTCATTGCTGACTACTAGATCATTCTTAACAATAACAACAACAGTTTATATCCTATCATCATACGGCTTCATGTGAGTGAATATTTTCAGCTATCTTCTTTTTCTTTTTGTCTAATTACAATGGTGGTCAAAATTTCTGTTAGCAATTTTGCTTCTTTGATATTAAGTTTCTTTGACTTAATTATTGTTTGCTTTTGAAGGCTGATTTTTACTGACAATGGCTGTATTTCTAACTGGAAGTGCTGTCATTTACAGGACTAAATATTCCCATTACATTTCTATTCCCTGTTAATATACATAAATGGGAGTCCTACCTCTAGGAAGACATGTTAATAAGATAAATTGAAATAATAAAATATTTTTCCAGCTTGAGTCCATCTTTTTTGTTTCCTCTTCTCATTGCTGATGCTTTTAGGAAGTGCTAACACTCATAGATTAGTTAAAGGGTGTTACCAGTTTTATTAAGCAACTTCATAGGCTGCCTGTATATTACTAATATATTTTGAAACAAGCCTGAAAAGATTGGAAGGCAGTAGCTAACTGATCATTTCAGTCTAGCTCCTAGTATGAATGGGAGTTATAAATGATTTAATAGAGCAAAATGTACAGTACATTTTAAAATGAAGTTTGTCTAATTCAATTTCTAAATGCAATTTAAAGGTTTTGGTAAGCTTCAATTGTACTCAAGAAAAAAATAGAGGGAAAAATGAATGAATATAAAGAAAAAGTATGCAATTATATGTCTTAGACAACTTTGGGGGAAAAAAGTTAAAAGTACATAGCTTGTAGTATAGGTTCAGATATCATCAGTATGTAAATACAATTCAGCTTGACATCTTTAGTCCTAGCTGTCCAAATGATGCTGGAAAAATTCATTCCCACCTCCTTAAATCTATGGAAATCAAGAAGGGGAGCAACAAGTTTTGGTTTAATTCAAGCAAGGCTGATGACATTCCATTGTTAAGATTGCATGGAGTTGCATTTTCCCAGGCAAAATCAGTGCACTATTTGGCAGTCCAAATATATAACTGGTTAAGATTATATAACCTTATATAACCAGCAGAGTAAATTAGTTGATAATTTATAGTAGCAAATAGAGGGTGAGGTAAGGATGGTGAGATAATGAGAGAGGCACTACAAAGTAATAGCTTATTGAACTGAACAAGTACATCTTTCCTGTGACAACTTAATGTTGATGTTTTACTATTTCTAAGGGTTATTTCCTAGCAGCCTTAATTCCCAGCATTACTGGGAATTACTATCTCCTTATTAGTATCTCCTAGAATCCTAATGAACTTTCTTTGTGTCTAAAAGTTTTATGGCTGATTGAATAGTTCATAGTCCATGAGAAAGTATATTTTGGGAGGGGGTGACTTACTTGCTTTATATAACAACATTTTCTCACAACAGTATGTTCCAGCTCACCTCTACATTGTCAGCTTGTGGGAGCCAGGAACAATTCTTTTTACAAGTGTGTTGCTGGCTGAAGCAATCATAGTTTGGATTCTAAAGAAGGAATGGATGTGAGGATCAATACAGCTAACAATACTTTATTGATTAATTCTCTATTAAAGTTCTTTTCCAGTCAATGGCAGTGAGTATAGGGAGCTATGAGACAGGTTAGCCACGACTCTTTCCCAACCCAAGAATTATTCATGCTACATCTGAAAAAACAAGTCAGGAAGAAGCAGCATGATTTAGGCATCAGTGAGGAAATTAGCAAGGATTAGCTATATTGATTTTCTCTGACCTTGGTTGTTAGCATAGATAATGTTACCTAGCTTGGATAATGGAATGTCTGCAAGAAAACAACCAAGCTCAGAGAACACCAAGGACCCCTCATTTCAACCCTAAATATTCAAATAATCTTCTTTATTAGCTCTATCGCTAAGTGTATAATTGGTACCGAACATCTGGTTAAGACAAACATGGGAAATGATTGACTAAAGTCTGTTTTACTCTTTTTATATTAATGCTTTTTAACTATGGCATTTTTTAAAATTATAAGCCACTTAAGTGAAATGAATGATGCATAGAAGAACTATAGATGACAATCAGAACACATAGCCAGGGAGATAAAACATTCTGGCCAGGTGTAGAAATTTCAGTAATACATTTTTTTTACAGCTTTACTCAATATATACAATTTCAGGAGAACTTTTTAAAAATTTTTTCTGAGATTTGACCTTACTAGTGAAAATTGTAATTATCAAATGCCCTCATACAGAAACAGAAGATGTTTATACCCTATTTTGATAACCAACCTTTAACCTCAGCATTATTATAAATGTTTTTTACACAAGAAATATCCTCTTAATTTCCCTTGCATTTTTTGGTTTAGGGAAAAGTGGACAATGACAGTTTTGCTTTACAACTATATTTCTCTATAACTTGCTTTGTTGCCATTTTTTTCTATTATTAACCCTATACATGTAGCTTTACCCTTGAGATTATGGCAATGATGATGATAGCAATAGCAATAACACTTTGACTTATATATTGCTTTGCAGTGCTTTTCAGCCAGTGGTGGGATTCAATTTTTTAACTACTTGTTCTGTGGGCATGGCTTGGTGGGTGTGGCAGGGGAAGGACAATGTAAAATCTTCAGTCAGAGGTGGTATTTGCCGGTTCTCTGAACTACTCAAAATTTTTGCTACCGGTGCTCCAGAACTGGTCAGAAGCTGCTGAATACCCACCTCTTGTTTTCAGACCTCTCTAAGGACTTTACAGAGTCAGCCTATTGCCCCCAACAATCTGGGTCCTCATTTTACCAACCGCAGAAGGATGAAAAGCTGAATCAACCCTATGCTGGTCAGGATCAAAGTCCTGGCAGTCAGCAGAGTTAGCCTGCAATACTGCATTCTAACCACTGTGCCACCATGGCTCATGTTATCCATGAGTTTTTCTATGCTCTGATTACAGTAGTGTCGGCTTTGATAGTGTCTAGCCTCCATAATCTTTGATGGCCTGGTTTCCTTTTACCACAATTCTTCCAAACGTTTTGTTTTCTCCAGTGAATTTGCTCATGAAATGGTCAAGAAAGTAAGATACATTTTTGTGATTTTGCCTTCTAGTGACATTCCAGCACTTGATTGTTCTCCTTGATAGGGTTCTCTGCAATGCTCATCATTTCCTGCCCAATTTAACAATATTGCAGTTGCTGATTTCTTTCTGAAAATCCTGTTTAATAGACATAAGACAGAAACAGAATATCTTCTTCGTGTACAAATGGTCCTGTTTTGAAACTGATGGGTTTGAGTAGATTCTATCATCAATGGGTCTTACAGAATTAGAAGCTTGCACAATTCTTTTGGAAAGAGTATACAAATTAGGATTAAGTAGAGAGGTTTTAAGTTTGGGCAACTCAGTTGTACTCTTGCAAGCTCAGTTGTTACAAATGATTACCAGGAAGGGATATCTCTCTCTCAATATATAAATTTTATATCTGTATGCCTAAGTGAAAAGATGTGCCCACCATTAATCTGTATGCACAACTGTAGACCTATCAAATATCATGTAGTGCACTTAAGCCAAGAAGATCAACCATTCTAACACATAGACATAATCAGATATTGATAAAGGGTCCATCAATGAAACATATCATGATGTAAAAAACAACAACAACACCTTACATATTTGTACCAGCTGCTGGGATACAAATATATATGTACTGAGTTTGCACCATGATTTTGCTTCATGCATGCCACCATTGTGAAACAATGTGGTTTGGCTGGCACTACTGTTGAATTTAAGGGAAAGATTTTCCCAGTCCATGAATTTGTCCACAAATTTATCCTTAGTTCTCAAATTTCACCATTAACCATTATCTGTAGTTTGAAACAATGTATTTCTAAACATTTTTCAAGTTGCCATGAGAGACTGTTGATTTCTCTCATACTATATTTTATTTCTTTACCCTCATCTCTCTCTTCCTTCTCTTAAAAGCTGTATTAGAAAAAAAATGTTTTTTTTTCCACATGAGAAGTGAGAGATAATGGGGTCAGCAAAAAAGGCCATTCATTGAACTGATGGAAAGAGCTACTTCTGCTGTTCAACAAAGGCATTGCCTCCTGGGATGCGCCCCGCTGAAAGGAGAATGTACAAATGTTTTTGTTACAGCCTTTAAAAACTACTATTATGGGTAAAAAAAGAAGAAGCAGTGAATTGATTCCCATGAAGAAAGCCCAGAAGGACCTTTTCATAGGAAGACAAAGCATTTTCAATGTAACAATAAAATCAAACTTTTGATTGATTTTATGCAGTGCACACATTTTAGTGAGAGAGCAGCAAGTGTCAATCTGAAGCTTTAAGAAAATTATTGCGCACCTTCAAGGAGAATTTAACCATGGACTTTGTGACTTCTGGCTTGAGCATTTTACATATTTCCTGAGGAGTTGGAGACAGAGAGAATGGGAAATTTCAATATGAATTTTAATATCTAATTCCTCATGATTTTAGTACAAAAAGTTTGGATGAGAGAGGAAAATAAAATAAATATAATAGTTTAGTGATTTGATAAAATGGTCAGTGCTAACCTGCTGAAAAAAGATATTAACTCTCAAGTTGACACCAGATAAAGTCACTGACTAACTTTTCCTCAAATGAGCTCAGCTGCTGTTCTATGGAAAAGAAAAGTCAAAGGTAGAGTCCTTTGAGGGGCACTTGGTGCTCTCTGAGCTTGGTTGTTTTCTTGCAGATGTTTCATTATTATCAGAGGTAGGATTCAATTTAACAACTGGTTCTGTGGATGTGGCTTAGTTGGTTGGGTGTGGCTTGGTCATGTAACTGGGTGGGTGTGGCCAACTCGACATTTTTATTTTATTTATTTATTTATTTTGTCAATCGCTTACAAGGTAATAAGTATGAGGATAAACATAGTTATGAATACATGAAATGAATACATATAAGAAAAATAAAAGAAACAATAGGACAGGGACATGTCAAGGGGCACTTCTCCTCGCCTGGCCTCTCATGGCAGTGGGGATGCTGCAATGGTCGTAAGTGTGAAAAATGGTCATAAGACACTTTTTTCAGAATGGTCACTAAATGAACTGTTGTAAATCAAGGATTACCTGTACAAAAATACAAAAAGCTTATTTGCTTGCAAAAAGCTGCCCTAAATACCAATCATTAGATTAAAAATATCTGCAAGCTAGAGTTACAAATCAGGCAGGGTGCCAGAGCACCTTGAGGAATTAAAATAGTTAAAATGCAGTGAAAACTATCAGCAGCCAACTCTTGCTCATAAAGTGAAACCCTTTAGCAGAGAGGTCATTTAAGCTCTCCAGAAAGAGCACACCCAGGAGAAGCAATCCTTAGATCCATTCGCACCACTTAAAGACATCAGCTGGTCTCACTCACCTAACAAGATATCCTAAGAAAATCATCCAGATTTAAGGAAAGGTCACATGCCCCCCCCCCCGCAGAAAAGCAGTAAAAATAATCAGTGCCAAGCTTGCATCCTGCTTCTTGGAAATATACCCCAAAAGGACAGTTCCAGATACCACTAAAGCAGTGAAGGAAGACCCCCTCCTCCCCAGATAGAAAAAGAAACCATGAGGAAGGAAAAAATTTAAACACAATAAAAATAATTAAATCACAACAGTAACTGTTGCTTGTTGAAGCTGAATAGGGAAAATTACCCCATCAATAAATACGGGATTAAACATCACCAAGCACAGAATTAACCTTCACCAAAAAACAGTTTTAGACCAAAACTCAGAAAGGGTATATAAACTCATGTTTGAATGTCAATCTTTCTAGCTAGCCAAGAAGCCTTGCTGAATGTCACTCATCTTGGTTCCCTGTCATTAAAAGCTTCTTTCTGACAGCTCTGCTTCATTATTCAATTATTTCCTCAAAGTGCTGATTGTCCAGGGAAGTATTTCCTCCCAACAGCAGTGTAAAAATCTTAAAACAGAAAGTCAAGCCCCAGAAGCCCCAGAGACAGACAGTCTAGGCATACTGACAAGAATGTAATAAGGGTGGAAAAAACAAAAGGACATTGCTTCTAACTAGTGGTTCTCCGAACTGCTTAGAAAGTTAACAAGGGGTTCTATAGAACTGGTCAGAACTGGCAGAATCCCACCCCTGATTATTACCCAAACTAAGTAACATAATCAGTGCTACCAGTAGGTAGAGTCCTTAGTATACCACTCTGAGCTGCTAGATGAAAGTTAGAATCTCTACCCCAGCTAAAATTTGTTCCATATGATAGTGGCTATTCCAAACAATATGATACATTTTTGTTTAAATTAGACACAGCGCTGGAACACTTGTGAAAGTCAGTCAAATATAACAAGGCATATCCAGAAAATAGGGTCAATAAAAAGGTAAGAGACAGAATTCCAAAATGCAATTGGAAACTTAAGAACTGCAAAGCAATTTGGCTTTCAAAGATCCTTCTGATACAATAAAGGCAGTTCTAAGAAGACTACTTTTCTGACTAGTGCAAAATCTGGAGCTGCTGATCTTTAACTTTAGAAAGTTCTTTTCTACAGGCTTGTTCTGTAAGCACAGATTTTATACACACACACATACATATGTTCATAAAAACTATTCATTATTATATGTTCCCTACACAGCATTGAATTATAGAAAATGGAATGATTAGATGAACAATGTTAATGTGAATTAGTGAATTAGGAGGGCAAGTGCATCAAAAAACCCAGTATCTTTTGGATTGACTCAATATTGGTCAGAATTCCATCCTACTTGATACCATTTGACATGTCTTGTTGAAGGTACTGGAAATGGTAAGTCATTGGCACCAAAAATAACTGAACTGGCCTAAGAAAAATCTTATCCTCAATAAGTCAACACTTATCTATTATGGAACTTTAATAATTAATTTTAGGAATTGTAAAATTATTAAAATGTCATATGTTGTCTTTCAATTTTTGTACATGAAATGCTTTTTAACCTTTCTGTTTCAGTTCTATTTCACAGCACATCAAATATAAACTCTATCTCTAAGTTGTCTTTAGTAAACAGATTTGAGATTTGCAATCAAATGTAATATTATTTCATAAAGTGTTTTTTCATGAAGCTAAATAATTCAGATTTGCTAGGAAAAGCCAACCCCCAATTCTTTCCTGTCTTGGCATTTAGTTTCTGTATATATTCCCAATATTATAAATAGAACACATTGATAAATCATTAAGCAGTTTTGGTTCAATAATTTCTGCTAATACGCCAGACAAAATGCAAAGAGATTGTTTTATTTTACTTCTTTCAAATTTTTCATAATTAGTCTGCAGCTGTTGAGATTTACTTATTTTTCTAAAAAAGAAGTGTAAATCTGGGTTTGAAAAAAAATATGGAAGCTAAATGAGATTGTTATGGTAATTGCAACAGAAGAAAATGATATCTTTTGCTATAAATTTGCAATTGGGTAAAATCCCAAGAAGACAAATGATTGTTTCATATCTTTGCATGTTTATGTCTTTATGACTGCAAAAGCAGGTGATCAGCTGATTGAATACATCTTCAGGTGAGATTAGATATTATGCCACCCAAAGAGGCTTAATTTGGTACTCTAAGCAGCTGGTTCTATGCAAAATATCTTGATGGCTGATCTGATGGTATCATAAAATACATTCATTCTAGTACAATATTGCTTGATTCTGTTTGAATCAATTGATCTACCATTGCTTGAGTTGATAATGCTGGTCAGAATAAAATCATATATCTATTATTACTGTTTCATTTGTTCCTACGAACAGCCATAAGCACTCCTAAGGTTAAGATTCTGTAACTCTTAATGAATTTTTTTGATATCAAATCATGGGAACTATTTAAAATGCATTTGTTTCCTTTCTGTATCTATGTTATTCCATAGAATTGAAGAAAATCGCTTTACTTTTTTGAGTCATAAGGTGCTGGAATAGAAGGTAATGAGATATGAAACAGAAGATTTCTGTGCCTCTAATAGGTTTGTATCAGAGCGAATTTGCTGATATTTCCTTCTTTACTTATTATAAAAGATCTTCATGCTTTCTAGTATCTAGGAATTAGTATTATTTCTTTTAATTTATAACTGTATAGTACCATACTACGTCAAATTCTTCAACTGTAGTTTTTGAAAAAGAAATGTGCTAAACAAATGATAATCTTACTAAAAATTCTGATTTCAAGGCTAGATTCACAAATGCCCATCTTGCCTTCTTTGATTTTTGCATTTGGGCATATTCCTTCGTCATTTTGTTATGAATTTAGATCTAGAATTCTTCAGACATTCTAGTTACCAAATTGAATCCATTAAATTTATTATTTATCTTTATTGCTTATTTTATGTTAAGCAGTTTTTTTTCAAGAAAAGTTTTGTGATCTGAGCCAAAGGCTGCACAAAAGTATTCTTCCTGCTGACTGTTTCTGCTTGCAGAATATATTTTTGGGAGGAGGGTAGATGGGTTGGTGGGATGGGGATGGCTTCAAGTCATTGTTGACTCCAGGTGACTACTTGGATACATCTCTGCAATTTTTTAGGCAAGAATTTGGAAGTCTTTGCCTTGTCTGCTTCATAGGCTTGGCAGAGTGAGTGGCCCAAGTTCACCCAGTTGGCTTTGTGCCTAATGTGGGATTGGAACTCATGGTCTCCCAGTTTTTAGCCTGATCTTAACCATCACACCCAACTGGCTCTGTTTGCAAGATATTTCAAGATGTTTTAATGGTATCTATCCAGATGTTTTATAATGTATGACTTTGGTTTTATTCTTATGCGTAAAATTATTTTTATTTTTATTATTATGTTTTACTGTATTTATAAGCATTATATATTAATGTATTTATTTTAATTCACAATTACAGATTTAAGGATGTCATTCAGAATCAGATGATTGTACTGGTTTATAAGGCCTGAAACTAAAATTTTAAAATAACAAATATAACATAACACAATATAAGATTTGAATATTGTGCCCAGTGAAAATCTTACATATTTTCTTTTTTTAAAAAAGTTCTACATTTCCAGTTTTTTAAAATAATTCCTTTGCTCTTTTCTTTATAAAATTGTACTGCTGCAGCATCATGTGCCTCTTATTACTCCATTCTTTTATGCTTTTTAAAAATATTCTTTTTATATTTTTGCTGAGATAGAAACAGAAGATGTCCAACATCCTTTAAACCTTATTCCTTTTTGTACTTCTCTGACAAAATCTTTCTTTTTCTGAATTTACAGAAAATTCTGCTCCTTTTGTGCCTTTATGAACACAATTGCACAATAAACTTTAAATTATAAAAAATATTAAAATATCTATATAATAAATATTCAGACAGTACTCTGTGTACTTATAACTTTAGCAAAAGTTTATAACTTGGTCTTAGTTGCCATGTTCTGCAAATCAATAACAACAAAAATAATAGAATTGAAGAAATTCCTTGGATGAGAAGTGAAACATTTTCAAAGAAAATAACTGAGAAAATCCTGTTGCCTTTTGGCAAAAGCATCTTTGGGTCAGCCATGACATGGATGATTGAGAATCTCCTGACAACAAAAATAATAACAGTGTAATTTGTTTTTCGGGGGTTTTTTGTGTGTGTGTGCAATGTGCCTTTTGCTCCTTGTGTGATGTGGTGATGCAGAGGTTTCTTGTATTCCAACTCTGAAAGGAAGTGAACATTAGAGCAAATTGTCCTTGAGCTTGTTTGGAAGTTCTAGCAGGAGAGCATAGTTATCCTATACCCTTGCTCAAAGATTAGCAAACTTTTTCTATCTAGGACAGTTGTTCTTTTTCATTGACCATGCAGCTTTGGGAGAAATGCACATGGAATGGTGAGGGAGTAAGCATCCCACTCATCATTCAGGCCTGCCTATTCAATGTCACCAATGCTGGTGCTCAGGATACCAGATATCATCAAGTAGTTTCTTACTAAAGTTCTGAAAGGAATGGGACAGTAGAGTAAGATTACACTTTTGTAAACAGCAATGGATCATGCCCAGTATTTCCTAGTTGAACTACAGACAACTACAATGATCTAATACATATCGATTTTACAGAAGACAATGTTGAAAAAGCACTATGCAATCTAAAACCATCTCTATCTATTGGACCAGACAGAATATGTGCCTACTTCTTAAAAAAGCTATCCACTTCCATAGCCGAATCTCTAAGCATAATCTTTGAAAAATCTTTCAGGACCAGCTCCTTGCCAAACCTATAGTTACAAGCCACGGTCATCCCCATCTTCAAAAAGGGAGACCCCAGCCTAGTTGAAAATTACAGACCAATCTCCTTATGCTGTGTCACCTGTAAAATCATAGAATCAATTATTAATCAATCCATTATCCTCCACTTAGAGACAAACAACCTACTCTCTAATAAACAATTTGGTTTCAGAAAAAAACTATCCTGTAATCTGCAACTCTTACACTGCAAAAACATATGGACTACAAAACTCATTCAGGGCAAAGAAATAGACACAATCTACATAGACTTCTATAAAGCCTTTGATTCAGTGGTACACTACAAATTACTATTAAACTACAATATTATGGTATCTCTAGACACCGGCATAACTGTATAGAAACATTCCTGTCAAACAGACAACAAATGGTCAAAATTGGAAACATCCTATCAAATTCTGTACCTGTCAACAGTGGTGTCCTCCAAGGCAGTGTTCTAGGACCAACTCTTTTCATACTCTACATAAGTGACCTCTGTGATCATATTAAGAGCAACTGCGTTCTCTTCGCTGATGATAAAAAGCTATTCAACACCACAGATAATTCTGCTACCCTTCAAAAAGACCTCGACTATGTATCAGAATGGTCAAACAAATGGCAACTTCAAATCTCAACAAATAAATACTCTGTCTTACATATTGGCAAAAAAATCAGAAAATAAAATACAAGCTGAATAGTCAAGACCTTGTTGATGATCCAAACTTTGTCAAGGACCTTGGAGTATTCATCTCAAATGATCTAAGTGCTAGAGCCCCTGTAACTACATAGCCAAAAAAGCATTAAGGGTTGTTAACCTAATCCTACGTAGCTTTTTCTCTGGTAATATCACACTACTAACTAGAGCATACAAAACATTTGCTAGACCAATACTTGAATACAGCTCATCAGTCTGGAACCTATATTATGTATCTGATATTAACACAGTACAGAAAGTCCAGAAATATTTCACAAGAAGAGTTCTCCATTCCTCTACTCATTGCAGAATACCTTATGCCACCAGACTTGAAATTCTAGACCTAGAAAATCTAGAACTACGCCACCTTCGGTCCAATCTAAGTATAGTATACAAAATCATACATTGCAATGTCCTACCTGTCAATGAATACTTCAGCTTCAACCATAACAATACAAGAGCTCACAGTAGATACAAATTCAAGGTAAACCTCACCATACTTGATTGCAGGAAATACGATTTCAGCAACAGAGTGGTCAATGTCTGGAATACTCTGCCTGACTCTGTGGTTTCTTCCCCAAACCCCAAAAATGTTAACCCCAAACCCCCAAAACATTAACCTGTCTACTATTGACCTCACCCCTTTCCTAAGAGGTCTGTAGGGGGTGTGCATAGGCCACCAACATGCCTACCGTCCCTGCCCTATTGTTTCTTTTATTTTTCTTATATGTATCCATGTATTCATAACTATGTTTATACTTATACCTATTATCTTGTAAGCAATTGACAAATCAAGTAAAATAAATAAAATAAACACTTCTGTGGATATTAGAATGCCACAGAAGAGGACCATAGTTGGAATTAAGAGTGCAATCTGATGGAAAGTTGCTTGCAAGCAAGTCTTACTGAATTCATGGCATTCTATAGATTTTAAATAACAAATCTATAGATGCATGTTGTGTAAGATGTGATCCATAAATGGTGCTCCTTTATTAAATTTGAGCTATTCATTTTCATGAAGTAAAGGTTAAATGGGAGAAACGGAAGAAGTTCAACTTCTTTGTGCAGGTGTAACACTAGAAGTTTCTCTAATTGAAACAAAAACGTACAGACAAAAGGAACATAAAGTCCATGTCCTACATTTGCTAGCAAAGTAATGTCTCTTAGGCTTTACACGTATATTTTACTTAACCTTTTTAATTTCTATACCATCAGCCCCAGTGGCTTTTGTTCCAGCCAACTTCCTAAGTTCAAAGTTTTAAGTCACAATCCTAGCTTGTTTAAGCAAAAATCATAGCTCCAGCCTTTTCTATTTTACCCTCTTTAACATTTCATTGTTAGAACACTGCTAACTTTTTAGTGCTGGTGACAAAGTTCAATTCAATCTTTTGAAAAGAAATAGAGATTCTAGGGGGAGGGGTGGCTGTCTCTATGGAATTTTTTTTCAGGGAATGGGGGTAAAGGGTGAATCAAGAACTGAATAATGTTGAGGAATATCCTGCTATCCACTGTGCATTTTTTTCTCTTAGTGAAAACTGTCAGAAGCCTTAGGTGGAATCCCCATGGAGTATTCAGAATCAGAATAGAACTGGAAGGGACCTCAGAGGTCTTCTAGTCCAGCTACCTGATCAAGCAGGAGACCCTATACAGTCTTTTCTTAAAAACCTCCAGTGATGAAACACCTACAACTTCTGAACGCAAGCTGTTCCACTGGTTAAATTGTTCTCAGTGTTAGGAAATTCCTACTCAATTCCAGGTTGCTTCTCTCCTTGATTAGTTTCCATCCATTGTTTCTTGTCTTGCTTCCTGGTGCTTTGGAAAATAAGTTGACCCCTCTTCTTTATGGCAGCCCCTTAAATACAGGAATCACCAGTAGTGAGCCCGATACTACTGCTATCATGTCATCACTTTTCTCTAGATTAGCCATACCCAATTCCTGCAACCATGTATGTTTTTAATACCTTTAATCATCTTAGTTGCTCTTCTTTGCACTTTTTCCAAAGTATCAACATCTCTTTTGTAATGTGGTAACCAAAACTGGATGGAATATTCCAGGTGTGGTCTTATTAGGATTTATAAAGCAGTACTAATACTTCATATGATCTTGATGTTATGCCTCTGTTTATACAACCAAGGATTATATTACTTTTTTGGTTGTTTCCACACACCGCTGGCTCATATTTAACTGATTGTCTGCTAGGATTTCAAGGTCCTTCTCACAGTTATTGTTTTTGAGCCAGGCTTTGCCTAATCTGTACCTTTGGGTTTTCTTGCCCAGATATAAAACCTCGCTTTTCCTCCACATTAAATTTCATGTTGTTGGAAAGGGCCCATTGTTAAAGTCTGTCAAGATACATTTGGATCCTAAGCTTGTCTTCTGGTATATTGGGCAGCTTAGCATCATCTGCAAATTTGATGAGTTTCCCTTTTATTCCTCATCTAAGCCATTAATGTATTGAAGAGTATTGGATCGAATACAGAACCTTGTGGTACCCCACTGCTTACTTCCTTCCATGTACCAGTTAAATACAGCTTGTCAGCCAGTTACAAATCCATCTGGTGGTGATCCTGTCTATCCCACTTTTTTCTAGCTTATGAAGAAATAGGTGGAGAACAATACATAAAATAGAAAAACCTATAATTCTCAGAACTCTAGAGTTTAAACCTTCCTGAAGTACACCCTGCACATACTCTATGTCATTTAATCTACAAGTAGCAAACTGGGATCCCATTTTAATGAATATTTCCATAAGGCAAGTGTTCTTCTCTCAGTGTCTTAGAAGCATAAAAGTTTTATGGCAGTAGCTTCTCCTCCTCCTCCTCTCTTCCTTTCCCGCTCTTCCCTCTCCTTCCCTCCTCTCTTCTCTTCTCCCCTCCCATCACCCTTCCTCTTCCTCTCCCTGTTCTTGTATTCATTAGCCTGGAACATTATGAAGATAAAAAACAAATGAACCTTCTGTACACAGACATATAGAGACAGAAAAGAAAAACTAAATGACTGAATGAGAATATTTTCTGCAAAATTCACCTTTTTTTCAAGGTGGAAGAAAAAGGAAGGTTTATAAAAAGAAATCTGGTAAGTGTGGTCTTAGCTTCATTTAAACTTCATTTAAACAAGCTTTTATTTGTGAATTTCAACTATATCATTATAATTCTTAAATCTATAACTTTTTACTTGGGTGGTAGTTTTACTAATAAGAAATATAAAATATATTCTCCCCTTTTTGTGGGTGATTTATAATGGTTTTCTTTTACTTGCCTGTTTGCTTGTTTCTTTGTTTTACTTCCAAGTCTATACATTAGTTCATCCATTGCCTTTTATTCTTTATAATCTTCACCCCACTTGACACTTAATATTATTAACAAACAAGAACAGCACAAAATTTCTTAATTCTCTTTCTTTTAAGGATCTCAGCTCCATCCAACTCCGATGTTCTTGGTTTTCCTCTGTCATTTCACTCAGTCAGTCTTCCTGCAAAGATTTGTTTTGCAATTTGAATATAATTTATCAGTCACTAGGACCAAACCAGCTCAAAGTATTTCTTTTGTATTGATCATGCCCTTTTTTTTACTCAGACCTTATTCATTCAACCTCCATTCTTTATTGATTCTATTTATATTTGTTTTATGACTGGCACTTACTACCCCATTTGACTAGCTAACTTTCACTTTCATGTAACAAACTGAACAGAAGGATTTTTTAAAATATTCAATTGTTTTTTCTTCTATCAAAATTCATTCCTTACATAGACAACATACTATCCAGCATAGTCTTACCAGCATTTGCCATGTTTAGCAAATATTCTGCCAAAGTACATAAATTTGTCTATTTGTTTTAGGGGTTTCTTTGGGGGGGAGGAAGGGGTTTTATTTATATATAACTTGTGATTGTTCACTCCATTTTTTCCTGTCAAACTGTGGCCTTTGATTCATCAATTTGCAGATCCATGCTACTCATTCAATCATACTAGGCAAGGTTCACTGCATTCAACAAACATAGCAGTGTCTGAGGAGTCTTTGGTTCTGTATGAGCTTGATTATTTTGGGGCCACTAACAGAAAACCCCACTCCTTACTAGCATGGATATGTTACCTAGTTTGGGTAATGAAACATCTGCAAGAAAACAAACAAGCTCCATGAACACTGAGGATTCATCATTTCAACTCTGATATATAAATGTTCTCCTTTATTGATAGCAAAGCCTGCATAAAAATCTGTGAATATTCACAGTCCAAACTAACCCCTTTAACTTCATCTCATGTATTATTTATCTGCAAATACATTAGACATCAGAGGACCTTTTTTTTTAAAAAAAATAAATTTTAACATCATACTTCCTTTTTAAAATTTCCTGTTTATTATTGAACCATTCACTACCACTGCATGTTACATACTTGCTTTCATTACATTCAATCACCAACCTTAAACTTTATGTTCATACTGGACATTCTGTAACATACGCTTATTCATTTTTGTAATATACTTTCTCTAAGACAACATTAAACTGAACTTTCTGTCTCACATTTCTATCACTTCTTATTGATCTCCTGAAGAGTGAAAATACACTTTCTGCTTAGAATAAAACATGACCGCACTTCCTAAATTCTGCCTATATCTTCCTATTGCAAACCTTTTCCTGCCAAACACCACTTTGAGCACATTAATAAATCAATAATTAAACAGTAGCTTTTGCATTCACTTCACTTCAGAATTCAAAATTTTGGAAAAAGAATGAAGCAACTGCAATGACTTATATAGCAAAAGAGAGGGGGGAAATTGTTATTTGTGTATATTTTGCCTAAACATGTTACTGAGTTCCATGATTGGCAATGCTAATACCACAGAGCTGAAGAGGGCTAATAACCAGCAGGAAATACAGTAATAAATGATGTGATTCTGTATGCATTAAAGGCTTGAAAATAAGATTTCTTCTGCAAATGATGAGTGACAGAGGGAAAGAAAACAGCCATGTAATTTGATTTTCAGACCTCATGTAATCTAATTGTAATTGAGCAAAAAAAATGTGTAAACTGAACAACCTTGCATGTGTTTGAACAAGATATATTAACTTTAGATAAGAGACACTGCTATTAAATAGTTATATTTTCATTATTGAAATACTTCATTTTTCCTTCAAATCAACATTTTCTCCAGCTTGTTTGCTTTGTAGGAATAACCGTTGGAGTGAGACATATCAGAACAGAATAAATCAAATCAAACATTTGTTATGATCATAGAGCAGCACAAGAAGGATGGCACCCAGTCATTTAAAAGCATAGAGGATACATCAGAATAAAAATAAAAATTTAAAAATATGAACATCTAGAATATATAAAAAGTGTAATTGAAAAACCAATATAGAAAAATCTAAAAGAAGGAGTAGGAGCATTAGATAAGTGTAGGGGATCATTAAAAAATTAGTATGTGGAAGACTATATCAAATTAACGAACATTCTGATATAACAGACTCATTAAATCTACGTTATAGCACGTTATAACATCATTACATTATAATAATCTGATGAATTTTCAGTGCTGATATGCAGAACCTGGCAACATTGTAAAGCAGCAGGGTGATATAAAATTCTCCTGTGCACCCAAAATACAAGTCTATGCATACCTACTCAGAAATGCACCTGGTTACCAAGCACTGTAATGCTATATAAATTAATGATCCTTGGAAGTTGTGATTTTCTAATATTTAAAAAGAGAACTTCTAACTGGGCTTGTTGGTTCTGAATAATGGATAAAGTAATAAAACCATTCTTGCTATATCTGGCCTATAACCATCTGGGTAATCATAAAAAAGGCAGCAAACAGTTAAAAGTTTTCTGTTTTTCTTTTTTGTGGTTGTGTGATTGTCTGGATTTTTTCAAGCCAGATATGATTGGATTAGATTACTCAGCTTGAAATGTAGAATAGTATCCTGAATGTGAGTACAATGTGAGATTATTCCACGCAATCCTGCTTTTTCTAATCTCCACGATCTCTTATGTTATACTCCATAATCTACATCATTACAATGAAGACTCATCTCTATCATTTCTCCATGTGTGGTTTTCAACACCTATTGTAGATTGTTAATGCAGGTTGTTTGGTAGCCATATGACACATTTCCAACCAGGGCTAAAAGTCCCTGTGTTGCATTTCTACACATCATCAGCTGTGGTTATTTACTTATTCTTGTTTCATTTCCATGCAATGGCATTCTCATGCATTTTGCATTGTATTTACTGGATCCTGATTGATTATAGAAAAGTAATTTTTCCCTTAGCCCCCTTCTGTGATTTGATCCCCCCCATACATCACTCCCGTTGTTCTATTTCATTTTTCTTGTGTGTAGTTTCAATCATCTTTGTAACTCCTTGCCTAAATTTCCATTTTTGTTGATTTAATTGACCAAATATCACTCTGTTCTTATTTCTTCTTCCAACACCTTAACTAAGACAAGATTAAATCAAAATGTCATTTTTTCTCTCTCCCTTTGCTGCCACCAGCTATTCTGGACTTAAAGTAAACTGAAAACTCATGGAAGTTAATGAACTGAAAACTCATGGAAGTTAATAAACATTAATCCATTAATGTTTATTTTCTTTCTCTGACAGCAAGATCTGTCTATCTGTCAGTCCATCTATATACATAGATATAGACATAGATATCATGTTAAAAAGAAAGCCACGGAGCTCTGGATTGATCAATTTGGTACAAATCAAAATCTAAGTTTCACTGGAACCTCATATGGAAACTTGAGAGAAAATGGCTAAGATATTAATGATTATACAGAATAATAATCATAAACTGCTTTTTGAACTGTTTGAATCAGATGCACTGGGAAAAGATTGGGGTAAACTGCTATTAATCAATATATCATATATTGCAATTTCTACATCAAACACTAAATAGTATGGAAGGAACTCTTCTTTTTCAACACTTTATTTTTCTTGTCCATCAGGAAGAAAGAACTCATGTTGGAATTTGCAAATCTTTTGAAAGGACACGATATTATAATTGCTACATCATTTCATCTCATTGGATTGATTTTTCAATCCTTTCAGCTTGTTAAACTGTCCAGAAAGAAGCCCATTTGTTCTGCAACTGCTGTTTAGACCACTTTGCCACTGCTTATTAACACTTTAAAATAAGTGTTTAAGGCTAAAGGGTATGGCTAGTCAGATAAAACTTAGAATATTAAAAAGGTCACAATAATAATCCATATGATTACCTTTCATGTTCTAAATACCTGGTACTAAATTATAAGGGCAATAGACAATTGATATTCTATTTTCACATTGCAATTTCATAGCCCTTTCCTTTTCAATATTATAAGTTGTTCCTTAAATATCTCTCAAGAATGGTTCCAGAGCTTCAGCTGTAGAATTCCTGAAGCTCATTTGAAACTTTTGAAGTAATAGTGTATAGGAAAACAGACTTTTTTCCTTTCTTTCTTTGTGTACACTTCAGAGAAGTGTAGAAAAGACTCTCAAAACAGCAATGGAATCATGGATGGATGGCCACATGAACTCTCTAGTTCCATTAATAAAAGAGGAGGAAGACACAAGCAGCATCTACAGTATTTGTCCATCATATTTGTCCATCATATTTGGAGAAGATCTGCAATACAACAACACTATTTAATTGACCCTATTTGCTCTCCCTACAAGGTGATAAGCAGGAGTTCGGATCCTAAGTATAAAATGTAAATATTAATTCATAAATAATTACCAGGTAAATAAAATTGAGAGGAAAAAAAACTATTGAATGTTGTGTTTCAGCAGGGTACATTAATTATCCCCGATTAATGTTCTCTACTTCAGTGTTGTGAAATCGTGGCTGTGAACCTGAGTGACAGATATGGTAGAAGCATGAATGGATCGATGGGATCTGGGACAGTATTTTCTTGGATGCTAAAGTTTGAACAAATCTGTGCAACATGCTTCCCCTAATAGAAAGGTCACCTTCATACCAATAAGAACATTTCAAGCTCCAGTTAGATAAAGTTCATTCATAAGGGCCATTTGCAAAGCATAGCAGGGTTTTTTAAGATTTTTATTTGTCTATTTTTCCATATACAACTCAAGGCAGCAAGCATACATAATATCCTTTCCTCCTCCTATGTTCACTACCACAACCCTGGGAGGTGAGTTAGGTTGAGAAAGAATGACTGGTCCAAATTCCCTGCATTGGATTTTCATGCTTAAGGGAGGGCTAAAACTCCTGGTTTCTAAGTCAACATATAGGGGTGTTTGTGTCCATTGTATAACAGTAGCACTTAGACTAATATGCCGCTTTATAGTACTTTACAAATCCTCTCTAAGCAGTTTATAGAGTCAGCATATTGCCCCCAACAGTCTGGGTCCTCATTTTTACTGACCTAAGAAAGATGGAAGGCTGAGTCAACCTTGAGCCGCTCAGAATCAAACTCCTGGAGTGAACAACCTGCAGTACTGCATTCTAACCACTGTGCCACTCTGGACTCATTCAGCATGGGTTTTGAGGGGCAGGGTTGGCCTTTTCATTACAATGTGGAAGAAAGATCAGCAGGTTAATCTTCTCTTCTTACTGCCAGTAGAGGGAGGAAGTTCACTTGGCACATGTTACTCTCCCTCCCTCTCTTATAACAGCAATTGATTTTGCTGTTTTGTTGCTCTTCTTTCAGTCATATAAAATTGCATCACACTGAATACCAATAGTATATTTAGCATTATATACATTGATGTGGGTAAAATTGTTGAAAGCGTATTTTGAAATACTTAGCACTATGAACAATTACATGTAATAGCATGAAATTATGGCTGTTTGTTTAACCTTACACAATCAAGCTCCAGTATTTTTGTTATTTTTCTTTCCTCTGCAATTTGCTATATTCATTTCATTTGAAATGAATCTAGTGCTCTTGTTCAGAATATGTAGCCAAAATGACATACAAAATTACCTTCTAAAGAGTTTGAGGTTGCTGATATCAATATGCACCTGAAATGTAATCTAACTGTACATTATAACGATCTAGCTACCACCTGTCTGTCTATCATTATCATCATTTTCTAACTCATCTATATATCATAAATTCTTTCAGCATAAAAAAGTTGGTTTCTTTCACAAGAAATGTGGATAAGGAAATACAAAAATATTTCTTTCACATGGATTCTAGAAATTTGCAAAATAAACATAACACCAAATATTCCAAAATTACATTTTGGCAAAAAAAAATAGTTGAATGTATAAAACTATTGCCAGTGAATACTTCATTAGAAACATCTGTATATAACTAATGTACAAGGTAGATATTTTCTTGAGATATTATAAACATATTTAGAGAAAAGCCTGTGTTTGATGTGCAATTAATGATACCAAAATACAAAGCAAACAATTGGAACAGTGTTGTAAACACAATATATCTACTTGGAAGAATTGGAAAGAAGGCAGAAATATGCATGAAAATTAATACATATTCACACACCCCAATTATTTGGGAGATGGAGAACAAGTAATCAAAATATAATATAGGCACTACTTGACATGGCTATTCCTTTTATTCATTCATTGTATCACCTTTTGCAAACTTCTGATAAGCTGCTGTGGTTCACTGGCAGCAGGTGCAGATGGCTGAGGTCTCGGAGAGCGAAGAACTCAGATGAGGGGCCTGCATGTGGTATCAGGACCATCAGGGAGTGGAATGCTGCCTTTGGAGATTGTAGAGGCTGGCAGCAGTGATGAAGAGGTCCCCAAGGAGCCTCTGCCCAGTGCGAGTATACGCAGGGCTGCTCAAAGGAAAGAGCAGCTGCAGCAGCATGGATGACTCAGCAGTAAGGCTGCAAGGTAATGGCCTCTCCCTTAAGAGATAAAAGGCAGCTGAGACACTGGAATTCTTTGCAGGAAGCAAAGAAGTTTTTGCACTCAAGCCTTGTGGACATTCGGAGTATCTTGGTTGGTGTTTGGAGATTCTTTGTGTTTGAAATATTTCTTAGTAACTTTATCTAGTATTCTTGGCAGCCTTGCACAACCTTTGCAAGGCTCATTCTTATCAGAGACAATTAGTTTGAAACAGCCTTTTAACCGTGAAGGAACGGAATTCGTAAAGAATCATTAAAAGGTTTTGCTGTTACCTCTGTTTCGTGTTTGTTTCCTTGGAACAAGGTTTGGGTCAGAACACAAGCAAAGTCAGTGGGGAAATCAGATTCACTTAACAACTCTGATGCTAACTTAACTGCAGTGATTCACTTAACAACTCTGGTAGAGAAAGGTAATAAAATGGGGTAAAACTCATTTAACAACTGTTTTGCTTAGCAATGGAAATTTTGGGCTCAATTATGGTTGTACATTGAATTCTCCCTGTAGTTGCATTTATATATATATTCCTAATTTTGGCTTTACCCAATTTAGATTGGATTTAAGATTATTTATTTTAATTCTGATCTCATTTCCAAGGCCTCTTCACCATCCTTGTTACAGCCTCACATACTTAAAGAACATGGTGAGACTAAATCGAGCCAAATCAAGCCACCCCAAACCTCACTATTGTCCTCTTCCCTTTCCTAAAACTGTTAGCAGAAGGTGATGCTGTAAACTGCCTAATTGTCCCTGGATAATGTCCCAACAGTCAGTTCCACAAGTAGCTCTTAATAATTGCAAATATTATTCCTCAAATAGATTGAGCCTTGCTCAGCCTGTACACCCAGAGAGAAAGAAGGGGGGAAAGGAGGAAAAACATCAGTCAGGAGGAATATGAAGTAATCATGAGCTAGTCCTCAATCTCAGAGAGATTTGACTGAGTTTGCTTAAACATTGGATGCATCATTGATAAATTCTGGGTAAGGTAATGTTTAAGATGCTACACCAGCAACTGAGAGACTAAGATTCTGGTTCACCATCACTCATGAAAACTCTCTGGATAATTTTGTTTTTTGTTGTAGTGAAAACAATACAGGAGAATACCTCAATCTATCTATCTATCATTGATCTATCATCTATCGTCTATCTATCTATCTATCTATCTATCTATCTATCTATCTATCTATCTAATAAATGCATCAATGTATTTCAAGAAGTCTGTTTAATCTTATCAGAGTGTCATTTAGCATCTTTGTCTTCATCCTTAAGCATAAAAACAAATTTATTCAAGACAAATAATGGGAAGATAAAGGATTTAGAGATTTATTGAAAGAAAGCATTACTGCTGAGTGGATTTTGCAGAAGGATTTAAGTTTCAATTTACCAAGAGAAGAGAATATTTGTAGCTCAGGGTTGAACTGTGAGTTCTTGGTGCTTTCCGGGCTTGGTTGTTTTCTTACAAATGTTTCATTTCCCAACTAGGTAACATCATCAGCACTGAATCATTATACATTACACTAGTTGGGTAATGAAACAGGTTGAAGAAAACAACCAAGGTCAGAGACCCAAAGGGCTCTCAAATAAGTAAAATTCAAGAATTCCTTGGTTACTTATTTAGCTCTTAACCATTAATATTATGAAAATGTATTTGAAGAATGAAGTGCATCTATTCCATTTAAAAGCTAGGCATATAACCAATATTTTATAAAACACTTATATTTCAAATATTTCAAGTTTCCCTTGAAAGCTCAGAGGGGAGATCCAAACCTAACAAATCTTACTGACTGTTTGCTGCATACAATTCCTTTAAAAACTACCACACCACTCTATTATAATTATATTATGAAAACTGTAACTTTTTTTAGCTTTTTTTAAAAATTACATTTATATGCCGCCCTTCTCCGAAGACTCAGGGCAGCTTACAATTTTTGGGATACAACCCAATGTGCTCAGCAATAGCCTTCATTCCATTGTATATGCCTGCTTATTACTAAGCGGCAATTTTACAAAGTCAGCTTATTGCCCCCAACAATCTTGGGTCCTCAATTTACCTACCCCGAGAGGATGGAAGGCTGAGTCAACCTTGAGCCTGGTGGGATTCGAGCCTGCACTAATTGCAGGCAGCTGGAACTTAAGTGCTAGGCATTTAACAACCTGCACCACCAAGGCCCTTAGTGGGGCCTTGTTAGTGGGGTAATAAAGTGATTGGCACATATTACTGTTGTTGCTGGCAGTGGTAATGATAATCAATTCTTTTGACTGAAAGTTTCTACAGAAATTGGGAGAGTCACTGAATAATTTTTCACTAAGAGGCAGATATATTGTTATATTTCCAAAGGACTATAAACTGCTACAGCTTAAGAAATTGATGGAATTCATCTTAGCCATTATACTTTAAGTGAAAATAGAGAATACATTCACACTGCACTCATAAGCCACTTCTGTCCTTTACTCATACACTCTAACTCTAAGTTACTGTAGGCTTAAGAATAACATGCTCTGAATGAGATATTTTGTCAGCAGTTTGTACAATACTCCCATTACTACCCCTCACTTTCCATTTTTTAAAAGCAGTTGCTAATTCTTTTATTTCTGTGGGTTTTTCATTATTCCATTATGACAGAAGGGCCATCAAAGGGCACATAGACATAAACAACATCTATATGCCATTCAAAAGACATTGAAAGGTCAAAAAGGAAATAAAAAGACCAAAATACCTCCTCACCAGCAATCAACATTCAGATGACTAGAGATCATCACCATTAGATGAACAATAAAAAAAGCCTCAATTAAAGAACTGCCAAACAAGGTAATAGAAAACAATAGTCAAATAAAAAAAACCACCAATACCACTCCCACCCACATTTACAGGGCAAGCCATAGTATATGAAATGAATGGCCTTCTAGCATTGATGATGTTACTTATTTTGATAATGAAACATCTGGAAGAAAACAGCCTAGCTCAGAGACCACCAAGGTCAAACCCTGACCTACAAATATTCTGATCTATCAGACATATTACTGGATAGTTCTTGGGTTATTTTGTATGTCAAGCAATCACTATACTAATTAGAAAAATATGTAAGAGAAGCTGCAGCTTTTCTTTATTTGTATTAATTTTCAAAAGCTAAATAAAAGTTCAAAACTTCATTAACTTAAAAAAACATTAAAATATATATTAACATACAGGGTGAGTAAAAACACAGGACAAGTTAAAAAGTGACAAAAATACATCAAACAAATATATAACAAAAGTGACCTTCAACATTTTCCAGTAGAGAGATAATAATACAATGTCTTTCTAAGTTTAGACCAGTGGTGGGATTCAAATTTTTTTACTATTGGTTCTGTGGGTGTGGCTTGGTGGGCGTGGCAGGGGAAGGTTACTGTAAAATCTCCAGTCAGAGGTAGTATTTGCCGGTTCTCTGAACTACTCAAAATTTCTGCTACCGGTTCTCCAGAACTGGTCAAAACCTGCTGAATATCACCTCAGGTTTAGATGAATAATTAATATTTAAAATGTCTTCAAATATACCTAAAATATTCAAAGTATATTTTTTAAATTTTAATCTAAAACATAATATTGCACATTTTCAAATATGAATAAACATATAATTTAAAAAACCACAATATTTTTCTAGTCAAATCCAATCTAATTCTCAAATCCCAAAGCCATAAAGTGATTTTTCTCCTTATCTTGTAAGATGTCTACAGAAATTTCCAAGTTGCAAGAGATTTAGTCAAATTATTGTCTCTGTGTCAAAGGAATACAGTCAATTTCATCATTTCAGCTAGCTTCATTAATTTCAAGATCCATCTTGGAGAGAAATTGGGACAATAAGGTAAATAGGCCTTTCTTATTTTTGTGATATCTAATCAGATAAATGTGCTTATCTAGAACAAAATAAACCACAGCAGGCAAGTTGGGCATCACACTTGAGCTGATACTAGCTAGAAAACACAACTTTTAAATTGGAAAACATGGGCAGAGGTCACATTTAGAAGGTGGAGGTAAATAGAACATGAAAACATTCTGGAAAAAATGTCAGTTGTTCTCTAGAACCTTTTGGTTCACTGTACTCATGGCATGACAATAATTTTTATATATATCCAGAAGTGTGCCTTTCATTAGTTTTTTTCTTTATTTATTATTGATGTCAGTAACAGTCTCCCCCCCCAATAATTATCTTGCATCTATAGAAAAATATGTCCATATGGGAAAATTGATTATAGATGTTTAAATATTTGCATGTGAATGCACGTGTGTATACATACATACACAAATCACCTTAGTTCAAGATTTCTTATTCTCTGAAATTTCGTATAGCTCTAAAAAATTTCTAGTGTTTTTGAAATCTTTGGATTTATTTTGTGGTTGTTTCACTTTGATTAATGTTTTACATGGTTTCATAATATTCATGTATCCTTAACTTTCATTGGAGGAACTCCTAGAAATCATTAGATACAAAGTGGAATTGAAACATGACAAATATATCAACAAATCTAAGTTTTAATTATACTATCTCCATCTACAAACCTTTCATCTACCCACTACCTACCTACCTATCATCTCTCTCTCTCTCCCTCGCCCTCTCCCCCCTCCCGCTCACACACAATCTTTTATCATCATCTATCTACATCTATCTATCTTCTATCATCTGTCTTTCTATCTTCTCTCTCTGTTTCTCTGTCTCTATCTCTTTCTCTAGCAAGCTATCTAGCTCTCTTTCTGTAACTATATTTACAGTGCACTGTGACATTTCTTTCCATGGCTATTCATGACCATATTCTCTGTTCTCTACTTTTGCTGAAATCCTTAGTCTTCTGAACTATTTTACCAGATCTCTTGGTTTGATGGTAGTTTGCAGCTGGAGCCCTTGTGTCTACTTATTCTAAGCGTATGTTGTTGCTGCTCTTGTTTCCTTACAGCCTTTCCGTGATGCGCCTCTATATTCCAAATCAATCAGCTAATCTCTGCTAGAAGCATCCCTCTCATCAGAGTCGGTCTACATAGTGATTGTTGACTTTTTGATTTGGTAGACTCCTTTGGGCTCTTCGCTAAGAAGAAAAGGGAAGGAAAACATTTCTTTGCTGAGGTCCTCAGGTAATTATTAAAGGAGCTTCTTTAAAGATATGCTAAAAAGAGCTTTAACTTGAGTACTCCAAATCCATGAGAAACACCTGCTCAGATTTCCTTTGTGTCCAAAACATGTGTTGGAGAAGGTCCTTTTTCTTCTTATGCCAAATTTAAAAGTGCCCCTGAATTAACATATAAATAGGAGCAGGTGTTGCTTTTGGGAAATATTCTCAATGATCAGAAATGTTAATCTCATACTTCAGGAAGTTTCTTTGTGTTTTACTCCATATTTCCCTATTGCTCTTTTCTGGATGAACTATTTTATAGTCTATCCTTGTAAAGTACAAGCGAACAAGTGCCACCTGCCATTTTAGTTTCCTGGTTATCTTTGAATACTATGTATTCCTTTCTTTACATATGATTGTGATTTGGGTTCATTTGACAGCTTATTACAACATGTCAGAGCTCATTTTCCAGTGCCAAATGGCTGAATTGCAGGTAGCTAAGTGCAATTTGCTGCATGTGTGTCTATGTAAATATGTATATATGTATATGTGAGTATACATACACACATATAGTATGTAGGGTCCCGTAAAAAAACATAATAAAGCTGCAGCTTAATTTTAACCCTCCCCCCAAATTTATTCAATTTATATCAGATCTATTAACTTTAAGGTTATTGCTCTATGTTCATCCGAATGCAAGTGATCAATGACTCACTATAATCTTATAGCTTTATAAAAAAATCAATTGTTTGGATCCTTTCTAATTATTGGTATTAATTAGGTGAGTTTTTGATTACACATTAAGTCTTACTAGGCATGTTTAGAGGGGTTCTCAATAAAATTAGTATCTATGACCTGGTGGCAAAGTCCATTTAGTTATTCATCCTGGCTGAAGGAGTTTTTCAAAATGGGGAAAAACACCCAATAATCTGTAATTAGTACCTTTATTATATATGTGGAAAGTAACAGGCTAGAGTGTTTTTCTTTTTTATTCCTGTGGTTTTGTCCTGCTGCTTGAGTAATGTTGGCTACTACAACTCAATAAATAGAGTTGAAGGCAAAAGGAGGGAAAATGGGATTGTAAAGGAATGATTTACTATTTGGAACCTTTTTTTAATTTAAACAAGTAAAGTTAAGCAACCAAATAATGTTACAATGCAAACCTCATTGTAAATACACAGTCCAGTGAAATACTTTTGGTCTTCAACCACAATAAAATAGAACTCAAATGAATAACTCTTTTAAGCAAAGGTGAAGAAATAGGCTGTAAACCAACACTTGATAGACCAGCCATGAAGACCTTGGAAAAATATTAAAATGACATGATTTTTCCATACCTACAAAGATTAAAATCATACCAGGCATGGCATTCTGTGTGACACCCTATGAAAGTGAAAATTGGACTTTGAAGAAGCAGGAGAGGAAAAGTGTTGAAGCTTTTGAACTTTGATTGGAGAAGTCTCTTGAGAATACCATGGACAGCCATGAAAACAAAGAGACAAAACAAATTAACCAAGAGTTCTCAGATGAGGCATTAAACACATTATGGAAAGACCTGTCTCAGGTTCTAAGGCTGGGAAAGGTGGAAAGAAATGGAAGAAGAACATGAACAACAACAAAGGTGAATGGACTTAGTGGCAATGAATGTACCATTAGAAGAGCTGAAAGACCAGATTAGGAATAGATCATCATGGAGAAAATCTATCTGTGTGGTCACTAGGAGTTGTCAGTGACTTTATAAGACATAATAAATGCAACTGTTAAGCTAAGATAGCTTGGTTAAAGAAAGCTTCATCACATTTCTATGTGATTTAATAACAGAACAACAGAATTGGAAAGGACATTGGAGGCCTTCTATTCCAATCCCCTGCTCAAGCAGGAAACCTTCATACCATTCTGGGCAAATGGTTGTCCAATCTCTTCTTAAAATCTTTCAATGCTTTAGCACCCACAACTTCTGGAATCAAGTCATTTCACTGATGAATTGTTCTACTATAACTGTCAGGAAATTCCTTCTTAATTATAAGTTGGATTAGTTTCCATCAATTGTTTCTTGTCCTGTCTTCAGGAGCTTTGGAGAATAGGTTGACCTCCTCTTCTTTGTGGAAGCCCTCAAATATTAGAATGCTGCTATCATGTCATTCCTAGTCCTTCTTTTCATTAAACCAGACACATCTAGTTCCTGCCCATATGTTTAAGCCTCCAGTCCCCTAAGCATCCTTGTTGCTCTTTCTGCACTTTTTCTATATTAATCTACTTAGGAAGATTAATTTCACATAAAATTAACATTTTACAGTTTTTTGCATGCTGCAAAGGAGCATCATTATTCAACAAGGTATTTTTAAAAAGAAAGGAAATGGACAGGATTCCTCTAGGGTCCACATAAGATCATTAGGTATCTGAAATGATGGGACATACGGAGCATTTTTTTACAGTCCAAGGCAGCAACATAATGTTATTTAAAATTTAGTGTTTCTTCACACACTCAGTTACTGACTTCAATAAGGCAAAAAATCTATTGGAAAGAAACATGGCATGGATATCAGATACACCCAAAAAGAAAGTGAGGTTGAGGTCAGATTGTCCAAAAGACAATCTGCCCTAAGGGTTCTTACAGATTTAAAAAGATCTTGCTTGTCTTTCAGGCAGAGTTAGGAAAATAAGACTCACAGGCTACATTTTGAAAAAAAAGAATGAATTTTGTTAAAGAAAGAAACAGGAGCAAGCCATTCTTCTCTGTTACAGCCAGGAAGTGCAGAGTTTAATTGTGTTAGTAACTTTAATAAAACTGAACCCTAATCTCACTGAGAGTTTATATATATATATAAACGAAAACAAATATACATACATACATACATACATACATACATACATACATACATACATACGTACATTACTAGCTGAAATATTCAGACACTGGAACACTTTTTCTTTTTCACAATTGTGCTACCTGCAGAATTCAAAAAAGAACACAGATGATTAGAAGTTTCTCTCCTCTTGATTTTCACAGTTTCCAAATTGTGCCTACTAGTCCAACTCCCATCACAGTTCAACCACCACCATTTTCTGTCTTTGACCTTCCAAGTAAAAAGCAAAGATGTGTGTAGCCCATGATATCCCAGCACTTACCAGGACTGTAGTCTAAATGCTTTTGCACATATGACAAGCATTCCACCCTAATTCTATCTGGTTCTAGTTTTCAGCAGTGAAATACATACATGCTTTAACAATAAGCACATATATATTAATGTTTGTTATTAAGGAAGGCTAAAGCAGCTTTACTTTTCCCACTGACAAGAAGAACCTTGCTGTAGAAAGAGGCAAATAAAAACAGACTCTTGAGTAAGAAAGTTAATGAAAATGAAATGGGAAGTAAGAAACTCCAGTTGTGAAACTCAGCTATTTTTTTTTCTTTTAATCACAAGGAAAAGCACAGAAGCACATAAAATGTGTGAAGAAAGGCGGAGAGGAAAGATCACACTGTTAATTAAAATGCAGAACCTTCTGTTGTTTGCCAGGGACATGTTGCTCCTGGTTAAAAGTATTTTCTTGCTCAATGAGGATCCAAAGTTATGAAACTACGATTAGTGGGAGTTCTAAAAAGTGTAACTTTTCTTACAGAAATTCAAAAGGCGTCTCAAGTCAGGATTAACTCTTGGCTTTGCCTGCCTAATTTGCATCTCCCAAGCCAGCATAGGAATGGCAAGACAGCAATTCTTAAAGAGTCACACTTCCTTAAATGCTCTATTGCTGCTTGCGATTTCAGAATTGAGTATCAATATGTATTTGTAAGGGGAAAAATACAGAGAAACACAGCCTTTCTCTCTTTCTACATTGGCAACTGTATTCAGATCAGAAGAATCATATTAAATCTTGATAATATTACAAGCCATGTTTAGATATTTTGATTTTTTTCTCTTTGTGTGTTTTATGCTTCTGCAATAGTTTTCACACTAAAATCTAATCTCAACTGGCACATCCCAATTGCCATTATCATTCATTTCCTGTGTATTAGTGGCTGTTTTACTTTTCACAGTTACAACAATTACAGTGACAGTTACTATTGTTCTTTAGCATTTACAATTTTTAAATCCTGCTAAGATTTGAATTCAACCTAGAACAATTCTAATTACATTTCAGAATATCCTGTGTATATCTAATTGCTTGAATCTTTCTATACACTGCTTAAGAATGATTTATATACTATCCATTTTACTTTAAGAAAAAAACATACAGTCATATGTCTCTGTGTGGACATGTTTGTATGATTTCAGGTTGGTTCACTGAGATGGCAATTGCTATTTCATGTATAAAATCTTCACTGTAAAAGACTTGACAAAAGGAAATTTTAAATAGTAATTTAACAGGTCTCAAGGGGTAGTAGGCTCTATATAATTTTATAATATAATTTAAAGTTTAAAGGTCCAGATCACTTGAGTTTAGTTTATGGGAAAGGAGCATTTTTCAAATATTTTACTCTGCAGGAAGTTTCTTTTTTAGAAACTCATTTGCCAAGGTATCATTAGCATCTTCCTTATTGCCAAGGACTATAGGATATGTTCAGGATATATGCTCAATTACCAAGAAGACAGGGGATGAATGTGTTTTGGCAGAAGTTATTGATATTGTAATAGGAAGTATGAATATTTATGTGATGTTTCCAATTCATAAAGTTTATCAGAAACTTGTGTAAGGTGGGAGTGGTGTTTTTGTTTTGTTTTTATGCTTTTGAACACTAGAACTGTCCATATTTTGTGTTCTATTTTTGGACTTCATAAACTAGTTGAATTGCCTACATCAGTGGTTCTTAACCTGGGCGATACTGCCCCCCAGGGGGTGATGTTTTTCAGGGGGGCGATGGAATGAAAAGGGGTGATGTGGGGGCAAAGGAACGAAAGGGGAGCGATATGGGGGCGATGGAGCGAGATATATTGGGGGAGAGAGAGAGAGGTATTGGTAGATAGGTAGGTAGGTAGACAAAAAGACAGACAGGTAGGTAGATAGGCAGGAAGGCAGGCAGGCAAACAGACAGACCTTTTGGATGGACGGATGGATGGACAGACAGAAAGAATGCGAGAGCAGCAGCACTTTGGGAAACTGGTGGTGGCGGCTTTTCCCAACATGCTGTCGCATTCAAGGCGCCAGTTCAGGTGAGGTACTACAGTCAATGGGTGAGCCTGCAGGGCCGGTGCCTCGAACGCCCCCCTGCTGCCTCTTAGCCCCCCCTCTGCTGGCCCCCTTGGGGATGCTAAGAGGTGGCAGGGGCGGTTATGTTGGGGGAGAGGGGCGATGACAACTTCCTCAATGGCTCAAGGGGGTGATTCTTTTAAAAAGGTTAAGAACTACTGGCCTACATCATCCCAGAATGCATATAAATGTCTTCTGATTCTTTGATTTGTGCTTGCTAAGTAAATTATATATGATTACTTTTTAAAAGAAATGATTAGGAAATAAAAACATCTTAGTATAAAATAATGTTAAATACCTCCTTTTGATGATATAGGATCTGTAACTTTGTTTTCAACAATTTGAAATAATTTGCCAGAAAATGGTTAAATAGAAATATTTTTTTAAAAATCAACTCTAAACTATAGGTTTAGGAGTTTTTGATAGACTTCCATTGAAATACCTACCAACACCAATTCTTCTTAGTTTGTTCAAAAAAGAGTATTATGTTTCTTGAATTATACAAATTAGACTGATTCCCATGAATTTCTGATTCCAGTTGTGCAGAATAAAGATTTAATCTCAGGGCAGTATGTTAATAAAGTAAAATGTTGATATCACCAATTGTTGAATATAATGCCAAACTAATAAATTTCCCTTTGATGTGAGTCAAAGGTTTTGAGTTATCTTCTATACATACTGTTATTATATCTGCTACTTTATAATATTATAACAATTGGTTTAATCTTGCGTTGAGAATCAGGTAAAAATTTATATTGCTGGGTGTAATATTTAAATCATTAGAAAGAGTTATAAAAGTCAGAGTGTTAGTGAAAGTAGAGAGAAGAAAATTAAATGTGAAGATGAACTTGAGATGACAGCTGACAATGCATGGTGAAAGGACTTGCATTAGAGAATGTGTAATGGTCCAAAGGAAAAGTTGACAAAAAGTAAGTTTCTGGGATGAAGGAATTCAACCATGCTCATTGAGATTCTATCTTTACTGCACTGGTATAACTCCCTTGAAGTTGCTTCTGTGCTTGGACAGCAATTGTTGGCTAAGACCAAATGGATCTGCTGGTACTACCAACAGGGTGTGTTGTTCAGGATTAAGAAGAACAACTGTGGTCACCACTGCAATGAATTCAGAAGTGGCACTTTGAGGGATAAGAGTTAAATCTCAAACTTCCTGAAGGCTTACCCTGATTAGAGATAGTGAGTGGAGGAGTCAATTCAGATCTGAGCAATTTATTATTTATATATGTTTAGAAAACCTGGCAATAGAATTAGATATACATATATACATATACATAGCAAAGCAGATGGGAAGAGGGTTTAAGGTTAGCATTCCAAGCTGCCTATCCATGTCCTTGGATATCACAAATCGAAATGGATCTAATCTAACTATGCAAAAGGAATTATTAGATATCTCTGTAGCTGACTATGCATTAAAGATAGCATCTGAACAGATATGAATAAAATTAAAATTAAAAATATGTCTGGATAAGATATTTTCTTAAAGAGGAAAGCATTACAATAAAATCTCTGAAGATTTCAGCAAGTGGTTAGCACAGACACACAAAATTTACTTACCAAAACCAAAAGCCAGCCTGGCATTAATGGAGCTTTTTGCTGTTTCTTATCAGATTTGAGTCAAGTCTTCTAACTGCTTTAGTGGTCTAAAAACAAATATTAGGCTTAGCTGTTAAAGAATATTTATTTTTTTATTTCTACATCTATACGCTCAAAATGAAAATAGCAACAAAAATCAGTGAAAGGCTGCTAACTCTTGATTTATATTAATATCTCTGATTTTAAGAATATGTTGCCTGACTTTCAGTATATAAACATAATTTAATTCTGAGTCTTAAAACATAGGATGATTCATATTAAATATATTTAAGGGACTCATGTTATTTGCAAATACACATACAGATAATGGGCACAGTTCTTCATTTCACAGTACTAATGTAAGAAGTCTTTTCAGAAGCAATAGCAAACCAAAACTACTTCCCAGAGGCAATTATGGGGGGGAAAAAACAAATGTAATCAAAATGCACTAATATATTTTTGGGGAAATAAATTTACACAAACATTGTTTTAACAGCAATAGTTAAAGTGCAGATATAAATTTTATTCCAGAGAATAAAGAAAACTTGCTTGTTTTTAGCAGGTTAGCCTAACACAGATGAATTATTATAAGTTGGGAAAAGCCTGTGTATGTGACACTGTGATCTTCATTAAAGAAACTACAGTAAAGAGAATGTTTTATGTATTTTCAGCACAGAGCTTTGCTCACAGTAGTTAGTTTTTTCCCTTTAGGACACAGTCTTTTCATTAGTGAGAAAAAAGCAAAGAAATTCAAAACTAGCTCTGTGGAAATGATGCACTCCAACTGTTTCAATTCCTTTTGTTTCAATTATCTTTTATTTATTCACTTGTTCATTTATTCAATAAGCAACAGAAAAAGTTTCATTCCTCTTCTAACAATACTGTCCTGTCTAGGCTTTTGTAAACCAATAAAGAATGTATGTCTATTTTCTACTTTATATATATATATCAATGAAAGAGTCGTATTTATACCTGTATGCTTGCTGTTTCCATTTTCCAATCAAACCTTCATTACTTAATTATCTTCTCCAGCTGAGCACCCTATCCCTAATTTTATCCTGACTATTTCTTTTATCTGTGAGTTACCTTTGAAATGTTAATGGCAATGTACAGTCTTCCATAATAAAATTTCAATTATTAGCCCTGCACACATTTTAGCCCCATAAAATGCTCTTATAGAGACAATGAGAGGTCCCAAATCAAATAGTAGGTCAGAAAAACACTGGAATAGGAGATACATATTCTAAGTCAGAAAGACACCTGTATCAGAAAGATACTAGATGCACGTGGAATACCTTAATTGCTGCATTATAATAGCCTGCCATGTTGACTCATCATGATGATTATGGTGATATTGATCCTGGGTGGGATAAGGAAATACTATTAAGAGTATATGACATGAAGACCATCCCAAGTGCTCAGTTAAAACAAACAGGCACCCACAATAGGCACCAATGAAAAATGAACTACACCTTGGCATACTATTACAAATATCCAAGATTATATTCCAGCCACTCATGCAAAAGAAGCGGAAATTGATAGGTTTCATGATCACAGTCAATTTTAAATAAACAGAACTACATGGATAATACCTACCTTTTAGGTAGATATTAACACAAATGGAACCACAGTAAAGAAATATTTCAAAGAATATCACTCAATAGAGTAGCAGTGGAGACACTGGGAAAAGTTATTCAGATTCTGGGACATTTTTATGGATTAATTCTATTTATATAGACACCCAACTCACATATGTAACACTGATGGTGTACAATAAAACAGAACATAAAATATAAACCATAATGAAAAATATTACCAAACTTAATTTTTAATGTTAATAATATTTAAAAAGATTAAAAGAGAGCATTTTAGTATTATGTAAAGTGTGATGGTTTCTTAGTTCTTCATGTTCCTTAGATCCCCAAGCCTGCTGACATAATCACATTTTAAGGAACATCTGGAAGGTTGGTAAAAATGGTGCCAAAGATCAGAAACATGTAGATAATGGTTTGCCTATGACACTCTATGGAAGCATTAGCTGCCCTTTGAAGAAGCTGGATAGGAAGAGTAGTGGCACTTTTGAACTTTGGATCAGCTGTTGAGACTCTGTGGCTTCAAACTAAGGCAAATGGCTCAAACTGTAATAGTTTGAGAGGCATCAGTATCTTTTCTCCCCCATCTGTTTTACAACAAACAGCCATTTAATAAAAAGTCCATTTCATACATTTGGATAAAGACTATAATATATAACATCACAAAGAATATAAAAATGTTAAGCTAATTGTTGATAGTCAACATTTTCAATATCTGGTATAATAATACCATCTGAATTTGAGCCAATATCTGTTCAAAAAACTTTAATGGTTTTTGAAGATGAGAAAAATACTGTAGCTTGTTGGTGTGATCCAGAAAATGTAGTTTAACAAACTAGTTCTCAGTCATGCTAATTACAACCAAGTGGATCTGATAAAAATACAAGCCACTGTTTCCAAACCTAGCAAAAATGTTGAGAACAAAGGGGTCATAGGCAACATCTAAGTTAGAGAATCTATATTTAAATATAACTGGCTAACACATGATAGGAATGAGAAAGGAAACCGTGCTTAGAGACAGATTCAGCAACATGATGGCTTTTGAATTGGGGATTCATAAACTCCTAGACATAGACTTCAAAGCATATCAGTGTGGAGCATTGGGATTAGTAAATAATTATTTTCATAATTTCAGCTGCCCTTTTCTAGCAAGTATAGTCACAGAAATGTCTGCTAAGCCATACCTAAAGATGCAGTTCATGCTGGTTCATATATATTTGGGCAACTCTACGTTAGAAGCATCACTTTGAGAGTTTTACTAGCCGAGGATAAACATAATGGTTATGACCAACCCTTACAACATATAGTTGTCAAGGTTGGTGTACATTAGACTATGACTACCACAAAGGATGTTCTGGTTCGAGGGGAACACCTTTAGGAGAACATTTAGGGGAACACTCTGTAAGTCTTCAGAATGCTTGCAGAGGCTGATCCTGAAGGCTGGATGAAATGCACCCAAGCTGCTTTCCAGTGTGAAAGATAAATGGAACTGATGGTACACAATTTCCTGGCTATAATTCCAATAAACGAAGCTGTCCTGAACATTGGGAGAACATCAATCAATTTATTTTAATATGCTTTAATAGAGAGAATATCTAAAATATCCACCCACCTACCTACCTATTCATCTCTCCATCCATCCATCTTCCATCCATCCATCCATCCATCCATCATCCCTTTGTCACTATCCTGATAGAGTAGCTGTTTTCAAGATGCACCCAAGTCTATCAGAGAAAACTTTCTATATTGATTTGTCTTGCAATGTTTAAAAGAATGAACCAATTTCAGAACTCTCAAAGATATAGGAAGATCTGAAAGAATGTGTCTGTTGAAAATAGATGTACAGGAGGAAAATACTGTCAGAATACATAAGCTATATTCCATGCCTGTTAGATCTCTTTGACACCTTATGCTATGGGGAAAAAACCCATACAAAACACAGCCTATTCTTCTTTTCAGCTGTGCAAGAGCACAGGTATCAAATAATATACTATCTTGTGACTTTTAAATGATTTTCTCAAGGAAGTACCATTGATTCTAGAATATGGGTGGGCAACTTTTAAAAACTCATAGGAAAGTTGCAAGGAAACATTTTATATTGATATTTTTACCTTACTTTTTCTCTCTCTTTATGTTTGGATTTGGGAATGGAACTGGGTGGAAAAGGATAGGTGTTCTGACCTGGCTCCCAAACAAGACCAGCATGCTGCTTTTAACTAAATGTTCTCTTTATTAGGTTATTTGAACAATTGTATGTTGTATGAGATGTTGTCTGAGTAGTGCATTAAATAAAATAGGCTTCAGAAGTATTATGCAGCTTCAGTTTTCATTTTGTATCTTAGGAAACAGGGATATAACTAGTGAATGAATGAATGAATTCTTTATTGGCCAAGTGTGATTAGATACCCAAGGAATTTGTCATGGTACATATGCTCTCAGTGTACATAAAAAGAAAAGATACATTCATCAAGAATAAGAGGGTGGATAATAATTTTATTGGAATTGTATTGGATTCAGGATAGGTTAGGGCAATTCTAATTTTAATCCCAGTCACCAAATCTACTCATATATAAAATTTTGCATAATTAAAAACACTATGTAAAAACTACTGGTAATTGTTATTTAAAAGTGCAAAATGTCATTCACATGCACAAGCTGTCAGAATTCGGGCAGTTACCCCAATTAAATCATGAGTCTCGAGCAAAACTTCCAAAACTTCAAAGGATTTATTGGGAGTTAACATGTCCGGCACTGCCTGGTGTAGCCGACTCTGAGACACATAATTCATTGTCACCTTTGACCCTGGTTTTCCCCCACCCCCTGGGTGTATCATAATTCATATTCTCCAATGAGACACATCCATAGTCAAGAGTCATCAATCATGTTCTCCAGTTAGATTTTTGCATGGCAGAAACTTCAGTCACCTAGTTACTATCTCTGAAGAACTATGTATGGAATGTACTTTTGATTTTCAAGCTGCCATACTGCTCTTTCAAACCTCTTTCCCCCTCCCTTTCTGTTGGCAAATCTAAAATGACCACAGAAATATGTTATGAGTTGACACAAGCACTCCATAAAAATAAGTAGGAAATGCTTCTGGGATCAAATTGAGTCATCTGTCAATCATTAATGAAATTTACTAGATAAACCAAGAAGTAACAAACCATATTATATTTATTATGGTAGGCTGTTTGCGGTCTTTGGGATCTTCAATATCTATAGGTTACATCAGTTATAAATTGGGATTTATAAATTGTATTTATATTTTTCTTAAAATATTTCACTGTTAAATTTGTCTAAATATGTACCTAGACATAAATCAATGGTTAAAATTTCCATTGAGTCTCTGTGTAAGATCAATGTAATTAAAGCAAATACTACATTGAGAAAAAATGTGCATTTTAAGAAGGAAACCTATCTTAATCTCTATAAAATATTCAAAATAGGTGAATTGATGGGAAATATTTAAGATATACAAATTAACAAGAAATATTTGTGGTAGGCAAATATTTTCAAATGTGTGGACAAATTGAGGTTATCTTATAATGGAGTGGTTTTAATTTTCTAGGTTTTTAACTTTATGGTTGGGCTTTTATTTTAGTATTTACTGTATAATTTTTTTGAGTAAGAATCTTTCTGAATCTTTCATTTTCTCAACCTATTTATAAAATAAATGTGGAACACTTCTGAAATCTTGAGATATTTTAGGGGTCACAAAATAGCAAATATATTAATGTGATATTCAATTATATTTGTAAAGTATGGAATTTGTCAATTTATGAAGAGCTTGGCCTCTACTGATCCTGGAACTCAGCAAAATCTTAAATACAGGTAGTCCTTGGCTTACAGCCATTCATTTAGTGACTGTTCAAAGTTACAATGGCACTGAAAAAAGTGACCCATGACCATTCTTCATTCTTATGACCATTGCACCACCTCCCAGGGTCACATGATCAAAATTCAGATGCTTTGACAACTGATTCACATTTATGACATTGGCAGTGTCCTGGAGTCTTGTGATTACCTTTTGCACCTTTATGACAAACAAATTCAATGGGGAAGCCAGATTCATTTAACAACTATGTTATTAACATAACAACTGCAGTGATTTATTTAACAATCATTTATTTCAGCCTATTTCATAGTGGGTGTCCCCATCCACCATTATGGGTCTGAGTGGGTGTGAAGTCGAGGGTCTACTGTGTCAAAAATATTCTGTGGAATGAGGCAAAACTCACTTAACAAATGTCCCACTTCGTAACATGAATTCTGGTTTGTGGTAATAAATTGAGGATTACCTGTAAATAAAAATCAAATTGTCCTTCCTGATAAAGAAAAAAAGAAAAAAATATGAATCTATTCTCTATTTTGAAAAAATCTTTATATTCAAAAAATGATGAGATGAAGTGATAGATTTCCATGCGCTCTAGATTTAATTATAGTTTTAAGAAATGAATTAATTACATAATGATACTGAATGGATATTATAGAGAACTTTTTATTAATGCTTTTGGTGGTTACACTTAGTCTAATTTAATTCCCATAATGTATGTAGGGTTTTTAAAACTGTATAAGCAGTTTTATATTTTGTTTGGCTGGTATTGTATTACTGTTTATATATTAAATGAGTAGGGTGAAATATTATACTTTACATTCATCGAAATATATATATATATTGTTCCATAGTTAAAAATATTACTGAAATTCCTTCATATCGGTTGCATCTTATTCTTTAAGACTAACAAGGAGTGCATTAGGAATGGAACTAGATCACAAATGATCATGAATAGAACAGAATACTATTTATTGGCCAGGTTGATTGTTGTATGTTTGTTTGTTTGTTTGTTTGTTTGTTTGTTTAACATCTTCCTAGACTGACAAAGAAGGTTCTTTGGAATGGATGTAAGCATTTGGATCTCAGAAATGTTCTCATTTATTGTGCTACCTCCCTTTGCTATTTATTGATTATAGTCTGCAAATAGTACTATACCGGCAATGTTCAGAATTGGCATTGAGATTGCTGAAGTTTGGGGTGGTATATCCCTATGTAAATGCTACCACATCCTCTTTTCTGAATATTAATTTTGATAGTGACTCTTTTTGTAATCCCCTAAGGGGAAGATAATTTTTGAATGCTTAGCAGTTTTACAAGCAGCAGATGGACATTCAAAGTTATTCCAATAACATCTTATAGAATCTCACTAAAAAAGGAGGCAGATGGCAAAGCAAATTGCTTTAATTTTAATAAAAAGCTTTCATTTACTCTGATTGTAGTACTGGCAAATAGCTGTGAGTCAGCTAATGTGCAGATGATTAGAATTTATCCTTCCTAGTGCTGGACAGTTTAGAGGGCTGGCATCAGATAGCCAGCCTTTGGCATATGAAGCTGTCAGACTGAATGCTGTTTCAGCCTGATGATTAATTACAACAAATGGATGGCTCTTTTGGTGGTCTTAGTAGGGATGTTCTCCTCTTTCCTCATGTTTTTTCCCATTTCTAGAAGAATGATGGTTTGGTCCAGGCCAGGGGTCTCCAAATTTGGCAACTTTAAGACCTGTGAACAAGTCCCAGAATTCCCTGGACAGCATTCAGTTCTTAGTGGAAAAAGTGTTGTCTGTCTGGCTGAGAAATTCTGGGAGTTGAGGTCCACAAGTCTTAAAATTGCCAAGTTTGGAGACTCCTGGTGTAGGTTGTTAGGGAAGTTTATGGAATTGAAAGTTATCAGGGTTCAGATCAATGAATGGGACAGTGTGCCTGATGATACTATAAATCACAGAGGCAAGAAATCTGCCAAATTTCAGAATGAAAGATGGAGAGGATAGTGAGACAGGATTTACTTTTAATGTAGTTTCAAATTAGTTCAAATGTCGTTCAGTTAGATAGGGTGCAATCAAATCTGTTATGTATGCAGAGTTTGAATATGATTGGTTGTTCTTGTAAAGTGTTTGAAATCATTGGTTTAAAAGTGCGGGAAAACCCTGCACTCTGATTGGCTGTCAGCCGAGGCAGCCGGCTATATATAGCTGCCTCGGCTAAGCCAAATTGGGTCTGTTCTGAGCTGAAGTCACAATAAAACTAAGAGCTGAAGCACTCCGCGTCTGTCTCTCTATGCAAACTTAACACTGGTGACGAGGATGGGATTTCCCTGAAGAGAAGGCAATGCGGAACAGAGAAGAGCGAGATGGCTACGCTGAACACTCCCCCAGCCCCATTCGACCCGAAGAATGAAGACTGGGAGTCGAATGCAGATCGGTTTCAGATGTTTTTGGAAGGAAGTGATCTTGCTGCCATTTCTGAGCAGTGGAAGAGGGCGGTTTTTCTCACGTATTAAGGTCTGGCAGTTTTCAAAATGGTGAAGGCATTAGCGGGCGCAGCAGACGTGAAGGTAATGGCATGACCTGATCTAGAGAGGCTTTTAAGGGCACACTACGCACCCCAAGTATCGTGCCTCGTTAAGAGACACGAGTTTTATCGCCGCGATCAGGGGGAAGATGAAAGCATAAATGACTTCGTGGCAAGTTTAAGAGACATTGGGGTGCGTGCGAATTCAGCAGCTTAGAGGAGGCCATGCGCGATCATTTTGTTTTGGGCCTTAAAGACAAGGTTTTGCAGAGCAAATTACTGATGAAACCCAAGATCACGCTGAAAGAAGCAATAGAGGAAGCATCTTCAGCAGAAGCCACCAAATCCTCAGCAGCAGCCATGAGAAAGATGAACAAGACTATGGGCCATTCAGATGGGGAAAAGACTACTACAACTCATTTTGATGAACTTGAATCTGAGTCAGAATACAGTGGAGGAGAAGAAGAAATCAACAGACTCAGAATGGAGCGGAAAGGAAACGACCTGAGAAGGAAGAGGTGCTATTTCCACTGCATAGGTTGTGGGGGAAACCACCCCCGCACTGAATGCAAGTTCCTGGACACCATTTGCCTCCGATGTGAAAAAAGAGGGCACCTTGCAAGAGTCTGCAAATCATCCAGAACTCCACCAAACAGAAGAAAGTTTGCTACAAACAATAAAGACAGAGAAGTCAAGCCAAACAATACCAGTGAGAAAATGGGGCGCAACACAGACGCAAATGGAAGGAATGAAACTCATCAAACAGTAACTATTGGTCATTCTTCCATTTTAAATAACAGGAAAGTGCATATCAAGGTATTCATTGAAGGAAGGCCTTGCCAAATGGAAGTGGACTCAGGTTCATATTTATCCATGGTGTCATGGGACACTATTAAGAGACTGATACCAGACATTCAGAAGACTCACTTCAAGAAGCAGGCATTAACTCTTAAAGACTACCAAGGGAACAAGATTCCAGTAGTTGGAACAAGAGAATTTAACGTAAAGTTCAAAGGTCACATCAAACGCCTACCCCTGACCATCGTGGATAAAGATCGCCCAAGTTTGCTGGGGCTAGAATGGTTCAACCCGCTGGGCATCCAAGTGACTGGCATCAATCACGTAAGCAACACTGAGTGGGAAGAGTCCTTGAAGTCTGAGTTTCCAGAGGTCTTCAGCGACGGATTAGGCAAGTACTTGGGGACCCCTATCACATTTAACCTAGATCCCAAGGTACAAGCAATCAGATTAAAACCCAGAAGGGTACCCTTTGCATTGAAGGAAAAAATTGATGAACTTATAGCCCAAGGGGTGCTGGAGCCCACAGACCACTCCAGGTGGGAAACACCCATAGTCACGCCAGTCAAGGCTGACGTTACCTGAGAATCTGTGGGGATTACAAGGGGACATTGAACCATGCACTACAGCAGAGCGCATATCCGGTTCCAATGGTTCATCATTTATTACATTCTCTGGGCGGTGGCACAGTCTTCACCAAATTGGACCTGGCCCAAGCATACCAGCAGTTAACAGTAGATGATCTAACTGCAGAAGCCCAAACCATTGTAACCCATCGGTGTGCATTCAAATGCAAGAGGTTACAATTCGGAGTAAGTGTGGTGCCAGGCATCTTTCAAAGCTTCATGGAAAGGATGCTACAAGGGTTGCCAGAGGTGGTGCCTTACTTTGATGACGTTTTAATCTCTGCTGAAAATGACACTCAATTACACGAGAAACTCAGAGAAGTTCTAACCAGGTTTAAAGAAGCAGGGTTAAAAGTCAAAAAAGAGAAATGCACACTAAGAACTGACAAAGTAGAATTCTTGGGTTATATGATTGATAAACATGGCATCCACCCCACAGAAGCCAAAGTTCAGGCAATCAAAGAAGCCCCCAGGCCTAGATGCAAAACTGATCTACAAGCATTCCTGGGACTTATTAATTTCTATCATATGTTTCTACCTCAGAAAGCAACCACTGCAGAACCCTTACACAGACTATTGGATAAGAAATCTGCATGGGTCTGGGGCAGAAAAGAAGAAGCTGCTTTTAACAATATCAAAAGACAAATCACTTCTGATTGTGTGCTGATACAGTTATCTAAGAATTTACTTGTTGTACTAACTTGTGATGCATCCCCTTTTGGAGTGGGGGGGGGGTGTTGAGCCACATGCTTCCCAGTGGAAGGGAAGCCCCTATTGCATTTTACTCTCGCACTTTGACTAAAGCAGAGAGAAATTACAGCCAACTGGACAAGGAAGCTTTGGCAATTGTGGCAGCTGTCAAGAAGTTCCATGAGTACATTTATGGGAGAAGTTTCACCATTGTGACAGATCACAAACCTCTCTTAGGCATTGTGGCAGGAGACAGACCAACGCCCACAATCCTGTCACCAAGAATGCTGAGATGGACTGAATTTCTTGCTGCTTATTCTTACAAACTCAACCACAGACCGGGAAAAGACACTGGGCACACTGATGTGTTGAGTCACTGCCCACTTCCTTTGCACATTGAGAACCCTGCTCCTGAATCTTACACCTTTTTTCTGGAAACTGTTGCCAAACTTCCAGTCCATGCTGCTGAAATTGCCAGAGAGACTGCCAAAGACACTTTATTAGCTCCTATTATAGGCTGGATTAAGAAAGGTTGGCCACTTCAAGATCTACCTCAAGGTTCCTAACCTTTTAAGTCCAGACAAACTGAGTTATCTGTATTAAGAGGATGTATTTTGTGGGGTAACAGGGTGGTTATTCCTGCAAAACTACAGAAAGAGGTTTTGGAAATGTTACATGAGGGTCATCCAGGAATTGTCAGAATGAAGGGATTGGCCAGGAGTAATGCATGGTGGGCAGGTATTGACAAAATGGTTGAAAACTGGATTGCATCCTGTCCCAACTGTCAGGAAGTCAGGCCTGCTCCACCTCTCGCCCCCAAACAGGAATAGGAATGTCCTAGGGGCCCATGGTCCAGGATTCACATTGATTTTGCTGGCCCTACCAGAGGGCACACTTTCCTTATTGTGGTAGATGCATACTCCAGATGGTTGGAGGTTGTTCCTATGGCATCCACCACAGCAGATGCTGTTGTCAAACAGCTTAAGAAACTTTTTGTAACTCATGGGTTGCCAGATGTACTTGTTTCTGACAATGGTCCTCAATTTACTTCCAACCTTTTTGAATCATATTTAGCACAGCAGGGTATCAGACACGCCCTTACTGCCCCTGGGCATCCTTCAGCTAATGGCCAGGCTGAACGCATGGTATGATTTACCAAGGAGAAACTCCAGCAATTGGGTCCAGGGGACATCACCGAGAAAGTTGAAAAACTACTCAGTGTCCAACCTATCACTCCCAACCCATCAACTAACTTAACCCCAGCCGAGTTGTTGATGGGTAGGAAACTCAGATCTCCCCTTGACCGCCTTCATCCCACTTACGCACCCAACGCACCACTAGATTCCACTAGCAAAACTCGCTCATTCACTGTGGGTGATTCTGTTTATGCAAAAAAACTAGGTGAACCATTATGGATTCCTGCAGAGATAACCCAAATTACAGGCCCCCAGTCTTACAGGGTTCAAACTGAGGATGGTGTCCTCTGGAGCAGGCACATAGATCAGTTACGGTCCAGACTACCTCAGGAGCATCGCCATTACTCCTCTCTGGTTCCCATACCTATGGCCTCTCCTAGGGGGGAAGGGGGGATTATGAAGGTAATCAGCAAGCAAGAATCAACCCCATGTGTAACGAGCTAACACGACAGGAACCATCCCAAAACCTGTCACAGTGCCAACAACCATCTTTACAAATGGAAGATTGCACATCACTACCAGACTTAGGCGCTGACATTGGGTTGGAGATGGACTGGGAGGAGAGACCAGGTTGTAGTAACCAAGCAGGTTCTACCAATACAAGAAGTCCTAATAAGGGAATGTTGCCAGATACATTTCCTTCCTCACAAAGTGAGATTCCCAAAACACCTGAACCACGTAGGTCTCAATGTACCCGTAAGAGCCCCACCTATCTACAAGAATATATTAGATAGATGGGGTTTGAGTATGGACCAAACCTAGTGGGGAGGGGTGTTATGTATGCAGAGTTTGAATATGATTGGTTGTTCTTGTAAAGTGTTTGAAATCATTGGTTTAAAAGTGTGGGAAAACCCTGCACTCTGATTGGCTGTCAGCCGAGGCAGCCGGCTATATATAGCTGCCTCGGCTAAGCCAAATTGGGTCTGTTCTGAGCTGAAGTCACAATAAAACTAAGAGCTGAAGCACTCCGCGTCTGTCTCTCTATGCAAACTTAACAAAATCAATGATGGCTATGGCAGCAGCCAGCATTTTTCCAAGCAGGAACCCATTGCCCATATTTTTTCAGATCTCAGAGACTCATCCACACTTTTAAAACATACATTTTAATGAATTTTGTGATACACTCTTTATTAGCATACTTATGAGCATGGTTATTTAAGTAATGATTTAAATATCTCTGCTGTACATGCACGGATGTAAAAGACAGAGAATAAGTGTGTCAGGTTTTTGAGCTGGCTAGGTGACCAAGCTGGTAGATAAACAAATAAATGTCATTCATATGTACAAAGTACAAATGATATATTTAGAAAAAAAACAGATTTCCATTTTGTGTCTAATGTTAGAAAAAGCCTCCCTATTTTAAAATAGTAAAAAAAAATCAAATATAAAAGAAAAAAAATTGACACTGTAATCTGTCCACTCTGCTAGAGTGGGTAGATAAGAGCCATCTTTGCATTTATTAAGCCTATTATTTGAAAGGTTAGTGAAAACATATGTCCTGCTGAGATTTCAATGTTGCACAGCTTCTTACAAAATGCACACAATAACCCAAGTTAGAATCCTGTTCAGAACAGAGTTATTTCAAAAATGTGCTATTCAGTCTCAGCATCAGCTCAGCATGCAGGGTGTTATTCTAAGGTGGGAAAAAATTACATGAGAATGATTGTAATTACCTGATTTATGGATTCTGCTGCTTTGCAGTATCCTTCCAACTTCACATGCAAACATTCAGCTGCATATTGTTTTTCACGTGAAGTTGGTTGAGCTTCTATTCAAAAGTACTAAACTGCTTTTCAAAACTGTTGTCATAAATTATTTTGCTAGGGATCTTCAGAGCCAAAGTGACACATCAAGTATTATCTGAGAGTTGTTGAGTGTTGTATTAGCTCAACTTTATTTTGCCATTCTTTTTTTTTGCTCATGCATGAGATTGCCTTCACCAAACAAACAAATATATAAATTTGTGTTACCTCTTTTTTCTCTAAATCACATGACAATGGTGATACACCCAACCCTCGGTCACATTTGAGACCCCAAGGGTGATACAATACTGTAAAATACCATTCTACAAATTTGCTTAGTATTATTGGCCAACTTTATGCTCACCACCTGAACAACAAATTTCAAGATTGGACAGGGGCACAATCAATCTTGGACAATGAGCAGGCCAGATTTTCTTTTCTAACCACTCCATTTTGGATCATGTCTTGGTCCTATGCTATCTTACTGGATTTTTTATCTGCAAGAATAGATATGTGCTATAGATAATTTTGTAATTTAATTGTTTAACAGATTAACAGAGTTGGAAGGGACCTTGAAGGTCATCTAGTCCAACTCCCTGCCCAAGCACGAGACTCTACACCACTTCTGACAATGGCAATCCAATCTCTTATTGAAAGTCTCAAGTGATGAAGCTCCCACAACTTCTGAAGGTAAGCTGTTCCATTGGTTGATTGTTTTCACTGTCATAAATTTTCTCCTTGTTCAACCTCCAGGTTGAATATCTCCTTGTTCAGCTTCCATCCATTATTCCTTGTCTGGCCTACAGGTGCTTTAGAAAATAGTTTGACCCCTTCCTCTCTGTGGCAGCCCCTCAAATATTGGAACACTGGTACCATGTCTCCCTGGTCTTTCTCTTCACTAGACTAGCCATTCCCAGTTCCTGTAACAGTTCTTCATAGTCTCCAGTCACCTAATCATCCTGGTTGATCTTCTCTGCACTTTTTCTAGAGTCTCAACATCTTTTTATAGTGCGGTGACCAAAACTGGATGCAGTACTCTAGGTGTGGTCTTACTAATCTTTATACAATGGTATTAGTGCCTCACTTGATCTTGATTGTATCCCTCTGTTAATGCAACTTAAGATTGCATTGGCTTTTTTGGCTGATGTTGCACACTGCTGGCTTATATTTAGCTGGTTATCCACTAAGACTCCAAGATTGTCTCATAATTACAGCTATTAAGCCTGGTTTCACCCAGTGTGTGTACTTTTGTTTTTTCTTGCCTAAGTGTAGGACTTTACTTTATTCTACATTGAATTTTATTTTGCTAGATAGGGCCCAATGTTCATGTCTATGGATCTTGTGCCTATATTCTAGAGTGTTAGATATTTCTACCAGCTTAGTATCATCTGCAAATTTGGTAAGTTCCCCTTCTATTCCTTCATCTAAGTCATTAATGAAGATATATTTTATAATATCAAGATAAATATATTGGCAAAAGTTGAGTAACATAAGGTGTTATACAGGTGTCCCCTGTTCCTAAGTGAATAACTTTATAAAATCCCTTGATTAGAATTAGATGCAACATTCAAGGCATTTTGTCTGACCCAGCTGCTGTTCTAAACGGAATTTAACAAGGCTGCATCTTAACCCCAACTTTATTCAACCTCTATTAAACTCCCCAGTAGACAGAATAATTGATTCAAGTTCCTTCCCTCATTGTCCTCCAGATAATAGATATTCCACTCCATTAAAAATATGTTGATGATCATTCATCCTTTTACTTGCACTTGTAGGACTTAGGTGAGCACTCAAAGCTTTTACCCACTCCTGTTAAGATGACTTACTGATAATTAATGATCAGAAAACTAAAGTGGTAGTTTTTGCCAAGAAACTCAAAGATTTAAATGGGCCACTGAACTGAAATAAATTAATCAGGTTAAAAGTGTCAAACATTTGGGTTACAGGTGCCTGGAAGATGTACAGTACATTGATCATATTGCTTCACAAGCATAAAAGAGTACAGCAGCTATTCCATATATTTTTTTTTCAAACAAAGGGTAATTCTGTTGCTCATAAAAGAATTCCCAGGAAGAGACAACCAATGGCATGTCTCCTATCTTTTAACAATCTATAAAACAACACAGGGTTGTTTTATAGAAATAAAACAGAAGGAGGAAGGAGGATTGGGTATGTTCATTGCTTTGAGTTATTTACAAAAATAATAAAAGATGGAAATAAATACATAAATACCACTACCATCCATAAGGTAGATAAATTTTGTCTTTATGTTACAGGAGTGAGGGAAAATATTGTCCAATAAAATTGGATTTCTTTAATAACTTAAAATATTTCCCTTCTTTTTCCTTTCTAATTTTTTATTTTTAGCCAGCCTCTCTCTCCCTCTCCCCTCTCTCTGCAATGTTGTCATTCCATACATTGCAGGAATATCTGAAAACCTTAGGAGGATTTTCATCCAACACAACGTAAGTGCACACTTTAAACCAAAGAATACATTAAAGCAGAAGCTTGTTCACCCCCAAAATAAAAATTACTTCATTATTTTAGCTTCTCTTGTGCACCAGATTCTCAGGGCCTTGTTTGATATTCCACCTTCTACGGTTCTTAATTGAGAGATCTAATACAGTGTCAATGTGTCCATGTCCATGCAGGGAGAACACTATTGAGACGATCATATATATGCCTTACACCAGGGGTGACAAACTCCTGGTGACACATCAGGGTTGTGTTTGACCTCAGGGTTTTGGGGTGGGTGAGGCCAGGGTGAACATGGGCAGCTCGATGTCACTCCTGTCGGGAACACCTGTGGTAGCCTGAGTGCTCTGCCAGCAAAAACGGGCTCCCGTGCTCTGTTTCCGGCTGCGACAGCCTCTTGCAACCCACTGCCAGCAAAAATGGAGCTTGGAGGGCTGCACGTTCCCTCCCTAGCTGCCTATTTTTCTGGCAGAGGCACTGTGGGCCTGTCCTTCATTGTTTCCAAGATGGCCCTGCGGGCCAGATCTAAGTGGACTGGATCTGGCTCGAGGCCTTGAGTTTGACACCCCTGTTTTCTTTTTGACTGAAAACTTGTGCAGTCAATAAACATTCATTAATATGTTAGATCATAATGAAAGTTTTCTTTGTGGTTTTTTTCCCCTCTTAGATATGGAACTGTTTGCAGCACATAATGTTGCTAAATTTTGCCTAGCAGCAATTAAAATCCATAAACAGATAATTAAGGATTTTGGGCATGGTAAACTCACTGAAAATTCCTCTTTTATTTTTAACTTTATTTTCATCTATTTTTAATTGCTGCCACAATTACTGATAGTCTGTACATCAAGTGGTGAGCAATTCCTTTCAAATTCTAGCTATTAAATTATGTTCCAAACATTGATTTAAAAGAAGGAAGCTTGCTGTCACTTTGGATTCTCTGGTTTATAAACCTGGATCTTAATATCCAAGTAATAATACTATGTCATATAATAGCACTATATTATATTATTTCCTTACATATTCTTTTATTTTATTTTTAATATTTTAAGCACCACATTCAAACTTTATATTCACTTTATATAGCTGTTTTACTTTTTCCCTTTCATTCTCAATTTTCTTGGTATCTTATAATTATAGATTTGTCCATAACTTTGGTCAATGTAATGAACTTGAACTAAGACAATAACAAAAAAAGGAAAGAAGTGTTAAATGGTTAAAGCAAATTAAGTGCCATGGGAAAAAGGAAAAGGAAACAGAACTCTCTTCTGAAGTTTATATAGCAACAGCAATAGCACGTAGACTTGCAGTATATACCACCTCCTTGTGCTTTACAGCATTATTTGGGTGGTTTACAATATCAGCATATTTCCTGCAAGAATCTGGGTCCTCATTTTACTGACCTTGGAAGGATGGAAGGCTAAGTCAACCTCCAGGCTGGGTACAGTTTGCCTGCAATACTGCACTCTAACCACTGCGTCACTAGGGCTCCTATGTTATGTACAAAACGACAGTGATGACTTGAGTTTGTAGTCCCATTGTCCTTCTGAGATTCTAAACATTGAATTCTGATAGGAACTTAGGTTTAAATATCTTATGCATATCAGCATGTGTGTGCACAGGTGCGTGGTTTTATATATATATATATATACAATGAAATACATACAGTATATGCAATGCAATATACATTGCCTTGTATATGTTTCAGGACACAGAAAGTTTAAAGCATTACCTTGGAATTATTTTTGAAGTGTGCTGTGCTAAATACAGTGTACATGTATGTCAGGCATTCTACAGAAGAAATAATTGCATCATATGAGCTTTTATGTTTATTGCATTTTTGTTTATTACTTTCCTTTGATTTTGCAAACGAAAAAAAGATATATATATATAGGAATTTGATTTATTGTGGATGTAAAATTTCCTAACAGTGCTTCAGGCTAAAGTGATATCTGTAGCTGATGATAAAACTTTAAGTAAAGTGACATAATTAAAACATTAGTGAGGAATGAAATGAATAAAAGATGCATGCCTCCATGCCAAGGCATTCAGCTGATGGAGCTACAGCTGTGGTACACCTAACTGACATCCGAGCTGCCAAAAATAAGATGTAAATGTTGTCTTGCTGCATAAATGAACAAATTAAATCTTAAAGCAGGATTTACTGGTAAGATATTGAAATCAATCTCTTTAAAAGGCATTTTAAGGATATAAACAACTATTGTAGATATCCTGGGCAAAACTAAACATAACAATGAATTGCCTTTGAGGCAGAAGAAAATAGTTTCTTGCAGTGAGCAATAATGCAATGTCTCAGCATGGGTCTAAAATCCTATTTCAAAAGAGGGAGGGAGGAAGAGAAAGAGGAGGGGTACAGCCACATACTCCACAAATGAATTCATAACAAGCTTTTGACCATCATGTTAAAAATATTGAAATTCTTGGATGAGCACATATGCTTATGTCTGTAATATGGTGGGTTTGGTCCTTAGTTTCCATAGGTGGAATCCCAGAAGTTTCTCTCAGAAGAAGGGTAACTTGCTTTAATCTAACAGCACCTTTCTCCCTCCCTCTTAAAGCAGAAAACTTGCACAGCCAGGCCAAGTTCACACAATGAAGGATGATCAAGTTGTTTCTTTGGATCATCAGTATTGTTTTATTGGTGAGCTATGGTGGTGCAGTGGTTAGAATGCAGTATTGCAGACTGACTCTGCTCATGCCAGGAATTTGATCCTGACCTGCTCAAGGTTGGTACAGCCTTCCATCCTTCCAAAGCTGGTAAAATGAGGAGCCAGGTCATTGGGAGCAATATGCTGACCCTTTAAACAATTTTTGGTAACAGGTTTTGGTAACAACTTATAAAGCCCTGTATGGCTTGGGTCCGGGGTACTTGCAAGAACGTCTCCTTCCGCTGACAAATACCAATCGTGTGCACTCCCACAGACGGGGCCTCCTGGGGATACCGTCAGCTAAAGAGTGTAGGCTGGAGGCCCCTAGGGGTAGGGCCTTCTCTGTGGGGCACCACCCTCTGGAATCAACTACCCCTTGAGTTGCGCTTGGCCCCTGATCTCCGCTCCTTCTGCCGTGACCTCAAAATATGGCTATTTTTGCAATCCAGCCTGGACTGACAGGGGATCGGGGTTTTTAATTTGATTGTTTATTTGGCATAATTTAATATCTTTTTAATTTCTTTTAACTTTTGTACTTTCTATCTTTTATGTATGCTGCCCTGAGTCCTTCGGGAGAGAGGGCGGCTTATAAGTCCAAACAAAACAAAACAAAAACAAAAACAAACATTTACAGAGGGCTGTAAAATACCATGAGGTTATATATTCTGTAAGTCTAAGTGCTATTGCTATTAGTATTACTATTGTTTTCAGAGTAATTTCTCCCATTTGCAATAGGAAACACTTTTTCCAACCCCCCTCAGCCCCTCCCACATATACACATATATTAAAAAAAGAAAAATTGCATGGGATGAGAGATAAAACTAAATAGTTATTTAATTCACATTCAGGTCAGACAAGACACATTGAGGCAGACAAGACACATTTAGGCAGACAAGAAGAAATGTTAAGCCAATCTATCTTGTTGAATGTGTATGATAAAGGATATTCAATCTGTCATTCACTGATAATCAGAAATATGAAGAAGAATTTATTTCATGGACAAGGAAAGAATCTGACTAGCACATGAAGCCAACCAAGATAGATATGGGTTGTTTTCTCAATTTTCTCCTTAAATTTATATAGTAAATAAAGGACAATTTTGTCCCAGATTCTTAAGGAGCTAAATATGAACATATAAACCCTATTTCTAGGTATGGAGACAAATCGGTGCTATTTTTAAAGCTTTTTTTATTTAAGCAAAAAGAAAAAAATGAAATGCTTATTTGTATACTTATAAGAAAGAGTGAGATAAGGGTAGAAAGACAGCATACAAATAAAATCAGAATTGAGGCAACTAGATCTGTTTTTCAAAATGCTTTTATGGATCACCTCACGGAAACAAGAGATGCAATTGTCATCTGAGGAGAGTTAAATGGTTCGTCACAAAGTTAAGAAAAAAGATATCTATTGTTGCCAAAGGTAGAATCCATAAGGATCCATCTGTAGCTATCAGATGGGAGTGGATTACTCAAGGTTATGCAGCACCATTTAATCTGCATTTGTGTATTTTCATATTTAAAGCTCCATTTAACTTTAAAACCCCAAATGAACCATCTTCTAGCTAGTCTGTCTGTTGTAGTATGACCAGTGTCAGTATTCAAACTCCATATCCCATACTCAATTTTCAGTTGTGATATCAGACCTTCCATAGGAAGACCTTCCTGGTGGACATAATTCTAAACCATTTCTATAAAGAGATATTCATTTAAAATATTACCAAAGCACAGAAGCTCAGCCATTAAATATAGAAATGCTTTGCAGAGAGATCCACCAAAACACATCAGCAGATGGAAACCTGGGTTATTTTTTTTAGAGACAGGAGAATTTAAAAAAAAATATTTGAAGGAATTTATCAGACACCATTTCAGAAGGACCTATGACATTCTTTCAGAAATAAGATGGTTGCTTTTAAATATAAATCTCCAAATGCTATAATAAGAAGACTTCACTCCTGCTCGGAATATTATTTATTGCATTTTTATCCTCATGGATAAATTTGCTGAAGTGTTTTTCCTTAAATTCCAGATGAATGTAAACAGAAAACTTCTTCTTTCCAACAAAGTGATGATTATCTCATTCTTAAATGAACTGATGAACGGGATAGATAACAAACCAGTAAGTCTTTTCCTATCATCTGCAGTATAACAAAGCTGAGCATTGATATCCAATCAAACCACAGCATTATTCTTCACAATAAACATCATTACTGCAGCATCTGGGTTTATGGGTCTCTGCATATATCTTGTTTCCTAAATGCAGTTCTTCTGCTTTTCATTTAATGAAGTCGAGGAATGGCATAGCAGAAGATAAAAACAGCTGAATGCATCTAATCATTGCCTGACTTCCCACTGTGATACATTATTTTGATGCTGTACTATCACTGTACTATATTTAGTTTTAATGTCTTAGAAACAGCATGGATTTAAGAGATAGGGATCTTTTGCTCTCTCTCCTCTCTCTCTCTTGCTGAATATGTGTGTATCTCTGTGACTCTGTGTGCATGTCTATCTGTCTGTTTGAGTAGGCACAAAAGCCAGCTGGATGACTTTGAGCCAATCCTCTATCTCAGCTCAACCCACCTCACAGGGTTGTTGTGAGGAAAATAGGAGGCAGGAGTATTAGATATTTTCACCATTTTTTTCATTTTTTTGGTATTTGTTCATGTTTGTCTTTTAACAATCCCCCTGATAAGGAGTTGCTAGTTTGCACTCATAGCAATACACATATACTTCTCCAAAAAGCAAGGAAACTGTTTCATGCTTCCTGACCTGTCCAAAAATCTTCCTGACATGTTTTTGTAAAAGTTATTTTAAATGACATATATTCAATAAATCAACGCCCAGTTGAAATTTGTTTGAATTCGAAAAAGAAAGGGAAGACAATTCTAGAAAAGAGATAATATAATTTTTATCTTTAATTGCCCACCATGTGAATACCTTAATAAACAGTAATTTTTTTAAAAAAAAGTACAGTGATAAAGTACCAGAAAATGTGAATTTCACTTATGGAAGGGTTGGAATCAATTTACTTTCAGATTTGTCATAACATAACACTTATACACAGGATTTATAATATGTTAATTGAATGTTATGTTATTTAGTCTGTCCAAAGGTAATAGTAGGGCAGCTCCACCCCCCATCCCCACCCTGTGCACTCTGGAGTAGGTGGGGGTCTTAATTAGGGCTTATTTGGGAGGTAGGGCTTATATTGAGCACACATGTAAAAATCAAGCTAGGACTTACTTTCAGGGTAGGTCATATTTTTGGGGAAACAGGGTAGTACTGTCATTCTAAAACAGTATGGATGATCTATGTTCCCAACTTGATTATTTGAAGGACTATCTTTTCTGAGTTACATCTACCTCATTCTTAGAATGGGGAGACAGGGTATGTTATGGGTACCCTCTATTAAGGAAGTCCATCTCATGGGACCAAGAAAAAGGCCCTTCTCTGTGGTGGCTCTCTTTTTGTGGAACATCACCCCCACCCAATATAACATTGGCCTCCATCTTGATAGCCTTTGGAAAGGCCCTGAAGACATAGTTTTGCCAGTAGACCTAGAAACCCCAGGATGATATGAGCCCATCAATTAGTTTGTTTGATTGTTTTGCCGGGGGAAGAGTGTGAGGGTTTATTCACATTCAGAGTTTTACTCCTAAGAGCTGCCCATAGCCACTGTGAGTGGTTTGGGTGGCCATATACATTTTCTTAAAAAATAAAAATAACACTTCAAGATGCTTGCCCAGTTTTTCCTGATGAATTTTTATTCATTTTTCTGATGAATGAAAATGAATAAAGATAGAAGAAACAAAATTCAAAACCTTATAGTATGGCCCCTATAGGATAGTCACACCAATACAACAGTAATAGATCTGGATGCCAAGTTTGAGAACAGTGTACACTGCTATAAAAGAAAATGTTTATATAATCCTCTATTATTTTTCCTGATGTGCATTTGGGTTTTCAGATAGGTATCTGAGTTCTTCTATACATATGAATAGTTGTTATACATGCTCTTTCCATGATTACAAATGTGGAAGAGCCACTGTGCCATAGAAGAATATTTGCATACCAGAATTCCTCACACCACAGGGAGGAACTATGTTGATACAGATATATATTGGTTTCTAAACTATTATATATGTCCAGTGGATAGGCTTCATACAGGATTTATGGATATCTCTAAAGTCAATTCCATGAGAGATAAGAATCTCAAGTAATGCTGGCACTGTCTGAAGTTGCTACTTGTAGTTCTCAAAATAATGTAACATTTTATTTACTTATTTTAAATTGTCTCTTCAAGTCAGTGGTGAATCTTGGTGACTGCTTGAAAAAAGTCTTTTTGACAAGTTTTCAGAAGAGGTTTATCATCATCTGCTTCCTAGGGTGGAGAGAGAGGGACTGGCCCAAGGTCACCCAGCTGCTTTTGTGCCTCGGGTGCAGGGGTGGGATTCTACTAGTTCAGCCCAGTTCTATAGAACCAGTAACTCTAAAGAGCAGCTGACACTGAACCAGTTCGCTGTGATAATCTTCTGGTTGTCTGTTTGGCCCACTCACCCGCCCAGGCTCTAGGCTGTCCTTTAGTCTCTGTTTTTTCCTCTTCAGCAGCTTTGCACAGCACAGCTGAATGCCACTCATCAGCTGGAGCAGGTGAATGCTTGCCAGACCCAGTAATTTTTCCACATCCAAATTAATTCTTTTCAAAGTCCAAAGCCAATTTCATAAATTTCCAATTTTCTTCTCTCTCTCTCTCTGGTCGCCGCTTCTACAATCTTTAATAAAAACTCTTTCTTTTAATACCAGGGTACCTCTTAATGTCCAAGTATTTTGCCAGGGCCATACACCATTCACAGCTTCACCGCTCCAGCACAGTCTTAGTTTTCTGGACTGCTTCCCATCTTCATGGTGGCCATTTTAGGGCTCCGCTGCAGCTCATCTTCGGAGGGGGTTTTCTTTGTCAGGGAGGGTAGATGTGGCTCCCCTCAACCCACCAGATGGCCCTCCTTTCTTCACCACCCTTACAAGGTGGTTCTGATCCTGACTGGGACCCTCCAATGAGACAGCACAGAGCAAAACCATGCATGATCGCAGATTCTGCTCTGACGTGACAGGAGCACAACCAGAAGTCCAGTAGGTTGAAATTATTGAAAGGGGAAAAAAATAAAAGATTTCCCCTTGTTTTAAGTTGTTGTTGTTGTTGTTCCTTTGCTTTTTCCTTCCTAGAATTATATTGAATATTGAATATTATTATATTGAATATTATAGCATTGGTGATCATGACTTTCAAAGTTTCCTTTCCTCTTTTGCTTTGCATGTTTACAGTTGCAAGCTATTTAACATTTCTGTTGCAGACTAATTTTTTTCCAGTGTACAATGGAGGAAAATAAATCTGAAAGTGGTCCAGCTACTTATCAAGAGGAGGTGGTGGCAGTTGATGAAGAAAATGTTCTAAAAACATTTAATATTTGTCATTTGATTCCTGTCCACACTCTGATGCCACTTCAAAGGCTATACTTAGAAAGTTAATTGCAGGTATGAGGGGGGGAAATGCAAGGAGGAGAATGAGGACGAGGAGGTTGGTAATTTTAAATCAAGAGGACTATGCAATGTTTTCTTTCATTTTTAAAGAATGAATTTTTTTTGTCTAAAAAGTTTGAAGTTTTCTTGGGACTATTTTACAGAATTGTCACCAGGAAATTGCCTCCCAGTAGTATATTTTCTTTGTATTCAGCAAATGTTTTCAGTCTCTGTTAACAAACAGAGAACAATTTTTCTTTCCTGCCCCCCAAATGAAAAAGTATTTTCTCATTGCCCTATAAAAGTAGTAACAACAATAATAACAAGTGTTCTTCTTAGCAAATCCTGAAAGTTATATTATTAAAATAAAACGTTGTGTTTTTCTATTCTTATATTTCATATGGCTACTCTTCTATAATAATCTAATAAGCTATCAGTATCATCATTGTCATCATCATGCAGATGATGAGTGAAATTCTTCACAGAATGGAATTCTGATGGAGACCACCAAGGCTGCCCACTAAGGCAGAGAAAGACCAGTAAACAACAGGCAACGACAACTTCTGTCTGTATTTTTATAATGTATTTCTCTCCCTTCTCTGTGAATTCCAGAGATGTTTCTCTTAGACAAATTTTCAGAACTACAAATCAGAAAACATTCTGCACATGTTTCATGTTTTTCTCTTTAATATATTGTTGGATCATAATTTAAATAATTAGATAAATTGACAGAAAATTAATTATAAAAATATATTAGAAAAACTAAGCAAAAATGGACATATTTGTCCTGGATTTCACCAACAAATAAGTTCTCCTGGCAGATGTACTATATATATTTGGGGGGGGGGGTCAGTCTGTTCTACCTCTTTCTCATTATTATTCTTATTTTACTTGAAATGTTGTCATCACCAGTCTAGTCTCTTTTCATACAAAGGGCAGTAGCCAAATCATCAGCATTACCCTAAATCTTTTTAGGAAAAGAAGTTTGTTTTTTAACTAAAGCCAAAGAGATGCCAAGATCTTGGCGTCCTTAGTGAATTTTCCTAAACAAAAACCATAGCAACACTATGATGAACCTTTTGTGTGTGTATGCGAGAGAGAGAGAAGTGAAAGAGAGAAAGAGAGAGATGCATTCACATGAGTTATTCAGGCAAGCCGCTAATCAGGACCATTATAGTTTATGAATCTTTGTAAATGGCATCATCGTGCATTGATGGCAAAGAACAAAAAAGCTTAGCTCTGCTGTACAAGTCAATGAACCATCTCTATGGGAATCTAAAATGAGATTTAGAGAGCTAAGCAAATACTGTAACGAACAAGAAGCTGAAGCCACTTTGCAAAATATATACTCAGCATTCCAATAACATGCCACCACTTTGAGCACTATAAGAAGCAGAAACAAACAGGTGTGCTTCCAATTTATTTTTTATATTTCCAGAAAGTATGTAAAGGAAGCATTTACCATAGACCCTCTGACTAGTGGGCTGCCATTTTCTCCAGAATTTCTTTGGAAAAATTCACATGAAGTATTAGTACCACTTTATAAAACCTTTGTAAGACCACATCTGGAATACTGCATCCAGTTTTGGTCACCACATTACAACAAGGATATTAAAAACTTTGGAAAAAGTGCAGAGAAGAGGATGATTAAAGGCCTGGATACTAAAACATACTGTATGAAGAATGATTGTAGGAACTGGGCATGGTTAGTCTATAGAAAAGAAGGACTAGGGGTAGCAGTATTACAGTACTTGAGGGACTGCCACAAAGAAGAGGTGGGGTCAACTTGTTTTCCAAAGCACCAAGAAGGAAAGAAAAGAAACAACGGATGGAAACTAATCAAGAAGAGAAGCAACCTGGAATTAAGAAGAAACTTTCTAACAGTGTCAACAATTAACCAATGGAACAGGTTGCCTTCAGAAGTTGTGGGTTCTTCATCATTGGGGGTTTTTAAGAAGAGACTGGACAGCCACTTGTCTCAAGTTGTATAAGGTCTCTGGCTTGAGCAGAGGGTTGGACTAGAAGACCTCCAAGGTCCCTTCCAGCTCTATTTTGATCTTTTCCTCCCCATTTCAGACTGATAGTAACTATTGGAGGTATTTTAGTATCTTTGACACAAGAGCTACAAGATCTTCTGATATGAAGCTTCCTTATGAGGAAACACAACCAGTCTCTTGCCTTTCAGAAAAGCAGCATCAGTGAGTGATCTTAGTAGTATAAACTGCAGCAACACCATGTCAATTATTTTCTCATTGGGCAACTACTTTTGACTTGTTTCTGTGTTGAAATTCTAATATTGGGAAAGAAAAAGGGAGCAAGATTAGTGAGATTACACATAGGCAAAGTGGCCCAAAAGATGCCAAACCCATTGAACCATGTACAATTAGGGACCTAATTGGTGGAAAATTTAAATCATCAATTTTAAAATTAGAAGAGCCAGTAGAGGGGTATACAGGGGTGTACAGTACAGGGGTGTCAAACTCAGGTCATCATGGTGGCATCATGTGATGTATCAGGACTTTCCCCCCCTTCATCCATGCCCACCCAAACCGAGGGTGGTTGTGGCCAGCATGTGATGCATCCGGCCCATAGGCCATGAGATTGACACCCTGCATAGTATTGACAATCAATGAATAGTTAAATTCTAGTCTGCACACAAGTTTGGTGAATGCAGATCCCATCAGATCCCCTTAGAGTTTTCCAATTCTGGCTCAGTCAAGCATGCCTCTATACCAAGGAATTTAAAGACAGCAGAAATTCAAAAGCTGCTTCTGAAAGTGTAAGCATGTACCAATAGTGCACAGTTCCATTGTAATCCAATGTCTGAATCTAGCCTGAGCTACCGCACAAAAGGGTTGAAATGAAGATAAAATCTCCATTACTTGTATGATTCCAATTTAACAGACAAATAGATAACCAAGCAAGCTATGAAATTACTATATCATTTTAATAGTTATTTCCATTCCATTTTTTCTGCATCTCTTTTCTGCAGTTAACAGCATATTAATTCCAGAATAAACCAAATATATAAATATTAATTAATGGAAGAAATGGAGGAAAAATCCAGTCACTTTCAAACAGTTGACTAATTGTATAGTTTCATAGAATATATGATTACCCACTAGTTTGAACAACTGTTTCAGCATATGTGATTTTTTTTGACATATGATAAAAAAGTATGTCCAGCAACAAAAATGCAGTATCTGAATAATAAGTATCAGTGTTGTTATTGAATTATGCAGAATTCTATTAAGCAAGAAATCTATTTGAAGAACAAATAGAAATTAATGCATTATTGTTTTCTGGACATATAAATGCCTACCATCTTACTTTCCTTTTAAATTTGCATTCAGTGACACATGTTGGCATAAAGTTCATGAAGTATTTGATGAAGAAAAAAAACAATTCAGCATCAAAGTTACCTTTAAATATAAAGCTTTTATGTAAGTTGAAAGCTCTCATTAAAGGTTATAGTAATCTAGAAAATGTATACTTTATATTCAGTCATTAACTTGAAAGCAGTACTTTCACCAGAAATTCATAGTTTGAAAACTGGTCTCTTTTTAAAAACGATGTGTCTGACTGTTGCAATTCTAATAAATCAGCTCTCCATGGTCAGATGTATTTTGACAAATGTGCAAATTTAGAAAGAAGGAAGAAAAATAACTCATTGATCTCGTTGAATGAAAGCTCTAGTCATCCTAGCAAGATTTTTTTGTAATAATTTTATTAGAAGTTTTAATTACAATAAAAGTTAATACAGACCAAAAAAGGACCAAAAAAAGTGCAAGAAAGAAAAAGAAAAAAGAAAAACACACTCCCCCACAAAAGCAACTCATCATTATAAATATAAACAATTTCCTAATCTTTTCACTTCCTCTTAATTAACAAATATAAAAGTCTTCATCAAATAACTCATTTCTAGATAGACAAATACATTAATAGTCTTCTCCATCAATTATCAGCAAAAAGTACAATCAGAGCTCTAAAATAATAAGATTAATTAGAACTTTGCACTTTGATATGGCCCAAGGGCTAATCAATAAAGACTGTATTGTAAATAAGATTAATTAACATATATAAAAGTTAGCATTTTACAGCTCAGCTCTTAGCTGTAACATAACCCTGTTTCAAAGGCATAAAATGGTCCCAATATCCTAGCGTAAGCAAATCCCTTCCCAAAGTTTAATGTGACAAAGAGCGATCATTTCTCCTTTTAAAAAAATGACAAGCTTCAATACAAAACATAGTCTCACGAGTAAGATCAGGGTGAATGAATTAATCTTTTCCAGATTTACTTTAAATGTGTTCATTCATTTATCTTAAGTGTTTCATTCCACAGTCTTTCCTTTTAAATTGTCTAACAAATTAAATACTTAAGGATGCATTTTAAATTCAAACACTGCAGAGACAGTTGAAAAGACTGAGAAGAATTACTTTTCCCAAATTCCTCTCTTTTCCTCTCCCATTTGGGTTTATGACAACTCACCACAGTCCATCCACCATAGCCATCTCGCCACAGCCAACTCGCTGCGGGACCACTCACATTGGACAACTTACTGTGGAGAATTCCATGCAGGATAACTCAACATGATAAATGTTATCCACCAGTGTTATCTATGGGTTGATAACATCATTTCTTTGACATTATTTCCATTTTTATCAAAACTTTTTATTTGTTCACAGTGGGTTGTCCCAGTTGTCAGCTTGAGTTGTCTTGTGGTAGGATGGCCATGAAGAGTTGGCTGTGGAGAGTTGTCCTATTCCACTCTTACTCTGATGGCAAATGTGATACATGTGGTATGACTTAGTAGCCAATATTAATTTTTTTATATAATTATAATTTCATATAATTATAATTATAAGTAATAAAAATATTAATTGCATCCATCCTCCACCAGAATCAATATGACAGTATGATTGAAGCTCTACCATTTTTATGTGTTGCATGTGATGCACATTAAAAACAATAGAGCTTTGATTGCACCATTATGATCATCATTTTGAGTTGTTGTTGGTGGTGGGTTTTTGTTTTTTTTTGCTCTAGCCTTTAGACACCCCAGTCCAGCCTGGAAGTATTTTAATCCTTTCTTTACCCAAAGACAAGTAAATTATTTTAAGTTAAGATTGATATGAGCAATCAGGCCATGAGATTCTCTTAACATTTAAAATGTGGGCCATTTAAGGTCAAGGGCTGCAGATTGGAATGAAAACAGACTGGAAGCAACTAAAAAGCTGGATTTGACATACAGAAAACTGTAGCGGTAGGAGCAATGCTTTGAGTTGGAAATGTTAGGATCAGGGTTCAAAGTAACTGCTTTGACCTTACCAGAAGTTGTCAATAAAATCATGGGATGCTTTCATCAAAAAGGGAAGTTTTCACTTTGAACATAAAAACAATTGTTTCCTACTCAAAACATTTTGAACCTGGAAAACACTTTGCACATTTTTAGAAAGCAGGGATAGTTCTGTCAAGAGGAAGGGGCATTCTTAACAGCATCTCTTTACACTGCCACTGTGAGATGATTTTATTACAGATGGACGTAAGCCACATCAGTTCTCCCTATTTCACAGACCTGCTGGAATTACAAGAGGGCTTTCGATCCTGTAGATCAATGCCCCACATGTCAGAATTCTGACAGTAGGAAAGCATGAACTGTCAACTTTCCATAGCCACACAGAAGAGCTTCACACTCCCTTTCTGAAAATGGACATATCTCTCAGCCTTTGGAGAAAAAGATTAAATAAACAAAAAAACCTTCCATACCGAGACTTAGTTCTACAGGCTCCAAATAGTTTCTCTTTAAAAAGTGCCACCTATAATGTACATTCTACCTCAGTATTTTTCTTCCTTGATAACTTTTAGAAGGGTGGACTTCAACTCCCAGAATTCTGCAACCAAAATTCTAGGAATGGAAGTCCACATGTTTTAAAGTTGCTAAGTTTGAAAACACTACTCTAACTGAACTGTTATTCATATTATTTGGGTTTGTAATGAACCCAAATATTCTGAAAAGTTTTAACCTTCCTCCTTTTTCATTAGTTACTTTCTGATTTCCATTAAAATGTGACTGTATTAAACAACTTCTTGCTAATGCACATTTCAACAGAATCACATATGGAAGGTTTAGGTTTCCATGTAAGACTCAGACCACAATTCTCTTTTTTCCATGATCATTTACCACTTACCCTGATATTATAGAGCAAAATATATTGGGAGTAAGAGATTTTGATATTATTATTTCTAGCAGTGTTTTGGATGAGTCTGCTCAATTTATATTTCTGATTTGTTTAATGTTTATCTTCCATGATAGTCAAAGGCTCAGTGCCAGTGGTGGGCTGCAATTTTTTTAACAACCAGCTCTCTGGCCGGGTAGGTGGGGCTGGTTGGTCATGTGACTAGGTGGGTGGTGTCACTCATCACACCCAGTCCCACCTCCTGGCCACTCACCTCAAAGGAAGAGGTAGGAATCAGCCGTTGGGGCTAAACCCACCACTGGCTGGCCCCACCCTCATCCACTTTTTGGGGGGCATTTTTGGGCTGTTTCCAAGCCATTTTGGGCCATTTTCAGGCTGTTTTCAGGCAATTTTCAGACCGTTTTTCAGGCTATTTTGAGGCCATTTTTGGGGTTGTTTTTGGCCATTTTTTGCCTGAAAAATGCCAAAAACTGTCTGAAAACAGCCCAAAAAAGGCCTGAAAAAGGCCCAAAACCCAGCCAAAAACAGGCAGGGCCAGGGCCAGGGCCAGCCAGTGGTGGGATTTGCCAGTTTGTCAAATTGTGCCTAATCTTAACTACTGGTTTGCGAGAACTGGTGCAAACCGGCAGCAGCCCACCTCTGCTCAATACCATAGTAATCCTTCCTCATTGCACCGAATTGTTCCTTGATCTTTTAAATCCAAATGTATAGCTGACATGTTGTTGGTCAAAACCTTCTCACATTTAAATAAAAAATAGTGATATATGTCATTCCTTTCAACATATCTTAAAAACGTTTATTTTTCCATGTAGCTTTTGATATTTTAAACTAATTTTAATATTTTAACATGTGCACCTCTCTTGTTTTTGTACTGTTCTCCATATGAGCATTCAAAAAATATTTTCTCTTCAACGTATAGATGTGTTTCCAACTCAGATAGTTCATAATTCCGGTTTATTTTCTCCCAGAGAATGGCTAATGTTTTGGTACAATTCCAGTATAGCCAATCTTTTTGTAATTGTTGAATTCATTCCAAAATGTTTTCTTATAGCTAGTTTTTTGTTCCTATTAATGTAATTGTTGCAATTATAGAATATCAAATATCTGTTATTAGCTATTTATCAATTATACAATAAAAACTCCAAAAACATAATTGCCAGACAGAATTCAAATTATAAGAGTTTAAAAAGTATATTGTCAATAGCGTATTTTTAATGTCTACATTAGCTATCTTGTTTAATATAATCCTTAATAAAATTGGGGGAAAACAGTAATGTAACATTAAAATTTAAATCAAATGAAGTTAGATTTGCAAAGGAAGTGAAGATGTCTATATCACTGAGCTGCTTCACAGGCAAAAGCTGTAAATAATTGTTTTCTCCTAAGTCTTTAATAAAAATTAAATCTTATGTTGATCTGGACATTGTACTTTCATTTTTAAGAAAATGATCTAAGTATTTGGAGTGGGCAGCAGCATAAATTGGACAATGAAGAAGATGATGTTATATGAATTCTAGACTGCCATCTTGGCAAGGAGTTTCTTGTAGCAGGCCTCAGATATAGCAGAGGGCATTTGTTGCATGTGGAGTTTTGTTAAGTCTGCTCTAAGAGAAGACATAGTGAGATATTGCTCACATTTCACCCCACATATTTTTACTCCATGCCAAGGGGAAATTTTGTTACTTGCAATTGCACTTAGATCAATTTGTATGGAAATATATGTTATCTTTTTTTTAAAGGACAGAGAGCTATAAAATTGTTATGGTGAGCAAAACTTTCTGATGAGCAGCCGTATTTGCAGATAAGTCCCCTGAGTGCTGTAAACTAGTAGGAAGATTCCTAGAGATACAGTATATTTGATTTCTTCTATCAGATAGAGTGTTTATAGTCTAAAACCTGAATAGAATGTGAGCATGACCCCATATTTAAAGGTTGTAAGTGATAGCCTCATAAGTGTAATGGCTGTCTCTGCTTGAAGAAAGACTATGGAAATCTCTTTGAGACTGCCAAGAGATACTAAAAGAGAGAGAAGATTTTGAAATGATTCATAGTGAATGTTGGAAAAAAGCCCCTTAGTTGCAAGCTTCATGTTAAGAAGATGTAGTTTGGGGGCAATTAAGTGAACATCAGCAGAGTACAAGCATTTTAATTGTACATTTAGCTCCAAACTGTCTTAATTTTGGGGACACATTGCTGGGCAAAACAACTGCCTTATGATATAAATAAGAGATTGAGATATCAATTTACTATTTGTTCATTCTCAACTCAACAATGAGTATCCACTCTCCACTTATTTCTAGGAAGATTCTAGCCAAAGTCCATAACTTTTATTTTTTCCAGGTTATTATTTAAATAATTTTGAGCAGTATTAACCTAGATAGCTAGATAACCTAGTTAACTAAGCAAGATAGTAATGTGCACAGGTCAATTGATGTAATGGATGGTAAGATTAGCTCATTAGCTTAGAAGAGAATAGACAGATAACAGATAATCAGAGTTGGAAGGGACCTTGTAGGTCATCTAGTCCAACCCCCCACCCAAGCGGGAGACCCTACACCATTTCTGACAAATGGCAGTCCAATCTCTTCTTGAAAGTCTCAAGTGATGGCGCTCCCACAACTTCCAAGGGCAAGCTGTTCTATTGGTTGATCATTCTCACTGTCAGAAAGTTTCTCCTTATTTCCAGGTTTAATCTCTCCTTGTTCAGTTTCCATCCATTATTCCTTGTCTGGCCTACAGGCGCTTTAGAAAATAGCTTGGCCCCTTCCTCTCTGTGGCAGCCCCTTAAATATTGGAAGACTGCTATCATGTCTCCCCTGGTCCTTCTCTTCACTAGACTAGCCAAGCCCAGTTCCTGTAACCGTTCTTCATATGTTTTAGTCTCTAGTCCCCTAATCATTCTGGTTGCTCTTCTCTGTACTTTTTCTAGAGTCTCAACATCTTTTTTATAATGTGGTGAACAAAACTGGATGCAGTACTCTAGGTGTGGTCTTACTAAGGCTTTATAGAGTGGTATTAGTACCTCCCTTGATCTTGATTGTATCCCTCTGTTAATTCAACTTAGGATTGCATTAGTTTTGGCTGCTGCTGCACACTGCTGGCTCATATTTAGCTGGTTGTCCAGTAAGGCTCCAAGATCCCTCTCACAGTTACTGCTGTTGAGCCTGGTTTCACCCATATATATGTGTGTGTGTGTGTGTGTGTGTGTGTGTGTGTATGAGACAGTTTTTGTTAGTGATTTTGACTGGGAAGACCAATCCTTTTAAACTATAACACTCTTAGGTTTACCATTTATTATGATACCTCGAAAGATCTCCTGAATTGTGACTTTTAATGATGCAACAAGATTTACATGCCTTCAATGAAATTCTACTGTTGGAAAGCAATGGGGTGCGGCCCAGTGTGTTCATTGTTTATCACATTCAGAGATAAGTTGATCATTTTTCACACTTATGGCTGTTGCAGCACCCCATGGTCACATGAATCAAATTTGAATGCTTGGCAACTGACTCATATTTATGACTTTGCAGTGTCCCAGGATCAGCTTTTGCAACCTTCCAACAAGCAAAATCAATAGGGAAGCCAGATTCACAACCATGCTACTAACTGAACAATTTCAATGATTCACTTAACAACAGTGGCAAAAAAAGTCATAAAACAGGGCAAAACTCACTTAACAAATGTTTCACTTAACAACATAAATTAGTTGAGGACAACTGTACTTGATTACCTGTACTGAAGATCATATAGCATGCAGTATTTTACTACTTTACAAATGTGATATTTTTAATTTTTTTTCTTATTGAAGATATCAGAAAACCTTGTTAATAAATGTAACACCACCACAAACTGTAAAAATCTAATTATATAAAAAGGACATATAGTACATGTTTACTGATTCAGTTGTGAGACTGTAGAGAATGTGTACTTGGTATTCTTTATTCAGTGGTACAGTGGAACCGCAATCTGTTCCAAGACTACAGTCGCAACCCAATTTGGTCGTGACCGGAAGCACGACTGTCTGCGCATGCGTGGACAAAAAAATGGCACCGAAGGGGAAATCGCCACAGCAGGGAAAATCGCTGCAGCTGTGTCTGGTCACCATTCGAAGATATGTTCATAACCAGAAACAAAACTCTGCCAAAAGTTCTGGTCATCACCGATTTGGTCACAAACAGAAGCGTTTACAACCCGAGGTTCCACTGTATTTGGCTTTGGTATCTTCTTGTCAGTTTGGACTCCTGGTAAGTGCTTGATAACTGCATTGTTCCTGGCAACACTTTCCACAGTGACTTGCCCTTGTCTTCTTCCCAGGCTGAATAATTGGCCAAAATATGGCTTTGTATCTAAAGCAGGACTAGAATTCACCACCCCCTGGTTTCCATCCTGGTGACTAGATCATTATAGCAAACTGGTTCTCAACAGTTTTGTAGATGGTCACTATTTGGGATACAATTCTGGATGACCCCTATGGCACACCAAAGAGATAAACAAAACTCTTATCTACTATTTACCAATTTCCCAGACTTGTGCGGACCAGACACAACATGCCTACTTTTTTTTGATGCAACAGAGACACCAAGACTTGCTCAAATTATGTACAGCAACATTGCTGAAGATTTAACCCTGAATTAGGGAGGCAAAAAGGTTACATTTATCAGTTAGTGAAAATTAACTGAAAATAGTGTGGTATTTGTATAATTGGATAATTCATTAAGCACAGAACATTTCTCTTTGTTTCATGGGGGAAACTATTACAAAAAAGGAAATGACAAATGGAAAGCAGAGGAAAATATATTGGGAACCTATCCTCATTTATCACAGCCTAATGACAACATTTAAATGACTGCACTAGGCAAGAGTCACTGATATAACAAGATTTTGGCACCCAATTGAGCTGAGATTGCAACATTAGGTCATTTCTGAAACAATATCCTGACAAGAGAAACATTTCTGAACTCAATTTATTTCTCCCCTAGAAGGCTTTTAAATGCTTTTTAAATGTTGAGAAGAGGGGCAATTTAGTATGGCTTTCCATGTCTATGTGAATCTATAACTTAGTTCATGGAGATGTTTAATTGTCTACATAACTTGAATTCCCTGACAACCATAAATTGCCTGATATGAGCAAGAATCTTATAACTTCATTATGATTGATCTTTAGGCAAGTGTTGTGTAGTGTTCTTAGACTAAGAACGGTATCTTAATGGAAAGTTTGGCTTCTAAGTAACCTCCCATCTTCTCTTCAGAAGATGCCATGATGAGCACAGGAAAAAAAATGTATTAGCTGAAATTTGTTTGGTAATCTTGTATGGATTTTATTGAAATTGACCAGTTTCTGGTCAAGTTTCTGTAATCATTTTAATGATTGGTGATTGGAAACTGATTGAGTTTTGAAATTCCATCTGAAGATGGCCAGAATAGAAACCAAATAGTTCTCTTCTACAATTTGATCTGCATCATTTTCCTTTGGTGTTGCTTTTGATTTCTAAAATTATCACCAGGAATACGTCAGATCATAACCAGCCCTTATTTTGTCAAAATTCTCTTCCATGGCCACCTTTTTTCTCAAGAAACTGGCTGTTTCTTTTAAGCTTCATTGCCAACAGCAGAGAGAGGAATGCTATTTTTTGTCTTGTAATTTTATCATGTTTATCTTTTCTTTCCTCCAAACACTGTTTGCAACTCAGAACAAATTGCAGAAACAAAGTTGAATACCCAAAAGATTACACAGTGAACAGGGGTGTTTGTAATTCCTTTCCTTTCCCCTTCCCCTTCCTTCCAGCTTCTCTTCTTTTTTCCCTGAGTTCATTCATAGAGTATTATGCTACTCCAAAGAGAGCTTTGATTCTCAAAAGCAGGTGTTAAAAGCTCATGTAAGCTCATGAAAACTATGATGGAAGAGAAGAAACAGACCTGATATGCCTACAACATCACAAACAACTCTTTCATATCAAAATGATGCATGTTTCCACATTAAAAAATGGATCACAAAACATAAGAATGTCAATTATATAAAATGTAAATGTTCTTTGCAAGTTTCTTTTCCTTTCCCCTCAGCCTGACTTACATTGCAAAAAGAGAGAGCCAAGAGCTAAGTACAAGTTATCCAGAGGTTAAGCTTAAAATGGAGAGCTGTGCAAGAGGCATTATACATCAGAAATAATCTGCTGAAATCAATCTTTGTGCTTGTGTTTTTATTTTCAACATTTTAATAACCTTGACACCTAAACTCACTGTGTTTTATCTGACAAGGACTCTAAATATTACAAAACTGGTCAAAGCAGTTTGGAATTTGGTGACAAATTTATCCTGCTTTCCCTTGGAATAAAAACTAAGCCATCATCCCATAAAGCATTTCACTCATGTCTGGCCCTATACCAGAGCATTGAGCCAAATGAACATGGTGTGTATGTAGTTTTCACTTAACAACCACAATTGGGATCCATCACTGAATGGTTCTTAAGCAAGACAATGTACATAGAACATCGCCTCTGTTGCTTCAGTGAGATAATCACTCATGGTCAACACATGATGACATTTTGCAATTTTATTGATGGCTTCTCCATTGACACAACTTGTCAGAAGCTGGCTCTGAAACATGCAAACAGCAATTATGTGATCAAGGGATATTGCAAAGATCTTAAACACCTACTAGTTGCAAAGCATTGAATTGTGATCATGTGACCACGGGGATGCTAGATAGTTGTAAGTGTGTAAGGACTGGTCATAAATTTACTTTTTCAGCACTGTTGTAGCTTCAAATGGTTGCTAAATAGGGCAGTTGTTGAGCAGGACTACTTGTAATCAAGTCACTCAGTCTCTGAAGACAAACTTTAACACCAGACAAGCTTTATTATAAGAGTAAAAAGGACACAGAGGAAGTATGTGAGAAATTGTGTCATAATTGCTGCTAATTTCAAAGTGACTTAGGAGTCTGAGCATTCCACTGTTTTTAAAAAGTGTGCAGAGTAATTTACATATTAAATACTCATTAAGGTGAAAAATGTCAATGTAAAAGAAGAGCAAATAAATTATGTCAATTTCTATTTCTCCCCCTCCTAATTATTAATTTATAAATAAAAAATAATGATTCCACATGAAGATGAATGTATATGTAAATCTACATGGTGACTGGAAAAAAAATTACAATTCCTTTCAGCCTTGCAACAAGAATATACTAAAAGGGCAGATAACTATCATTTTATTCATTGTGACAAGTAAAAAATCTACTGTTTCTTTCAATTGCAGTACATCACTAAGCAATTGAATTGTTTTCTGAACCATATTGTAAATAACAATGATTATTTTGACCTCCTTTTGAAATTTATAAGAATAAAAATGTACTAAAGCATTACCAGCTGTCAGTTGGTTAGATATTATGACCATGGGATCTGCAGAAATATGCTGGTGAAAATTTACCTCTTTACCAAAATGATCCAGAAAATATAAGCTATTGTGATAGCAGTGCTTTTGAAAAAAGTATGTGATATGCAATTGAAACAATTGTGTATAAGCAGTTTGCGGGTGATGCACAAAATTATGGGTGCCCACATTGAGAATGCTACATTTGCCATGTAATCAGGGCCATGAGTGATGATTTTTTTTCTTTTCTGAAAATAAAGAAAGAAAAGAAAATCCTGTTTTAAATTGCTAGAAATATTCAGGGTCCCTACCAGTTATATTTTCAAGCTGTGTACTTTCTACTGCTGTATGTACTGCCAACAGTTTCTGTATGCCTTCAAGTTAATGTGGACTCCTGATGACTGCCTGCAGTTTTCTTGAGAAGATTTAAGAAGTGGTTTTCCATTGCCTGTTTTCTGGGACTGAGGCAGAATGATTTGGTTCAAAGTCACCCAGCTGGCTTTGGGCCTGAGGCAGGATTAGAACTTATATTCTCCTGGTTTCTAGCCTAGTGCCTTAACCACTACACCAGACTGGTTTTCTGACTGCTAATTTACTAAAGGATAAATGTTTGGGCTTTTGAGCTGTTTGGTACTAAGATTTAGTTTTGAGTGGGAATTGTGTAGCAATATAGAATTGGATCTCTCTAACCTTATCCTGTCATAGTCGGAAGACAGCACACTTTGATGTAAGGAGGAGCAATTTTCTCCTGCACTTCCATGACAAGAGAATACAATGTGGGATGTACATAGATCAGTACTGCACTCTTGAGTAAGGTATGGTGGCAGGGTAGGACCCATGCTCACGTCTTTTCAGCTATGAAAACATGGGTTTGTACTAAGGTATGATTTTGCTGGTAGAGCAGGGGTGTCAAATTCACGTCATGGCAGCATCACGTGATGTATGGTGACTTTTTCCCATTCGCTAAACCAAGTGTGGGTGTGGCCAGCATGTGATGCATCTGGCCCGCGAACTGATACCCCTGTGGTGGAGGCATTCACTATTAAGAAAAGATCCTCTCTGTTAACATCTCAGGATAATACTTTCTCTCTCTCCCTAATTCATCCAAATCTAGCTGTCTTAATACATTGTCCAAGCATGGAAAAACCATACTGCATTATTTTCTACCATGTTCCTTTTAATCTAATGAAATAAATTGCTTTAGAAATTCTTTCAAGAGAAGAAAAGTGTTTTCTAGAAATTCTCATGGGCGGAGAATGTTCTTGCACTTCCTGATGGCCAAAAGTTGATGTCATAGGGCAACTCCCTTGTTTAGATTTTCCCCAATAGCAATTCTATCTTCTTCATTTCTATTGAGAAATTCAGAAACATTGTCCATATATATTTGCTGGACCATCTCAAAAGTCAATTTGTGCCCACATTCCCAATTGTTGTGTTATGATATTTTAATATTTTAAATGCTTTTTTTATTTTAATATTTTAAAACACCCTTACATAGGCTGACTAAATTTGCTTCTCTTTTTAAAATAACTTTCTGGTTTGTGTACATGGTATGCTATGAATTTTCCTCTAAGACAATGATGAATAGAACCAGATTGACTTAAAGATGTTTTGACCATTTTGCAGTGTATTTCACTTTGGCAGGTCATAGAATCTTGATACTTAGAATTGGGTTTTTTCTCTCCTTTTTTAATATCTCCAACCCAAAGCAGAATGAAATATTCACAAGGACATGGATGGAGGTTGTGGTAGATCGAGGAAACAAAAGTCCCATCCCATTGCTAAAATTCCATTTACATAGTATTGCATTTGTCCATATGCTTGTCATTAGTTTAAAATGATTTTACATTGTATATTGACTGCACTGGCCCATTCCCAATTTGTAAATTCTGTTTGTCCTCCATTCTTATACAACTGGAAGGATATCAGAGTAAGTTCCTTCTAAGACTGCTACCTCTCCTTCCTCCTTTTCAGAATTCATACAAAACTCCCTTTAACAGTTAGTCTTTAGCTATGATGGTGATACTCTCCCATTCTTAATGAGGTATTGCAACTGCCAGGGGTCCACTTCTTTGCTACTCAATACCTTCCTACAAAAATCACAGTCAGTGAGTCATGACATATATAGATGATGGTCATCATCATTATCCTCTCAATGCATTAAGGATGGGCTGCTTCTCACTAACTCTATCCCTAACAGCTGGACTGAAAATGATATGCATGCTCCAGCTATCAAAAATTATCTGGGAAAATAATTCAGGAAGGTGCATAAAGCAAAAGCAACTTCAGCAACTTTTATTATTCTCCTCCTACTCAAGCAAAGAAACAGAGACAAAGTACTGTGATTGAACAACTCAGTACAACATTCCCTGCCATTCAGCAGAGGTGCCAGGCCAGTATTTTTTTCCTCCCCTTATCCTTGTTTGTTTATCCTTGTTTGACTTTGGAATATTCCATATCAGAAAAAAAAGCAGCAAAATACTGCCTGCTCTTTCCTTTCCTTTCCTTTCCTTTCCTTTCCTTTCCTTTCCTTTCCTTTCCTTTCCTTTCCTTTCCTTTCCTTTCCTTTCCTTTCCTACAGTCCAATCATCTCTCTTGCTCCTGAAATACTCAAATACTCACAAAACTTTGAATTCACTGATCATATTGCCTCCTCTGACAGATTCATAGGATTGCTCCACTATGGGCCAATTACATTTGGAATTTAGATCAATTTAATATACATTCTACTCTCTTGATTAGAATCCAGTTCCCTTTGCAGGTATACTCACCTTGTCCTTGCACATATGGATCTTCTTCAGCTGAAGTCCAGTACTTTTAAATAGGGGCTAGTTGTTTGAAGTCTGTTTTAGGATGCCAGATTTTACTTTATTGTATCTTCTCTTTTTGGCCAAAAGGGTAGCTTCTATCCTTCTCTTTTTCTGATGGATGCCAAAATGGTAGGAAATTCTTCTCCATTCTTTCAGCATTATTTCTTTGTTGAACATTTTTTATATCCTCTTTATTTTTTCCTCATGGTGGTAGCAAATGCCTAATTACCTACCTAGATCAGAATATATGTCGAACTGCTGCATTTGTATCTGAAAAAAAATGGTAGAGGTCTATTTCATTTCGCATTCCTGTCATGCATTTAGTTCAGCTTTTCATTCCAGATTCTGGCTGCTTGTTTAGACCACTTAGATGTGTGCACCACTGCTCCAATAGCCTCTAATCCAGTGTTTCTTCAACATTGGCAACTTGAAAATTAGTGGACCTCAACTCCCAGTATTTCTCAATCAACATGCTGGCTGGAGAAATCTAAAAGTTGAAGTCTACTCATCTTAAAGTTGCCAAGGCTGAAAAGCATTGGCATGGTTTTATTTATTTACTCAATTTCTATAGCTGCTTATATCAGTCAATGACTCTGTCTGCTTACAATTCAAATGGATTATTCTCTGGAACTTGAACCTCTCAATTCCCATTTTTCTGATTCCTTGAAAATAAGTAGCAGCTGCATGTAGAGGTCTTCTTGGTTTCTCCCTACCAAAAATGCAGCTTTTATTTGCAGGTTTCATATTGCAGCTGTGCTGAGCAGTGCTCTTGTTTCTTCACTTAGAGGTACAATAGATTCATCATAGTTCTTGCTATACTTTTGGTTAATCCCTTAGCCATGATTCTGGCTTTCTGGCACTGGCCATCCCATTCTGCATCATGCTTGATCATAAATATTTACTAGCATCTCATTGATTCTGTGGATAGCTTGACAAGTTTCTGGTATCCTCCTTGGGCAAAACTTCACTTTCCTCCTCTACAGCCTTTCTTAATTTCTCTGAATTTCTTTCTTGGTGTCCCCTTAAAGTCCTTTTATGTGCACAACTCTTTCATGTCTGTTCTTTTTGGTGATGTAGAAAAGTCTTTAGAGTGCAATTCCTGAGCTGGTTTTCTCAAAGCATCTCAACTCTGTTGTTTCATCTTCTCCTTTGGCACTGGCTTCTATACTGTTGCAGCAGACACCTACTGAAGTCAGTGCTCTCCCTTTGTGGGCTACTTATGGAAAACAAGATCTGACATTGCTGCATTATTCTTATTTTCCTCCTCATCAAAATAAATAACATTACACATGTTAATGGTTTGTGTGCCAGGATCTAAGATTCTTGCCAGCATTATAGGCATCCATCCAATCATCACTCCTTCCTCACATATGCAATTCAGTTTGGTTCTCCCTTCTTTAGGTACAAGGCATGAATCCTAGAACTAAACACCCTAACATGGCCTAGATTGAGTTCTGTCCATGCCTTAACTAATACATTATTGCATTTGTGGTTTTGAACTGGTGTCTAATTTGCACGTAGATGACAATGCTGACTGCTTCTTCCTGGTACTTACTTGCAAGTGCTAGATTGTGCAGCATGCTTGTCATTGTTTCCTTACCTTACCATTCTGTTCTGCAATATTGGACAATTTCATCCAGTATACAGTTCCTACCTTTGTCACCCATCATGTATTTACTCCCTTTATCTAAGTTCATAATTTGTTGCCCATTCAAGCATACATACATACCCATTATTTACACTTCTTTAGTACTAGTTCTTCTTGCCTAGTAAGTAACAAAAATAGATTTGCATTATTGTTGTTAGTCAGCTGTAAATGGCAATGGGCATTTGCTTCTGCCTGATATAATTACTTGCATGGTCCCACAGATAGATCAGCTCTAAGAACTGTTTTGTCTTTTTTTCATCCCCTTGTTTAGAAATAAATACCTTGCTTCCTTTACCTTGGGCAGTTGGACTGATTTTCACATGGCTGTATTTTTGGACTCCTGGCCAAATCTTCTAATTGGTGAACAACATTTGGATGCCTATGTTCCATTCTCCTCTGCTGCAGCTTCAATTTGCTTCCATTATGTTCCTCCTTTAGCTTGGCATGGTATCATTATATAGTGAGATTCTCTGTCTAACCACTGAAAGAATGTATGTGGGGAAAGGCATAGTCTTAACTAAACTCATACTTTCCTTAGTTCTGTTCCTCTAATGTCATGGTGCTATGCTGTCACAATTCTTATTGATTGATTATGTGCCATTAAATTGGTGTCAGCTCTTAGTGACCAGATAGATAGATTTTTCTCCCCAGCAACCTGTACTTAACCTGCTTGTTCAGGTTTTTCTACAGTATAGTTATAACCAAGTCCATCTATCTTACTGTTGGACATCCTCTTCTTTTCTTTTCTTCCACCTTTCCCACTTCTCCAGAGAACTAGGTCTTTGCATAATGTGTCTGAAATAAAAATACGTTTCTCCCCATGAAGTCATGCAGTTGCATTAATTTGCAATCCACTTCAAAAAAAAATCAATTTTCTTCAGAGTACACTTCATAATTAATTCTCAATTTTGTTTCACACAGTAATGATTTCCTTTAATATTTTTACTTTGCGCTATTTCTTGTTGAGATCAGGCTAAGTCTGGGACATGGGGGCCTGGAATCTAAGCATCAGGCTGGATCTGGAACACTTTGTGCATATTTTATTGTTAAAGTCAAATAACTTTTTCTTTACCTAGCAGAGAGATTTTTAGAAGATTCCTTGTCTAGATACAGAAAAAAATAGTTGATTTGTGTCAGAATATAGTTTCACAACCTTCTCCTTTGTCCTATTGGTTGCCTGAAAATCAATGCATTTTTCATTCTTGGTTAAAAAGAAAAAAAAGCAGGACCTTTAGTCTATTCTCTGTTGTTTTTGTTTTCTCACTATTTGTAGTACTTTTTCCTCTGTGCTGGAATGTTTCTCCCCTCCTCCCCACCCCCACTTTCTCTTGATTGAGCTTTATAGGACAAGGGACTTGCCAGTTATCGAGACCTGTACAAGTAAATTCCCTTGTGCTTGATTTTGCAAACTGAGCCAGGTTTGGGGTTGACTTTAATTTTTGCAGTCAGAAATATGCTAATTAAAGTATTTTAAGTAGAACTAAGCTGTATTTCAACTCTCACTGCTAGTGCATATCCTATAGTCATAGCTTTCTGGCAGGTGGTTAGGAGAAGGGCAATCAACATTTCTTCTGTATTAATTTTTTTTCAAGATGCTTTACTATCCCATACATCACATTCATGTGCAGATTCAGAACTTTTCTCCTACTCAGCCACTTCTTGCACAGCTTTCTAAAAGATCATTTAGAAAGTGTATTTTTAAAGCTACATTGTACATCTGAGATGATTTTCCATAGATGCAAAAAGAATAGCATCACTCACTCTTCATCAGGCATATCATTCCTGCTTTTTTGTTCCTTTTATCCTTGATCATGAGTCTTTCTTTGTTCAGTACAAAGGCTCTCCCTTGTAACTTCAAAAACATTTTTATCATGAAATACCAAAGTGAAAATTCTGGTTGTTTCAGATTCTCTATAATTAAAGCTTTCCCATTCCAATCTTTGATTTAACTGTTCAGGATGATCTTTCTTTCTTTCTTTCTTTCTTTCTTTCTTTCTTTCTTTCTTCTTCTTCTCCTCCTCCTTCCTCCTCCTCCTCCTCCTCCTCCTTCCTCCTTCCTCCCTTTTCTTCTATGGGCCCTTAATCCATAATCATGCTGGAGGAAACAATTTTGTATATTTCTTAGATTGTATATTCTTGTATATATTATCTTGGAGACAAGGAATCTAACTTAAACAAGGATTACTGCAGTATATTTTGTAAGATTAAAGTTTACTTACAAAAATGCCTGTGATAAGAGGTAAAGACTAGCATTTAGCATGCTTCATAGCAAGAGGAGACTCCAGAGATAATTGCTCCTATTTAGCTATGTCTAAGGAACAAAGACAGGAAGGAACAGCCTAAGAGTAACAATGTTGAAAACAAAGAAAAGTCTGAGTAAGGTGGGAACAAAAGGGAACTAGCCTAGGAGATGATTTCTCTCTCCTCATTCCCCCATCAACACCAATTGAAGCCAACAATGAAAGAAGGTTAAGAACCATTGTAAAACTGTTTCACCAATTCCAAACCCCTGCTCTAGAAGGATACTGTAGACAGCAGTATGAAAAGTCACTGAGAAATTAATGATTGTTAGGAATTATGCCCTATGCCCTGGCTACTCTGTAGATAATCAAGTAGGAATATCTCAGTAATAAAATCTGGCCTAAAATCTGACTGAAATGGATCTATATAAATCACCTGATTTAAGATTTTCTGCAACTGAAGACTGAACACCTTCTCAACAAATGTCCCCCAAAATGGGAGACAATATACCAGTTTTCTAAAATTATTAGGTTCAACTTGAGAAGAGGGTACACCATTGCTTCCTGAAGGTTGAAGGAACTTCCTCTCACAATGAGATGGAAATCATAACATGGAGCCAACTGTAGTTCCCTTCCCTGTCCACTTTAACAACCCAGGAGGGATCTGAAACCAATAAACAGGTTGCTAAACTAGCAGAATACTTCTACATCAGTTATCCCCAAACTTGCAGAAGACTGAATTCCAGGCTTTTAGATTTCCAACTCAGAACCCTGGTTCAGTAGGTTTCCAGTGATGTGGTTCAGGGAGATTTAAAGATTGCTTTCTTGTGGAAGGAGAAAACCCCACCCGCCCAAAAAAGGATTTTTGTACAGAATGTTAATTTAATGTTTTTTTTAATCACCACTGTCTCCTGGTCCAGCTGAAACATTGGGATTCCTACAGCACCTTTTATGACTAATGAAATTCATTAAACAGTGTAACCTTCATTACTTCTGATGTGTAGATCTTATGCCTTTTAATAAAATGTGTAGGTTGGAAAAAGTGCCACCAGAGTCCTATTTTTTGCTACATGGCTTCCTCCTACAATATCTGCTTCAACACAATAAGGACAGGACCCTATAAAGGATTCCAGGATCCTTTGCTAGTTTTGTGATTCATTCAATATCTCAGTAAAACAAAACTAGGTCCATCGTAACATTGGGCAATTGGGCAACTGACAGCAATATGTAAAAGACATTAAGTTATTATTTTCCTTTTTTAGTTATAGGACACATTGACCATTCTTTGGATAGTCACATTTGTGAATATTTGAACATGACATTATGACTTTACTCAGATCTGATTTACCATGCTGAGAAGTCAGACTGGCCATTTTTTCATTCTCTTTTATGGCCATAGCTGGATGCAATGAATCAGAATGGATGTCTAGATTTGCCCAGCTAATGATATTCTGTACAAATGATCCTTTCTAACTTTATTTTTTTAAACAATAAAACTACATTTTACACAAATTTATGGATAATTATTTTACATATTTTATGCAGAGAAAACTGTTTTAAGAATGAATTAACTTTAAATTTTAGAAAAATATCTTCACCTTTCTTCCATCCATTTTGATTCCCTTCCTTACAGTCAACATAAATGGAATGCTGTCACTAAGCAAAATGTATACATTTTTGATGTCATCATTAGGTTGAATTATATCTTCTTTTATAGCAGTTAATCATATAATAGGTCCCTATAGGTCTGGACTCAAATAAGAAGCAAAGATTAAGATTTAGGGCAATGCCAAGATTTTCTGGAGAGAAAGAGAGGGAGAGGGAGAGAGGGAGGGAGGAGGAGGAGGAGGAGGAGGAGGAGGAGGAGGAAGGAAGGAAAGTTAAAGGAGTTTTTCTACAAAAATTGCTGTCCAAACAGCCAGTAAAATCTAAGCACATCAATAGTTATAATTAAAATATGTAAAATAATATTAACATTTAGATTAACATTCTAAAAAATAATTCATTTCGGCTTGCTGTACCTCTATATCACCGTATCTACCGTATCAACCGTATCTATCCATATCTCATTACCTTCTCTTATCCTCTATCAGGTCAATCTTTTCTCACTTCACCTCATTTATCTGGTTTGATGACTGATCTTGACATCTTCTTGTTAATATCTTCTGCTTCCAGCTTTCAGTTCACATCTATGTAAGCCAGCTTTGCCTTTCAGACTTCTGTGCTGCCTTTGGCTGATGTTGTGATTCCCCGTACCATCCAATTGGTAATCTATTGAAACCTAGAATCCAGACTTAGTGCTCCACTCCGAACTTCATTCCTAGATTCTCTGTCTGTTATCTGTCTGTCCATTATCTATCTATCTATCTATCTATCTATCTATCTATCTATCTATCTATCTATATCTACTTCTCATCCTATCACAAAACTAGTTAAGAATAACATGATTGGCTTTATTCCAATCACAGAGCAAAAGAAAATAACACACTACTTATTATTGAAAAGGAGCTAATATGCTGAAAGAAAATTAGTTTAATTTCAAATACTAGTATGTTGAAAAAGCACTCCAAATTTCAAAGCAAAGACAGATACATAATGCTGGTTTATATTATGAAGACTTTGCTAAACATGAAAGTTAACTCTCAATGTATTTGGTTATTAACAGCGATGAGATGGATCATTAGGTTTAATAGTGTCAACATGTTTCCTCTATGCTAGTTGCATTAATATCAATCAAACTTTTCTAAGTGCTATATGCAGTACTTATGAAAAAGGATTTATCAGAGATCAATAAACGGAACACTCAAGAAATTGTTTTCTTAATTATTCTATTAAAAAAGACGATGTAATAGCACAAACTCAGTATAACACAAATATTATGTTTCCTCTATTAGAGTCAGACAGGCAGGTTCTTCTAGAGCAATTTAAACCCACAGCCAGTTTTAGTTAACCTGAGGAGACATCAGTGGTTCTGGAACTGAAACTACATTTTCATCTGATGGTTTTCTATAGGGTGCTGATTGTTGATTCCAGCAAATTATTAGGAAGAGATCTGTAATTTTGAAATGTTTGTGGAGGATTTACAAATTGTTAGAAAAATATTTTAGGTTCCTAGGTTTCTCAGCACAGAGCAACCACTAACAAACTGGAAAATAGAACAAAGATAACATTTTGTTCCATCAAATTGTTCATCACAGAAGAAATCCAAAGGCACAGATGATTCCACAATAAAAAAGGTATGTCTTTGACATTGTGTTCTTCATTTTATCTTTTATGGATTTAATTTCCCAATGCAACTGCTAGGTCTTATGGACTTAGAGGGATGAAATAGAGAGAGAAAAGAAGAATGAGGAAGATTGACTGATTCTAACTTTCCAATGACTTTAGTGTCTTGGAGAATTTTGAACACTAATTGTGGCCAACAAGCTGAACTATATTCAGAGAAGATGGTACCATTGTGAATAGGGAATCAGGTAAACTGCCTGAAGGTCTGTAACCAATTGAAATGAGGTTGAATTCTACTTGAGCAACCAAGCATATAGTCTTGTGAAGTTTAGGGACAACAATGTCCAATGAGTAATTTTGACACCTTTCTTCATTGTACCAACTATTGGTATACAACTTATTGCAAAATGACAATTTAAAGGAAGTAAATTCCAAACTAGATTACTTTAATATATTACATTTGAATATATATAAAAATTAGGGCATTTTCAGTAGTACTCCCCTCTTGTAGAACTCTTTAATTGGCTTCTTTATCAATGGGTTGGACATGACTTCACAACTAACAACAACAATCTTGGACTGCAATTGAAATAGAAGTTTACTAGACACATTGTAAATATGGTGCTGTAAGACATTTCTTCAGAATTTGACTAAATTCTATGCACATTCTAAATCAGTATTTGACAGAGCTTTAAAATTCTTTGTTGGAGAGATGAGATGAGGATCTCGCCTTCTTTCTTTCTTCCTTTCTTTCTTTCTTTCCTAAAATTGAACTCTTCCTCTCCTTTTGTTTAACTTAGCTTTGGCAGATGATATATGAAATGTATGGAATTTAAAAGGTGATGTCTTAGAAAAATTAGCTAGAAGAATAATCAATGGGAAAGAATATCAGGTGAAGGCTTATGAGGAAAACAATGTTCTAATACCATAGACTCAAAAGTGAAAAACAACATTGTCCCTTACTCATTCCTAAAAAGACAGTGCTTTGGGACATACAATGTTAGGTTTCTTACAACATATCTACAAAACCAACATTCATTTTCTAGAATTTAGGGATCCTAACAACCCTAAGGAGCTGGTAGATGTCATCTCAGAACCACTGTACCACATCTTTCAAAAATCCTGGAGCACCGGAGAACTGCCATAGAACTGGAAAAGAGCTGATGTGGTTCCCATCTTCAAAAAAGGGGGAAAAAACAGACCCAGGAAACTTCAGACCAATCAGCCTAACATCAATACCAGGGAAGATATTGGAAACAACAACAATAATAATAATAATAATAATAATAATAATAATAATGCTGCTGTTGCAGCAAAGAAACTGAAGAAACAGTGGATCACCTGGTAAGCTGCTGCAAGAATATTGCACAAACTGACTCCAAGCAGCAGCAGCATGACAAAGTAACAACAATTGTGCATGGGAAGGCCTGCAAGAAATATCATTTGCCTGTAAGCAAGAACTGGTAGGACCATAAAATAGAAAAAGTCATAGAAAATGAAAAAGGTAAATTGCTCTGGGACTTCAGAATCTAGACAGAAAGGCACCTGCCACATAACAGCCCGGACTTAACAGTTGTTGATAAGAAAGACAAAAAAAGTCTGGATAGTGGATGTGGCAGTGCAGAATAGAAGAGAAAGAACTAGAGAAGATAACAAAATACAAAGATCTACAAATAGAAATAGAACAACTATGGCAAAGGAAAGCAAGGGTAGTGCCAATAATAATAGGCGCCTTGGGTGCAGTCCCAAAACAACTGGAGCACCACTTGAACACCATAGACATTGACAAATTTGCCATCAGTCAATCGCAGAAGGCAGCTTTACTTGGAACAGCTTCCATCCTGCGGCGATATCTGTGACACCATCAAACATTCAGATTTACCTATCCCAGGTCCTTGGTAAGGACTCGATAGGTAGGCAAAAATGCCAAATCCAGCCTGAACAATAATAATAATAATAATAATAATAATAATAATAATAATAATAATAATGTGAAGAGCCAATGATTAAGGAAGTATATAAAGGAGGCCTTTTGAAGACAACCAAGTCAAAAGCTGAATACAAAAAAGAAGTAATTGAGAAGCGAATTGAAAATTGGAAAAGCAAAACTATGCATGGCCAATACCTGAAAAGTATTGAAGGAAAAGCTGACCAAAAGCTTACTTGGAATTGGCGAAAATCAGGAATACTGAAAAAAAGAAACTGGAGGCTTTATTTTGGCTGCTCAAGAACAAGCCTTATCCACAAATGGCATGAAGGCAAAGATTCAGCATGTCACCACCAACAGCAAATGCCGCTTCTGTAATGAGAAAGATGAAACAGTTGACCATTTAATCAGTGGATGCAGCAAACTGACTACTTAGAATGCCATAACCGAGTTGCTAAAATCATTCACTGGAAACTATGCCAAAAGTTTGGATTTGAGTATAGTAACAACTACTGGGAACATCAAGTTGAGAAGGTTCTAGAAAATGAAAAAGTCAAGATCTTGTGGGACTTCAGAATTCAGACAGATAGGCATTTGGCCCACAACATGCCTGACATAACAATAGTAGAGAAGAAAAGGGTTTGGTTCATTGACATTGCAATACCTGGTGATGCACGAATTGTAGACATGAAGCAAGAAAAAATCACAAAGTATCAAGACTTACAAATTGAAGTTGAGCGACTTTGGAAAAAGAAATCGTGTGTTATTCCAATTGTAATTGGAGTCCTTGCAGCAATACCTAAAGGGCTGCCTCACTATTTGGAAATCCTGAATTTATCAGAATTGAATACCCTGATTCTACAAAAAAACACCCTACTTGGAACAGCTTATATCTTCCGACGCCACCTGAACAGTTCCTAGGTCCTTGGTTAGGACTCGAGCTGTTGAGCTACCAACCAGTCCCAACGGCTGTGAATCTCACTAAAGATTAATCAATAATAATAATAATATAAAAAACAGTTCTGCCAACATCTAGAGATGAGTAAAGTAATAACTAGAAGTCAGCATGGGTTTGTTAAAAACAGAACATGCCAAACCAATCTTATTTCATTCTCTAACAGAGTGACTAAATTAGTAGACCAGCGAAATACTGTGGACATAGTACACTTCAACTCCAGCAAAGCATTCAACAAAGTAGACCTCAACCTACTTCTTGGTAAGCTAGAAAAAATGGGATAAATGGCATCACCATCGGATGGACTTATAACTGGCTGACTAGCCATACTCAATGAGTAGCCCTTAATGATACCAAGTATACAGGGAAATAAGCAGTGGGGTACCACTCTTAGGCCCAGTACTTTTCAATATCTTCATAAATTATTTAGATGAGGGAATAGAAGGGAACTTACCAAATTTGTGGATAATACTAAGCTGGCAGTAATAGCCAACACCCTATAGGCTCAAGATCCAGATGGATCTTGACAGACTTGAACACTGGTCCCTATCTAACAAAATGAAATTCAATGTATAGAAAAGTAAAGTATTACACTTAGGCAAGAAAAACAAAAAGTGCACATATAGACTGGCTTAGTATCAGTGAGAGGGATCTTGGAGTCTTAGTAGATAACCAATTAAATATGAGTGTGCGGTGGCAGTCAAAAAAGCCAATGCAATCTTAAGTTGCATTAACAGAGAGTTTCAATCAAAATCAAGTGAGGTACTAATACCACTCTATAAAGCCTTAGTAAGACTGCACCTAAAATACTGCATCTAGTTTTGGTTACCATGCTATAAAAAGATGTTGAGACTCTAGAAAAAGTGCAGAGAAGAGCAACCATAATGATTAGGGGACTGGAGGCTAAAAGATACAATGAATGGTTGCAAGTACTTGGCATGGCTAGTCGAGTGAAGAGAAGGACCAGGAAAAACATGATAGCAGTGTCCCAATATTTGAGGGACTGCCATAAAGAGGAGGGGGTCAGGCTATTTTCCAAAGCACCAGAGGACCAGACAAGGAGTAATGAATGGAAACTGATCAAGGAGAGATTCAACCTAGAAATAAGGAGAAATTTTCTGACAATGAAAACAATCAACCAATGGAACTGCTTGACTTCAGAAGTTGTGGGAGCTTCATCACTGGAAACTTTCAAGAAGAGACTAGACTGCCATTTGTCAGAAATGGTGTACAGTCTCCTAATTAGGTATGGGATCGGACTAGATGATCTACAAGGTCCCTTCCAACTCTGTTATTCTGTTATTATTAATATAGCATCAAAGATAAAATTATATACATATACATATACATATGTGTGTGTGTGTGTGTCTTATGGTATATAGTTCACTCTTATTTGTGGAACTTATAGACAGTAGGAAAATATAACGTGAAGTTTTGGAAATTTTGCTTGAATTTAATCAGAAAATAGAAACCAAATATTATTTTGACAAGAAAGGCAATAATCTGGAGTGAAACCTTAATTACATATATCAGAAATAAGGAGACTTTGAAAGACAGGATAAGGACTTCTTAACTGAAATGTAAATTTAGTATGTAATTTACAAGGAGCCAATTTATAAACTAACTGTAATAGCTTGAATCTTCAATGAAATAGTTTTAGTGAAATAAGAAATGTAGTTAAAATCCTTTTTCTCCTTTTCTCCATAATCTGATTCAAACCAAAATATAATTAATACTTGTGTGAGTTATTTTGCATGCAAACAAGTAAGATTTTAATAAGCAATATTTTATTAAAAGAAATGCTTCCAGGGCTGTTTCCATCATCTTGCCCATGAGAAATTAAGTAGCTCCAGTGCTGCTAATTGCATACATGCACCTTTCTTTTCCAAAATCAGCTCACAGTTAAGTTTTTAAGGTTCAGTTGTTACAGCCTACATTAATAAAGTATAGTTTTAGTCAAACTTGTTTCCCGACTTGATCTACCTTAAAGGACAAACATAAGTCTTGAAAGCTTATTGTATTTTCCCTTCACTTACTCTCAAATCTCAGTGAATTTAGGGTGGAACCAGTTTGAGCTTCTTTCTCATGCTTTCTCTTTCCTGGGCTTAATGAGTTTCTCTCTATCCACCCAGCCTACCATTGTCTCTTTTTGGTTAAATGGACACACTTATCCTACATCAAACCACCATTTTTGTTCACTTGCTTTATTAATGCTTTGAAGGCCCAGGGAAATCCTTGCAAATAACACTTAAGCTGATGGTTTGTTCTTCAATATGCTAGTTTCCCCCACTTTTAAAAATGCTAAGGAAAATATCAGTGACTATCTTGGTGTCAGTGACCATGCTGGTGCCAATGGGTGATACATCTTTTTTTTTTAATTTATGGTCTTCAAATCTATGGCAGTCTCCCAAGGATTTGAGAAGATACTGTAAAAAAAAAACTCCTACTCTAAGATGGATGACAGGCTTGGACATTGTGTGACCCTTGTTTAATACTTCCAGTGACCAGCAGAATACATAAAGCTATTTGTAGCCTATCTGTATACAGGTAGGGAATTCATACACAGCCACTTAGAGTCACCTTGTGATTGAGATGGGCGGCAAATAAATTTAATAACTAAATAATAGGAACAGCAATAATACTTAGACTTAGACTCTGCTCCATAGTACTTTACAGAATTCTCTGAGCAGTTTACTAATTTTAGTATATTTCCCTGGCAATCTGAGTCCTCATTTTATTGACCTAGGAAGGATGGAAGGTTGAGTCAACCTTGAGCTGGTCAGGATCAAACTTCTGGCTGTTGGGAGAATTAGCCTGCAATAATGCATTTTAACCACTGCACCACCACAGCTTAATAAATAAATGCTATGCCTCATCAAGCATAAACATTTTGCTTTTGTCCTTTCTTTGCCTTTCCCTAAAACACTAATGAACTATGTGTTTAAAAACCCATGGAATTAATGTGAAAAGTTAATTCTTCTCATTCATAAAATAGGATTTAAAACATATAATGTTGTGATCTCCGACAGGTTGTTGGCCATTTCAAAAAAAAGAAAAAAGTAACTTTAGTCCCAGCAATGTCCATTCATTATGACTCAAACATTATTCTTTATGTCAAATTCATAACATTTTTTTTTTTGCTTGTGCATAGTGCTAGCTTTGGGACATATTACAGCAAGCCTGCTTTTGTATTTTTCATCATTTTTTGTTAATTGACAGAACTACTTTTAGTCCAGGACTTTTCTCATTAAATAAATTTGAAGAAATTGAAATTGCCCGAAGTGTCCAGCCTTCCTTCCAGTTTTGATGTTAAGACGTATGCTAAAATTTGCCCCAAACCAATTTTTTTCCCAATTAATATAGTTCCTGGGTTTTCAGAAAAACTCTAGCAGTGTAAGTAAAAAATAAATAAAATAAAGGAAAACTATGTTTTCTCCACTTTTTTTCCTTATATAGCCCAAAATCCAGAGTTGTGCATGATCCACAGGGAAAAAAAAAGAACTTTGGGGATATGTGTTTTACAAATAACAGTTCTATCCAACCAAATGACAAGCTTGAATGGAGGACACATTGCAAAAAATGACAGAAAGCCAAATTCTGAAGGTAACATTCCTGTGCGGTTCCTTTGATCTGTGTTTCAAAATAAGTCAACTTGAGCTGCAATACTCAGATCAGAACACAAGTATGATTTGGATTTTGCAATTCTCCATATTCCATGAATGCTTTGATAAAATGCTTTCAAATACCTTAAAATGAAATGGATACATTCAGAAAAGTGAGTTTTCAAAGAAAATACTTTCAAAAGCTGCATTTAGCTATATTCCTTTGTGGTGACAATGGACATTAATATGAGCATGATGCTTGAGAAACAATGTGATGTAGTGGTTATGGTATTGGCTTGTCAGTAAGGAAAATCACATTCTAGATCATCCTCAGAGGCAGAAGCTCACAGAGTAACTTTGGGCCAGTCACTCTTTGTTAGTCCCATTTAGTTCATAGGCTTATTGTTATGAGGGAAGGGGAACGGAAGGAGGGACAACTATGTACACAACACAAACAAAAAAACAGAACAAAGATCTAACAAATATATTATTTCCTCCTCCTCCTCCTCCATCATCATCATCATCATCACCACCATCATCATTATCATTATCATGCTGGCCAAAGGCAGAATAAATAGATGAATAAAAATATTTGAAGATAATAGAGATAATAGAGACCAAGCACAGGATGATCTGCTTGCTACTAGTCCAAAGCATGCTAAGAAATGTACATACATCTGAAGTATTACTACTACTACTACTACTACTACTACTATTATTATTATTATTATTATTATTATTATTATTATTATAGCTAAGAGCTCCAATTGAAGTGGAAAGTATTACTTGCTACTCTTCATAGTATTTCATTGATTACTGCTCTAATTTCTCTTTTACTCCAGGCCTGCCTTGATTGCACTGATTGGAATGTTTTTGAAGATGCCTCTGCAGACCTAGATACTGTTACAGATACTGTAACATCATATGTCAGCTTTTGCAAAGACTTATGTGTACCAACAAGGAACCTGCAAATATATAACAACAATAAACCTTGGTTCACAGCTAAACTTAAGCAGCTATGTCGTTCCAAAGAGGAAGCCTACAGAAAAGATGACAGAATGCTATACAACCAGGCCAGAAACATATTAACAAGAGAGATCAGAGCAGCAAAAAGAAACTACTCTGAAAAGTTAAGGAATCAGTTCTCAACAAATGAACGAGCAAACATGTGGAAAACTCTTAAACATCACTGACTTCAGCAAACCTCCTTCCCAGGCAGAAGGAAATCAACAACTAGCAGATGACCTGAATGTGTTTTACTGCAGGTTTGAAAGGAAACTACAGCCACCTATCTCCACAACCCACATCTCAAACACACCAACAACAGCCAAGCCTCCTACAACCGGCCCCAATCCATTGGGTTCACAACCTCTGGTGATCACAGAAAAAGAAGTACAAGATCTATTACATAGACAACAGCCAGGAAAAGCACCAGGGCCAGACAAGATAACTCCTTCTTTCTTAAAAGTCTGTGCTGACCAATTGGCCGCCATCTTCACCCAAATCTTCAATAGATCACTAGGGATGTGCTATGTTCCTTTCTGCTTCAAACGCTCTACTATCATCCCAGTGCCAAAGAAGCCCTCCATCAAGGAACTGAATGACTACAGACCGGTTGCTCTAACATCTGTAGTTATGAAAATCTTTGAAAGGCTTGTGTTGTCCCACCTGAAAACCATCACAGATCCGCTGTTAGATCCCATGTAGTTTGCATACCGAGCAAATAGATCGACAGATGATGCTGTTAACATGGCTCTGCATTACATCCTACAATGCCTTGAATCTCCAAATGCCTATGCAAGGGTCCTCTTTGTAGACTTCAGTTCAGCATTCAATACCATTCATTCCAGACACTCTTCTAAGTAAATTAAACCAACTAGTGGTACCTGAACACACTTGTAAGTGGATCATAAGCTTCTTAACAGAGAGGAAGCAGCAGGTGAAGCTAGGCAGAACCACATCCGATACCTGTACAATCAGCACAGGCCCCCAAGACTGTGTACCAATGACTGTATCTCAAACGATCCATCTGTTAAAATACTGAAGTTTGCTGATGACACAACAGTGATTGGTCTCATTTGAAACAACGACGAATCTGCATACAGACAGGAGGTTATGCAACTTGCCTTGTGGTATAACCAGAACAATCTGGAACTGAACACACTCAAAACTGTAGAAATGGTGGTAGACTTTAGAAGAAACCCTCCCATACTACCACCTCTTACAATACTAGATAATACCATATCAACAGTAGAGACCTTCAAATTTCTAGGTTCTATTATATCACATGACCTAAAATGGACACCTAACATCAAAAACGTCATCAAAAAAGTACAACAAAAAATGTTCCTTCTGCGCCAACTCAGAAAGCTCAAACTGCCCAAGGAGCTGCTGATACAGTTCTACAGAGGAATCATTGAGTCTGTCACCTGCACCTCTATAACTGTCTGGTTTGGTTCTGCAACCCAACAGGACAGACACAGACTTCAGAGAGTAATTAGGACTGCAGCAAAAACAATTATTACCAACCTGCCTTCAATCGAGGACCTGTATACTGCACGAGTCAAAAAGAGGGCTGTGAAAATATTTACAGACCCCTCACATCCCGGACATAAACTGTTTCATCTCCTTCCCTCAAAACGACACTATAGAGCATTGCACACCAGAACAACTAGACACAAGAACAGTTTTCCCCCGAAAGCCATCACTCTGCTAAACAAATAATTCCCTCAACACTGTTCAACTATTTACAAAGTCTGCACTACTATTATTGTTAATCTTGTCATCACCCCTTATCACCCATCCCCTCCCACTTGTGACTGTATGACTGTAACTTTGTCGCTTGTATACTTACGATTTATATTGACTGTTTCCTAGTATGATTTGATTGCTTATTGTACCCTATGACTATCATTAAGTGTCGTACCTTATGATTCTCGACTCTTGACGAATGTATCTTTTCTTTTATGTATACTGAGACTATTTACACCAAGATAAACTCCTTGTGTGTCCAATCACACTTGGCCAATAAAGTATTCTATTCTATTCTATTCTATTCTATTCTATTCTATTCTATTCTATTTACATCTATACCAGCAGGTGATAATATGCACTAGAAGCCAAACATATGTAAGGAAGTTCCTGCCATCAGTCTCAAAATGTGATCAATATTTTTACTTGAAAATATGCTTGTAATCTTGGTGAAATTTAATAGATGACAAAATAAAGAAGCTCATTATTTCTAAAGCACCAAGAAAATATTTGCAGATTCACCAAATGTGGTATGTTGTCATTGGATTTAATCTAAACAGAAATGCAGTACAAATGTGGAAATTTCCCTTCAATAAATCCTTCAATATGCTTTTGAGGAAAGATAAGTTAATTGTGACAAAAACTGTAATTGTTCAGGAGGGGTTGATACATCCCAAGGGAAAAAAATTCTGAAGAACCAAAATAGACACTGAATATATTACAAATAAAGTCCTCTGTCCACACCTTCCCCAGAGTTACTTTCCAAACCATACATATTTACAAATTTTGCATGCACAATAAAGAAATTTAATATCTGCCCAACAAATCGGTTTTATCATTTCCCTCTAAAGTAAATAGCATAATATGAAAATTACAATAAAGGAAAAAAATTACTGCTCTTTTTTTTGTGAAACCAGTAGTTATTAATAAAGGACATTTGAGAATATGTGTTCATTATTTATATCATTACCAATAAGAGTTCTAGGAATAAACCAAATTATCAAATATAGTATTTGATGTTAGTATTATTTTCACACACACGCACACAAACACATATACACATATATTAATATGAATATATATTTTCATGAATATATCCCAATAAATTAAAGCATGCAGAGGACCGCTGACCTATTGTTCAACACTGTTTTAGGAGCTGTAAAAAAGCTGTTACAAAGCATAGTGATTGGGAGTGGAAGTCTAATCCAGTGTTTCCCCAATTTGTCAACTGGGGGCTGTATGGACTTCAGCTCCCAGAATTTCCCTGGAAACACTGGTAGAACCAATTACAATTGGTTCAGATTTAATTCCATTTTTGAACTGATAAGAAAATAGATTCTTTTCAAGAATCTTTCCTGTATGTATGTTTGCCTGCTCCACAATGTGCTGGATAACAACTCACATGTTTACCTACTGAATGTGCTGTTTGGGAATGATGGGGATTGTAATGCAACACATCTGATAGGTACATGCTGGAAAAGCTGCTTTACAAACTTCTCTCAGTGTGTATAGACAGACACACACACACATATACACATAAGCATTTAAGCAATCTGTTTCTGTGAAGTAATAAGGTGTGATATTCGGAAGGCAAAATTTTTCTCGAACTGTCAGCCATTACGTATTATTTATAAGCAGCTTCTAATGTCTCCTGAGTATAATTGTTAACATTTGTTTTCATCTTAACATATACTTCCTGTCAAATTAATTCATTCTTTTCAATAGTTAACTTCTTTTGAAATACAGGTATATTATTTTCCCTTTCTGATTCTTGCTTCTCAGAAAGGTTTCATAAGATCATTTTTGAACCGTTCACACATTGTACTTGTTGATTTCTTTTTTGATATAGCTATTCAAATGAATTATTTCCAAATACCCTGTTTTGTGTCTTGGAAAAAAACTCCAGTCTATTTTTAAAAAAGGGGAAAGTTTTCTTATCTACTTTTTGCTATGACAGCACTCAAGTGTTCAATTAATGTGAAGGAAAAGTGAGAAAATTATTAGGAATATTTAGTGTTTGGCTCCAGTTAAATGCAAGCATTAAAGTAATAATAATACCGACTAATGTTAAGTATCAATTTAGTGAGGAAGGGGGAAAGAATGTCATAATAAAATATAAAAGCTGAGAAACTATACTAAAATATATTATATACTGTTATTTATGGAAAAATAGTGAACTTTCATTGTAAACAGCATTTTTTGTTTCAGCATTTTGAAACATAAATCATTTTCATATATTTTAATTCCTACTGTCTTGACTCACACCTATCCTTGGATAGATGGAGAGGGTTGAGGTAAGGTATGAAATAAATGGTTTCTATGCCAGCATTGAAAAACAAAACTCTGAAGCAAGTGCACTTTTTTGGTACTTTACATTCTGAGTGATTTCAATGCAAAAGTTGTTAACTAAGCAGAAACAACATCACTGGCAGCTTTGGACATGGGAGAGGAATGATACAGGTGATTGTTTAGCACAATTTTGACATGAAAATTGATTTTGAACCATGAATCCTTGTTTAAATGGCTTATACACTTGGATCTCCCCAAATAACCTGCACTGTAATCTGATCAACTATGTCTTATATAGTCAGCTATGGTCCAATTAAATTTTCCTTTCAAGATATACCAGGGTTCCAGTTGTGGTTCAGATCATGAATTGCTGGTGGCTAAGGTCAGAATCAAATCATGCAACAGCAAAAAGAAGTTTGACATACTTTGCTTCCATATATTCAATTGAGATGAAAAATGTAAATGTATTTGACCTGCTGGACACCACTGAGAAGATCCTCAACGAAGCGTGCCAAGAAATTCAATTGACCATCACTGAAACAGCAGTTGAACACGTATCATACAAGGAGTCAGATAAAAAGTGAAAGTGGTTTTGAGATGAAACTACCAGAATAGCTGAAGGAAGAAAAGTGGCCAAAACAGCCAGCAAATGGGAAGAAGTAAGAACACTGAATGCAGATTTTAAAAGAGCACCAAGGAAATGGTACAAGAGGAATGTATGAACAGCCCCACCAGGAATGCATTTGTACAAGTCATTAGGACTTGCACATCATTTCTTTTTCATAAAAGCATCAGCAAAACCAGTCAGGGGAAAGAACTGTCTGACCAATAAGGTGTCAAAAATGATGGTGAGAATATATAGAAGAGCTTTATGCCAGACACAAAAAGGCCCAGCCTCCTTAGGATAATGTGAAAACAGAAGCAGAAATAAAACCACAAGAATTTGTGTGAGCAATGAGCCAACTGCCAAACAAGTTCCAAGTATTGATACCATTCCCATTGCTGAGGCCTCTACCACACATCTCAGTCTTGTCCCGGAAATGAATACATGGCCACAAATTTGAAAGTAATCAGTGTTCAATTGTTTGCCAGAAAAAGAGTGACCCTAAGGATGATTCCAATTCCTGCATAATTGCCCTAATTCCTCAAACTAGCAAAAAGATCCTTAAGGTCATATTGTACAACAGTTGACGCTGGCCATTGAAAGGCAATCACAAGATGTTCAATGTGGCTTCAGAAAAGGTCATTATACTCATGACTATGTTGCAAATCTATACCTGAAAAAATCTCATAAATATCAAAAGATATTTTGATATTTACATATGCTTTATTGACTACAAGAAATTATGTGGAGAACACTACATATCCCATGTTCACCCATTTGGTCAAGTTGCTGCAATCATTGCACACTGCACATTGCACACAAACAGAAAGCCCCTGCGAAAACATGATGCGAACACTGATTAGATAGAGAAAAGAGTATGGCAAGATTCCTGGCTTGCTCTCAAGTTGCCATAGGAAGGAGGAAGATTTGATGGAGCAGTTTGTTGCTATGATCAGAAGCACATTCCACACATACCATTCTCCAGATTGTGTCTCAAGATACCAAGGCCAGCCAGAGAGGTGTATTTTTCATAGCCGGTGAAAATGCTTCATTGGAGGATTTATGACACACTCTGGGAGGAGGGGGGAAATAGGGTCCTAGGTGAAAAGTAAATTATGTAGGGCAGAGCTGACTGCACTTGGGAAAAATGCCAACATGTTGCTGCTAATAAATAATTGGATTTCTTTTGAAACTTGGCTCGAGGCTCATGAACCCTGACAATTGCAGTTTTCTTATTCAAACTGTAAGTTGCAATGATAATAAGGAAGCTGGAACTCAACAGTGTCCAATAGGATGATGACACAACTCTCTTCTCAGAACCAAACAAATGCCTAAAACTTCTGACTAAAAGAATAAAAGAAAAAAAGCAAGAAATTGTGCCTTTTTCTGAATGTCAAAAGGACCAAGTTCATATTTAAATGCTAAAATAACAATTCATGGTGAATTAGCCTGGCAACTAAATGCAGATTAGTCCACACTATTGTGCTTCTCAGAGCTACCAATGGCTGCAAAAGTTGAACCATGAAAAAACTAGACAAGAGGAAAATCAACACATTTGATTTGTAATGTTGGAAAAGGATCCTGCACATTTTTTGGACAGCAAAGGCGACAGACAAGTAAGCATTGGAGCGTATAAAATCAGACATATCACTGGAAGGCAAAAAGTCAAAATTCTACCTTATTTATTTCAGCCAATCAAACTCACTGGAAAATACAGTTATGCTTGGAATAGTCAGCAGTAAAAGGAAACAAAGCTATCCAAAAAAACACAGTGGCTAGACACCATAAATGCCACCCAAAGCCATCCAAAGGACACAGTGGCTAGACACCATGATCCAGGGCATAAAACAATGGAAACAATGGAAAGAAGCTGTACAAGCTCAGAAAATGTGATCCATAGAGTTGCCAAGAATCAGACATGATTGAATGGATAGCATCACCATTGTCTCGGATATTTTATTCTTTTGGTTGTTAGTGCAAGTCATCAGAAAAAATACAGGGGAGATATTGACATTTCAGTGATGCAAATCATGATGCTATTAAGATCCTTCGAGACTCAGCAATCTCACAGCACAGGGCCAGCCTATGACATTTTGTTCTCTAAAGGGAAACATCTATTGCATCTCTTTATTCCTCATTAAACCTGCTGAATGACAACCTGTATTATATTGGCATGATTTGCTATTTTTCCATGACATGCAATATCAACTGCCTGAAGGATTTGCATCTTTTTGCCTAAGAATAAGGCTGATCAAGTAACCTTTTTTTTTTAATGAAGTAGCTCAGCGGGAGTTTTAGATCAGAGACTAATTACCCTTTTTGGGCTTCTTTCACACAGCTCCTGGGAAGCTGGAGTCCACTGAAAGAAAATAGAAATTATCTCAGTTGAGTTTACATTCCATGGTAAATTAACCCAAGGGGCCATTCCTGATTCAGTACCTCTGAATTTTTTTAATCTTGGGCATTCCAGAAATGATGAGTTCAGAAGTTCAGTCACTATGAAAGATTGGCATAAATGCAATTATTTCATTATATAAGTTAAAGATTGTTAGATGCTATCATTATTAAGATGTTAATGTCACTTGCATGATTAGGAAAATGACAGAGATATAAATATATGTATTATATAAATAAGTTTTTAGTAATATGCAAATGCATTTATAAAATAAATAGAATATTAGTGATATTTAGCCTCTATACGTTATACAGATGTGAAAGTTTAACAGCTTTGCTCAGATGCTGGTAGACTGGTTATTGCTAACATCTTTCCAGATTCCCCATATAAGATTTAGGATGGATTGGTGTGCAGTTATTTTGGAGAATATTGGCTAGAAATTCAAGCTAGCAACTAAGAGTTGTATAAAACAACACCTTTAGGAGAAAATGCATGGAGACCTGAGTTTTTTCTTATTCTCTCATTTAAGGAATATTTCTTTGTTCAACCAAACTAAAACTAGATTCTAAAGCAGGATTAGGTAGCTAAGGCCAGTTCTCCTCTGTCCTTGAATTTTCATAGCATCCTATTCTGTCCTTGTTGATACACATGTAGATAAAAATGTACCAGAAAACATTTACAGTCAGAGCAAGCCTGTAAATGCATGTTAACTTAGAACTAGTCTCTCCTGTGCATTAAGGGGCTTACTTGTGACAGTGCGGTTAGGATTTACAGTTCATAATGTTAAAGATTTGGACAGCAGAGAACCTGACTGTGCATACCTAATACCAATGTTACTACAGAAGAAGACCTTTGGAATTCTAACAATTCCCTAGAGATGACACCATAAACAATGCCTCTACAAAATATTTGTAACACAAATATTCAGCTATAGATAATGTGGCTCTTGTAAAATTTCAATTTGGGACTTTGGTATTAACTACTAGAGCAGGTAGATTCCAAGAAGACAGTGTAAGTGTAAATAATCACAGTGGGTTTATTTATTTATATTCTACCTTTATTATTTTTATTAATAATTCAAGGCAGTACACCATGCCTGATATATTTTTCTCCCCTGATTTTCTCCACAATCACAATCCTGTGAATGGGGTTGGACTTAGAGTATGATGGCTCAAAACCACCAAGCTAGCTTCATGCCTAAGGCAAAACTAAAACTCATTGACTCAAGTTACTAAATAGTAAATCTTGGTACACCACATCAGAAGTCAGCATAGTTGGCATTTTTTCCAGAAAATCCCTATTGACTGGACCATTGCTGCATTAAATATATTAAGCAGTAAACAAAACCTTCTCAATTATTTCAGGGCTCTCAGCATCTATCCTGCCACTTTTTTTCCTCTCTTAACTCTTAACATAAACATAGGTTTATCAAGGCTTTAAAATGTCTTAAGGCAAAACTCTTAGCTATATTATTTGAAGGAAGTTTTACAAAACTGCATTTGTAAACCCCCCAATACTTCTGGAAACTTTTCTTTCACAGATGTCTATGGAGATTCTCAGTCATCCAGGTCATAATTGTCTCATAGGTGCTTTTTCAAAAGGCAACTGGATTGTTTCTTATTTGAGGAAGATGCTTTGCTTCTCAACCAAGAAGCTTCATTAGTTCTGGCAGGATGGCGGGGATGATAGAAGGATTAGTTCTGATAAGATGGGTTGGAGAGTTGGAAGGATCATTTTTCTTTGCAATCATCTGATTGTTATCATTCTGGTTGTCACCTTTAAAGCCCTTCATGGCTTGGGACTGGGTCTTTTGCAGGTCACATCTACCTGACCCATTAGAGCAGGAAGGGAATGTTGTGGGTCCCATCCCTGAGGGAGATACACCTGGTGGGACCCAGAAGAAGGGCCTTCTCCGTGCTGGTTCCCTCTGTCATGCCCTTGTTAGAGTCAGTCTCTGAGGGAGAGGAGGAACAGCCGACAGGTGGCTGGCTCCAGAGGTTGTAGAGGAGGCCGGCTGGGCAGTCAGAGGAAGAACCAGGCCCATCCCCTCTTCATCCTAGGACATGCAGGGAGGAACGGAGAAGGAAACAACTTGGCTTACAAGAAAGGAAGGGCCCCACATTGGTTGCAGCTGTGGAGAATAGTATATAAGAGAGACAGTTAAAACATAGCATTGACAGAAGCAAAGTGTGTGTTATTTTGGGCTGAAGTTATCTATCTATCAATCCAGAATGTGGATTTTTCTGTCTTCAAAAAAGTTACCTTTGTCTTATAAATATGGATGGATTGCTGAATCATGTCCTCATGGGTTTGTTCTCCTATATTGTACCATGCATTTGTGAAGCGATTGTTTTGTTTCACCAATGTACAGATCTGCACGTTGTATTACATATATCATTGTATTGTACTGCATATATCACATTGCTCAGTTTGTGTCTGGGTGTTTTATCCTTGGGGTGGATAAACATCTATTTTGTATATTCTTGGGCTTAAAGGGTATCTGTATGTTGTGTTGCGAAAATCTTCCTGAGCTTTTCAAATATTCCTGCAACATATGGAATGACAAAATTGTGTCATTTATTGCTCTCTTCTTTGTGTGTTATGGAAAAGCTCCTGCTGGGTCTTTTTCTGGATTTGATGAAGGCTCAGTTGGGATAACTGAGTTATGTGTAGTCCCAAGTCACCACCAATTTTGTCATTTAATTCTAGCTATTTGAGATTTTGAGAAGCTCAAGAGCCTCACCAGTATTTTGCATGAACCAAACACACAGCCCAAAATCTGCTGAATTTCATAAATGACATAACAATTTTATGGAAAATAAGTTGATGCACAATTTTTCTACTAAGGACAGGAGATTGAAAATGGAGGGGGAAAAGATTACAGAAAAAAAGCTTAATATGTAAAAGTAATATTCCCCACCATCCAGTCAGAGCTGAAGAAGCCTCTTGGATGAGAAGCAAAATGTCTTCAAAGAAAAACCTGAAAGTCCAGTTGCCTTTTGAAAAAGGCACCTTTGGGACAACCATGATCTGCATGACTGAGAATCTCATAGACATTTAAGTAAAAATAAATGCAGTCTTGCCACTATTTTGTATTTCAAGGAACTGTTTCATGTTCAGAATTGATTTGATTGATTATGGACCATCATTTGGTGTTGACTCTTTGTGATCCCATTTATCCATGATAATCTTCCAATGGTGCATATACTGCCACTATAACTAAGTCTATTCATCAGTCATCCTCTTCTTCCCTTTCTTTCTATCTTTTTCATCATTTCAGCCTTCTTCAGAGAGATAGGACCCATCATGATTGGTCTCATAATGGACCCAAAGTAGGATAATATGAGCTTGGTCATTTCTTCATTGAGTGAAAACTCTGAATTCATTTGTTAAATGATCTATTCGTTTGTTGTTTCCTTGGAGGCCCACTGTATTCTCAGGAATCTTCTGCCTTCCCTTCACCCTATCTGGAAATAAGCACTTGTGGATTTGATTTAAGGTCTTCTTTGAATCCAACCCATGATTAATTTTGCCTTTAAATATCAATTACAGTTTTCAATGTATAAGCGAGGATATCTGCAGAGATCCTCTGCAGGGAAGGCAAGTGCCATAAAATATGTCATGATATCATTGCACAAATGATGAAAATTAATTCATGTCATGAAATCATAATGGCTTTTACCAGATGCCTACACTTAGCACAATATGTATAAGACCTCTCTCTTCAAAGTTTCAGAGCTTCCAACAATCTGTTGTTTATCATCATTGATACTGTGCCTCAGACAGAATGCACACCAACACAAACATATTGTGAAGAATTGGAGGACATTTTCTGCATATGCAACATATGAAAGTAGAGCCACAGTATTTTTTAGAATTGATAAAACCTGAATTTGGTCTTTGTATACAGGGAATACCAAAGAAAAAGACATTTCAGAAAAATGAACAGCTTACAAAAAAATCAACAACCAACAACAGATATTAGAGAAAAAAATAATATAAAAATCAACATGAAACTACAAATACTCTTTAAAAAATATTTCAGAACAAAGTTATGAAAATATTTGCTGAGAAGAAGTTGAAAATAAAAAAGTATTTAGATTAAAGTATAGACTACTGTTCAAAAACTATTGGTAACAATTATTACTAATATTATTAGTTATCCCAGAATATCCTTTAAGAATGACCTGGAAAACCTTTTAAAGTTTATATCTTACCTTACCTTACCTTGTCTGCTTGCCTGCCTGCCTGCCTCTTTCTCTCTCTATCTGTCTTTAACATCTCTCTCTCTCTCTCTCTCTCTCTCTCTCTCTCTATCAAAAAGCTTTTATGTATGCTAGTTACATTATTATGAACAACCATATGTTCCCTCCATGCTATCATTTTCCTAAATTCTTTATATCCCAACCTCTCATAATTAGCCCTTCAAGATTTAATTCTTTTTACCTTTTTGTTATTAAAACCCACCTGTCATTATCACTCATTTATTTTTATTAAAAACATGCACTGTGGATTTAATACACCTTAATCATCTGCTGTTCTATGTTACAATGCAACAATGTAACTAAATGTCTGTTAAAGTCACAAATTCTACCCAACTGATATAACTGAAAAGCAATTATACCTGCATATAAAAACATTTGCAAATTGCTAGATTGTTACTACTTTCATAAACATAAGGCTGGTAAAAAGAAAAGGGGAAAGTGAGCAAAGAAATATTTTAATAGCTTTAATTTTATACTAAATACAACAGGGCAAATTCAAGACCATGTTCTTTTCTGACACATTTTTAATACAGCAGTACTCCTACACTCACTACTCTCATGCTAGGGTCAACAACTCTATATTTGGGTGGGAGCATAAAAATCCTTGTGCAGAACTTTCATGCTATATTCATAAAGAATGGATCTACATCAGGGCTGCAAAATTTAAGAGCCCATAAGATGCTTTCAAAGAGTTTTTTCACTTATTTTTGCTGTTATCTATCTATTAATAGGTGTTTACAACCCAGACATGGTACTCCTAAACACAAAGAGAGAAAGAAAATGTGAATGTATGTGACAGTGTATTTTAAGATCATTTCTCTTCACTTACAATATAGCCAGAAGTTGATAAACATGCAGCAAAACACTGAAATATAAATAAATGGACACCTTGCATGGTACTCAAACAACCAAGCTCCCAGTGCATTTCTTCAATTTTAAATAGGGTAGTTAATGAACTTTAATACTACTTGGATGAGAGCATTACACTGTTCTTCTAAAATGCCATTGTATGTGTTTCTTAGTACCATCAGGAACAACAGATAATAATTCAAATTAGACCTGCTACATAATGAGACCCCTTTTATTCTATAAACTGTGATATAAGTCTGTAGCTGTCAAGTCGTGCTGATCCACAAATATTTTGGTTTTTATTTTCCTAAAACATGTTGTACTATTCTGTTATAAGAAAGCTATATGACGCAGCAATAGAACCCTACATAGGTCATTGTAAATCATATGGTTTGCAAAATAAAATAAAATAAAATCACCGTGCAGGGATATGATACCACTCATCAAATATCTTACTGAATGTTCTATAGAAGATAGTGAAGTCTCTATCTCTCTTATTCAAGAGAGGAGGATGCTGATTAAAGAAAAACAAAACAGATACCAGAATTTATGGATGGAACGTAGCACTTAATAAGTATTTGATAAATCCAATAATATTTACAAAGGCACTTGTATTAAGCAGAAGATTACGGCAACAGATCTATTGCTTAATAGTTATCGTTTATGGCAGTGGTTCCCAAAGTGGGTGGTATCACCCCCTGGGGGGCGGTAGGATGCCTTAGGGGGGTGCTAAGAGGCAAGGGGGCCGGCAGGGGGGCGCTAAGAGGAAGCAGGTGAGTGCTGGAGAAGTCCGGCCGCACCAAAAAAACCACGCGGCGGCTGGAGGTTTTTTGCAGGCACAGGGGACCAGCACAGTGCTGCAGGCAGGAATCACTCTTCCCATCCCGCAAGCACTGCCTGCACTGAGCTGCGACAGGTCCCCACATGGGCCAGGTCATGCCGGCTGCGAGGAAGGTCCCTCCAAGGAAGCGAGGCAAAAGCGCATGCACCGCCTCATAGTTGTGTCGCAGGAATTAAATAGGGCAGGCCTTTCGGCATGTTGAGCATTCTTGGTGGAGGCAAGTGTCAGGAGGTTTTGCTTGGTGGGCCAAGGCCTAGAAGTCAGTGCGAAGCTATGTCAGGGATTATGGGAGGTGGGACGGGCTCTGCTTGGAAGCAGCTGCTGAAGGGGGGGTGCTAAGAGGCGGCAGGGGGCATGCGAGGCACCGGCACCACAGGCTCATCCCATTGACTGTTGCACCGGAACAGTGCAATGGGCTCAATGGCGTCGAACGCAGCGGTGGCAGCACATTGGGAAAGTCACTCTGGCTTTGCTCTACTTTCCCAAAGTGCCACCGCTGTCGCATTCTGTCTGTCTGTCCATCCATTCAAAAGGTCTGTCTGTTTGCCTGCCTGCCTGCCTGCCTTCCTGCTTACATACCTAGCTGCCTGCCTATCTGTCTACCTACCTATCTACCAATATAGGTCTGTCTACCTACATACCAATATAGATCTATCTACCTACCTACCTATCCATGCATCCATCCAAAAGGTCTCTGTCTGTCTGTCTTCCTACTTGCTTGCCTGCCTGCTTGCCTGCCTACCTACCTACCTATCCATACATTCATCCAAAAGGTCTGCCTGCCTGCCTGCCTGCCTACCTATCTACCAATATATCTATCTGTCTGTCTGTCTATCTACCTACCTATCTATCTATCTACTTATCTACCTACCTACCTACCTACCTACCTATCTACCTACCTATCCATCCATCCATCCATCCATCCAAAAGACTGCCTGCCTGCCTGCTTGCCTGCCTACCTATCCATCCATCCATCCATTATCCATCCATCCATCCATCCATCCATCCATCCATCCATCCATCCATCCATCCAAAAGGTCTGCCTGCCTGCCTACCTATCTACCTACCTGCCTCTCTCTCTCTCACTCTACCTATCCATTCATCCATGTTAGAAGCGCCAGCCCCGCAGGCACATCGGGAAAGTAGAGCAAAGCCAGTCTGGGAGGGAGGAGGGAGGAGGGAGAGAGAGAGGGAAAAACCTGATGCATCAGATTGAAATGAGGCCTAGTTTAGACTGAGGCCCTTTTCCACATTGAAACATCTTTGGCTTCTATTAAAGGTTTTGTGGACAAAACATGGTCAGGACTATCAGGAAGCTCTCACATTTTGTTGAGGCTTTAAACGGGATCCATTGGACCAGATCTCCACCTAAAAAATTACTTTTCCCCAATGTATTACAGTGCCAATTCTGAAGAAGGCAAAACCAAAATGTACTGGTAAATTACAAGGAGAACACACACACACACACTCCCTTCTAACCCTGCTGGAGCAGGTGATTGGACTAAAATAGATACCTCATTATCTTTCTCCTGCCTCCCGCCCTCCTTCTTCTTTTTCTGTCCCTTCGTTTCATCCCCCCCTTTCTTTGTCTGTCTCTTTTTCTTTCTTTCCCCTTTCTCTTTCTTTTCTTCCTTCTCTCTTTCTCTCTCTCTTTTCTCTCTCTCTCTTTCCCTCTCTCAGGCTCACCCCATTGACTTGGTGCACTGCTTTGCTCGGACTTGCTTGGGCATGTCCCTCCAGTGCAGCGGGCTCAATGGGGTGGACCTGCGGGCCGGCACCTAAACGCAGCAGTGTGGCACGTTTGAAAAGTAGAGCAAAGCCAGAGGTCAGTAATTTTTGCTGCAAAGAATCACAAAAGCTTGTGGGCTGCGCACAAGAAGGGACACACATGTCAATGCAATTCAGCAACATAAAATAAAGAAATACAAAAAACAATACAAGATCGGCAAGCATCTCTGATTAGATTCTATTCACTACTGGAATCTAATCAGAGATGCTTTGCCGATTCTAGTCCAATGACCTGCTCCAGCAGGGTTGGAAGGAAGTGTGTGTGTATGTGTGTGCATGGCTGTCAAAACTCCAAAAACAGGTCAGGTAGCTTTGGGGAGGCCAGTCATAAATTAGAACACTTGCTAAACCACCGGCCATTAAGCGAGGACCACTTGTATTTGGTTGCCAGTTACCTGGCCACGCCCACCCAGTCACATGACCACCAAACCATACCTACCCAGTCATGTGACCAGCAAGCCATGCCCACCCAGTCACGTGACCAGTAAGCCACACCCTCAAATTAGGTCACACCCACAGAAATTTGAAACCCACCCCTGGGTGGGGGCACCGAGGATGAGTTTGTAGCACCAAGGGGGCAGTGGACTGAAAAAGTTTGGGAACCACTGCTTTATGGTTTAGCATTATTGTTGTACACCACCCAGAGTATCTCATTATTTATTTATTTATTTATTTCATTTATAAAATGTATATGGCTGCCCAACTCTCACGGTGGCTATGGACAGTTTACAGAATTAAGAACTCTGATTCAAAACCAAGTAAACTCTTAGCCCTATGGTGGCAGCAAATGAAAAAAACAATCACTTGGTGTGCTCTGTATTCTTCCCCAAGCCACTCTCAAAACAATGTCATCAGAGCCTTTTGAAAAAATATCAAAGTGGGGAATAGTCTTATCTTTGCAGGGATGATGGAGGGAACCACCATGGAGAAGGCCCTTGGTTATGGTCTCATTAGATGGACCATCTTAATAGAATAAACCTGACATATATCCTGGGTTCTGCTCTGGTAGGTCAGGTAGATGTAACTGGGAAAAGACAGTATTTCAATAATTTGTCCCCAAGCCATATAAAGTCTTAAAGGTGACAATGAGATCCAGAAGCAAATTGGCAACCAAGGCAGCTCTTTCAAGATTGGTAACATATGTAAATATAGATTTTTACAGAACCACGTACACTGCTGTTATAGATTTTGAACCAATTGAAGCTTCTGGATACATTTCAGTGATAGTCCTATGTACAGTGCATTGCAGTAGTCAAGACAGGTGGTGACTAGGATGTGGGTGATTGTGAACAGGAAAGGGCATAAATTTCACAAAATCTGCCATTTCCATCCCATATCTAGGCCTGACTGAAAAAGTTCCAGATAATCAATTTCATCCAGGAACCTCTGAAGTTTCAGAGTAACCATCTTCTCAACAATCTTCCACAGAAAGGGAAAGTTGAATATAGGACAAAAATTATCCAGACAACAATTCTACATATATATTGGGGGTGGGGAAAAGCGAGGTGAAATTCAGATTTTGTTTAAACTGGGGCCAACAAATTAATATACAATTTAACAAATAGAGCACCACAGTTCGTTTCTTTTCTTTGTGAGCATGAATTATAGGAAAAAGATCCATTCAACAAACCTGAACTATATTGCTTTCATGGAATGTCATAATCATCAAAAACACTGATCAATAAGTAGCAGCCAATTTCTTGAAGATTTGAGGTCTGGGAATTTAGTAAAAATTGTGTTGTTCTCTGTGTTGGAAAGGGCAACACAGGGGATCCCTCATGGAAAATGAATACTTTTTTTTCATGTTAGAAGGTAACAAAAAATAAAGAAAGAAAAGAAGGGGGAAAAAACCACTGATTAAGCATCACCCCCCTTCTTCCTTGAAAATGAAAAACTAAAATATTATCCTGCACCAGTCAATGTTTTTCACTGAGGTAAAAATTTGCTTATTACACTGAGCACATTGTTGAGCTAGAATTTAGCTGAAATCTTCCTATCCCCTTTATGCATTAGAATTATAGAAGATCTACTTCACTGATGATGTTACCTAGTTTAAGTAATGAAACATCTACAAGAAAACAACCAAGCTCAAAGAGCACTACGGACAATGGTGGGATTCAATTTTTTTTACCACTGGTTCTATGGGCATGGCTTGGTGGGCGTGGCAGGGGAAGGATACTGTAAAATCTCCAGTCAGAGGTGGTATTTGCCGGTTCTCCAAAGTACTCAAAATTTCCGCTACCGGTTCTCCAGAACTGGTCAGAACCTGCTGAATACCACCTCTGACTAAGGAGGCTTCATTTCAATCTTGAGCTACAAATATTTTCTTTTATTTAGAACTACTTCAGTCTTCAGAATCACAAAGGAAAAATCTGTACATGTGAACAGGATGGCCAGGACTGGGGCACAATAACCCATCATTGTGGCCAACAGATACAGCCATTCTATGCTAGAGAATTAAACATGAATGAAAGAACAGAGAAGTGTAAATATTTAGCCAAGAAGCAATGACAGATAATCCCCAATTTACAACTGTAATTGGGACCAGAATCTTGAACATTGAGTGAAGCAATTGTTTAGCAATTGTTTAGATGTCATATGACTGCTTTGCTCAATATCCATAATCTCAGCATTTCCAGTTGCATTGTTAAGCTATTTTATGGGTTGTTAAACAGATGGAATTCCAAGTAAGGAACATGGACTGCCTTAAAGGGGTAGGGGAGACCTAGAGGTTGCATGCAAGTATCTTTCCATTCGGGAGTTAAAATTCTTCCCTGCTGAAATCCAAGCAGGGTTTTCAACCCCTGCCTGGAAAAAAAGTGAACTCCTTGCTGTGCCTTCCTGGGTCCCTCAATTCGTCTGAGGTATACCAACTGCTTACCTCTCTTCCCAGAAGCTGAAAATACTCCCTGCTGAAATCCAGGTAGGATTCAGCCTCTTACTTGCCTCTCGACTCAGGGGTTGAAAATTCTGCTTAGATTTTGGCTCCCTCTCATCTCTGGAGGCTCCCTGTCAAAGGCTTTCAGTTCTTTGCAAGCAGGCATGAAGGATTTCAGCATGTGCACGCAAGTATGGTGCTGAAATCCTTCAGCAGAGATCTCCTGCCAAAGTGTATATAGATGGCCAGCGTATTTTATATGTTCTCTTTCAGTTTTTCTAGCTTGCTTGTTTACAGCCAAGTGAATTCCTGTCTGTTATCTTGCAGAACTAGTCTTTGATTAAGAACTTCCCCAGAGAAGAACAATTGTAAATCTTTCCCATTTCACTAGGGGAAGAAGTAGAGCAAATGTCAGTGAACCTGATATGAATGAAACTATTTAATGATACTGACTGAAATATAAATCAGAAGGGAAACAGAAAAAAAAGAACAGAAAAAGAAAAAGACTGATATATTTAAGTTCAGTTCTATCAGTAGTTAATTTTATAAATTTCTTTCTTCTGGAAGTCCATTAATGTATATGCTTGTTTTTTGCACTGAGGATGATATCAAGTTGGATGTTAAATCACAAGAAGATTTAAAAATATAAGAGGAAAAGCTGAGGGAGTTAACTGAATGTGTTTTTGGCTATTCATCAGCTGTCAGGTTGCAACTATTTGGTGGTAAAATCAATATAAATGCCACCAAAATGAGGATACGACTCTCAGAATGCCAACATTTATAAATCAAGCTAAAAGTAGATAAGCTTAATATGATTTTAAGCTTATTAGCTCTGACAAAAGGATTTTTAAATGTAATGTCTTTTTTTAAAATGTCTTCTTCCAGTTTATATACATGCAATCATATCCTCTCAAAAGTCTTCCTTTGTTCATGGACTGAAATACTAGATCTTCTGCAATTTGTTTTTCATCTAAATGGTTTATCATTTGTGTTGGAGACCTATATTTTGGTTTTACCTCTTAATAATTTTATATTAATGGGGTCAAGTTTTCTTTTGGGATAGTGCAGCGGCTCAGTGGTTAAGATGCTGGATTTGTCACCTGAAAGCCAGTAGCCCGGGTTTGAGACCCAAGCACCATGCAATTCCTGCCCCACCTTCTGCCAACCTAGCAGTTCAAAAGCATGCAAGTGTTAGTAGATAAATAGGTACCATTTCAGTGGGAAGGTAACAGCACTCCATAATGTCATGCTGATATCATTACAGACTACAGAAATGTCTTCTGACAGTGCTGGCCTTGAAATGAAGATGAGCACTGCCCCTTGTAGTGAGCAACAACTAGCAAAGTAAAATCCACAATGACTCATTTATCTTTACCTTGCCAACTTTTTCATTAGTAGGCATCGTAGAAGAGCTCTATTAGCAGCTTGATTGATTATGTGCCATCAAGTTGATATTGACTCTTAGTTGATCACATAGATATTCTCCAAGACAATCTGGCTGTAAACTGGTCATTCAGTCTTCGAGCAGCATTTATTGCCACTGTAACTGAATGCTCCCACCTTGTTGGTTATCCTCTTCTCTTTCCTCCCATGTTTCCTGGCATTAGGGCTTTTTCCAGAGGGCTAGGTCTTCACACATGGTATCTGAAGTAGGATAACTTGAGCCTAATCATTTGTTCCTGAATAATACTGGTTTGATTTGTTCAATAAATCATTGGTTTGTTTTCTTGGCTGTCCACTGTATTCTCAAGAATAACAGTAGTTGTGGCCAAAAATTAGGAGTCTGAAAGCACTTTTGCAGATTAATGTTATTAAGATGCATAAGCTTTTGTGAACTACAGTGCATTTCATCAGATGTATGATGTCATCATTCATGGAGCCTCTTCTGTAAAAGGCACTTTTGTTTCCTCCTTAGAATGGACCTTCTAGATGTCTACATCCATTTATGATGGCATAAATGGGGGGAAAAGATTAATTGGGGTTCTGATCAATTGGGCTCTGATTTGGCATATGAACTGTATTTCTATGGGCACGATGGATAAGATTTCTAACATATTGTTTTCCAAACACTGTGACTCACTCAGGATGTGTTTCATCACTCCTTTACATGCAAGTCATGAAAATTTTCTCACAGCTAAAACTGTTTGCAATAATTAAGCAAGGTAGTCCAGTCCTCTCATTTCTTTTCCAGCATAGCTTCCCAGTATAGCTTTGCTATCATCATCATCATCATCCCAACATCATCCCATCATCACCTAATGTTTGTCTGGCTTGGAAAACTTCATCAGGAGCTATGATACCATTAGAACAACTCTTAGCTTCATTGAGAACTTTAAGCCCCTCCACTGTGACAAGGTTTATCATCATGGTGGTGATTTCTACCACTGTCATGAGGGCAATAGAGTTTGCCTCCCTCCTCAGTCTGATAAATAATGAAATACAATAAACCAAACCCTAAAATGTTTCAATATGCCATTTTCTCTGGTAAAATAAATGACCTAGTGTGAGATGGTAAACAGATAATATGCTTATCTGCTAAGAACTAATCTTTCTTCCTGATTATCCTCCATTACAATTGATGAGGTTCAGATTTACAGTGTTTTTTTTTTAAACCACTGCTCTGCAAAATTGGAATTTGTGCTCACAGCCTACTCTTGTTAAAATAAATCAGCTGTGCAGAAGCCAAATGATGTTGTATATAGGCAAAAAGAAAAACCCACCAAGTTTAAGCTGGAATTTGGCCAGCAGACAACAGCTGACTTAAAAGGAAGCACAATTATGCATGCTTGTTGGGTGTGATAGCAATAAGAATGTCTGAGTTAAACTAGCCAGATGGATTTTTATAGGAAAGCTAATGTGAAATCTTAATGGATATTAAAGTTTCATGTTAGCATTTGTAAATCAAACATTCTTATATTATTGGTGTTTATTCTCTTCTGTTTTTTTTAAAGAAAGTATCAGTTTTGCATAGACGGGTTGTTGTTTTTTCTTTTCCTTAGTTCCTTTACAGAATATGTATCACTAAACTCAGATTTTAAATTAGTAATTTGTTTTTATTCTTTGTTTGCATTTGGCTTGCATTGTCATCATTTAAGGCATCATAAGCCATTTTTTTATGTCCAAAGAACACTGTGATTCTGGGACTTTGATGAAGGTCTATGAAAGCACCCATTCAAAGCACTTTCAGAGAACAATGTATCTGCCTTCTATAAAAACCAAAGTAGCCATGTTGAATTGCTGTTTCAGTAGTCAGAACAATTTCAGTAGCTTAGTCAGGGAAAACTAAATACTGCTAACTGAAAGTAGTTGATGCAGTGACTGCTTTCTCAGTACAATTTATTTCCTCATAAGACAACATGAGTATATTCAGAGCTATTGTTTTAAGGACAGAAGCAAGGGAAAGTCTTCTTAGGTTAAAATCAGATATGTTGACTCCCTAAGGTTATCTATAACTTTGATGATATTATTTATTTATTTATTCAGTCTATCAAATTATATGTCCTTGTGTCTCAAACATGTGATTCATGGTAGCTAGCAGAGACTAGAAAACAAACTAAAATATCATAGCAAGCAATATGTTTTGATTAAATTTTGCCTTATTCTCAGCAATAATAAGCTTTTTAAAAATTCTTTAAAGGTTATGTTCACTGCATATCTGTACGCTGAACTTTTTTTTAGGTTGTGTTGTGTTGGAATGAAATGGAAAGCATGGAAATATATCCAAGGTCAAAAAAATTTGTCATTCAGTTTTGCTGCACTAAAATCCTTCAGCCAGCTGACTGCGATTTAGAACTGGATTGCTATAAAGATTCAGGTTATTGACATTTCCTATATGAATTCCTGCTTCTAATTAATCAGCAGTATATTACTTGCATGATTATATTACTTGCAGTTTCCTGTGTTGTTGTTGTTGTTTTTTAAAAGCTTAAAACATCCAAATACTTTTAGGAGAAAATTGCATTGAGGCTAATGGGATTTATTTCTACATAATTGAAGCTGACTAAATGCTGCATTTTTCCCCAACATGATAAGTCTTGAAGTTTGGGGGCTTTACCCAGTCTATGGGGCTTGGATTTAGATACAGGTGAAATTTCTCTCCCCACCTCTTTGCTTCCCTCCATCCCCAAGTAGGATCTCTTAGTACTTTGCAACATTTCATACTAAGTCTTTTCTAAAGGTCACCATAACCAAAGAACTCAAAGTAGCTTTCTTTTTTTGACAAAAGCTTATAATTTTGCTATCACTCCCATTTAAAATGCTTCTGAACAGTACATTAGCTGAGATTGGCAAAGATTTCTTTTTAACAAGCTTTTAGCCCATTACATTTCATTTACTTTCTCATTTTAAATTAGTCCACAGATGACCATAACATTTTTAAAAATATATTTTTTGTTATCTGCCATGAAAGACTATATATTTTAAGTACACACTGACACAGCCAACATAAAATCTATTTAAAAAGAGCATTCTTGGGACATCTCCCCATATGACAACTATCCTTGATCAGAATCTGCCATTGTCATTTCCCCACAATATTTTTACGATGCTAAGAAACTTGACTTCATTAACCAGCAACTTAGTTTCTGTTCTAGAGGCAACAATCTCAAGACAGTTTTGCAGCATTTTCTATGGTAATATCAGGTGCAAAGAATCAGGATCATACATTAAGTTGCAGTCAATAAGATTGGTTGCTCAAACCTATGCACAAGAATCTAGTCAACTAATGTTCAATGCTAAATTGGCAGTAGATAAGTGTCAACAGGATTCAGGAGAGGTTGGACTTAGAACATTGGTGGGAATATAACGACTCTAGACTTATGATTCACTTAACTCCATCCCTGGCTCGGCCTGTTTTTTTCCCTACAGGTGCTCTGGTGAAGCGGTTCCTTTTCTCATCCTGACCCCTGACTCCAAAGGATCAACTTGCCATTTTCAGTATATGATTCAATACTTAGTGGCAAGTTGATTTGCCCTGAAAACAGCAAAGAATGAATGAGGCAAGTAGGAATGCCATGCTAATCTGCTGTTGTGTTTTGGGTCTTCCAGCAAGAGGAACCACTGATAGTACAGTGAACCTGAAAAGATCAAACACAGCATTGGGATTTGTCCAATGTAAGAAACTGCTATAGATGGCAAGAGAATTAGATCTAACTCTGCCATTGTTCTTACAGAGTATAGAGTTCTTACAGAGTATAGAGGAGTATATGATTTGTTCTCTTTTCTTATTGCCATTTTCAGCAAAGGGTTTCTGTGGAAAGAAAAGATGAAACAACAAATGAACACATTGGAAAATTTGTTTATTGCATTTCAGGCACTGTCCTTTAACCTAAGAGTTCTCTGTTATTTTATGCCCTGAAACATTTACAGCTGCTATTACATTTTGCAATTACAGTGAAGTGAGGCAGAAAATAGCAGTTCAAAAATGTATTTGAGTAATGAAGTTTCAGCCATTATTTGAAAGACTCTTGGGTTTTTTTTAGTGAATATTTAATCTTTCTACCAGCATGAATTCCTAATTGAACTTTAAGTATTATTGTTCTTGGACACTCCTAACTGCTATTTTAAAGACACTGGTAAAAATGGTAATATAGAATAGAAGCTACATCAGTCAGTCTCCATGAATTACACTTAGTAAAAATAATTCTAAAACTCTTCTCCAGTGTCTTCAAGTTATAGAAATGAATTTAAAGCCCATAACTTACATCAGATATGCAGATTTTCTTGCACATATGGTAGAAAACGTGAATAGAACATTTTTCAATTTTGTAAAGACAGTTCATAAAGTGTACCAAATCTATATACTAAAACTCTAGTGTCTGTTAGATACTTTGTAACATTTAATTGTGTAAAAACATTTAATTGGTGAATCATAGAAAACAATTTTTGAATCAATGTATTGGGCCTTGGTGGCTCAGGCAGTTAAATGCCTAGCACTTAAGTTCCAGCTGCCTACAATTACTGTAGGCTTGAATCCCACCAGGCTCAAGGTTGATTCAGCCTTCCATCCTCTCGGGGTAGGTAAAGTGAGGACCCAAGATTGTTGGGGGCAATAAGCTGACTTTGTAAAAATGCTGCTTAGTAATATGCAGGCATATACAATGGAATGAAGGCTATTGCTGAGGACACTGGGTTGTATCCCAAAAATTGTAAGCCGCCCTTAGTCTTCGGAGAAGGGCAGCATATAAATGTAATTTTTTTAAAAAATGGACTAATTTATGGAACACCGCAATAGCATTTAGACTTGTATGCCACACCATAGTGCTTTTAGAGCTCTCTTTGAACAGTTTATGGAATCAGCATAGTGACCCCAACAACCTGGGTTCTCATTTTACTGATTTCAGAAGGATGGAAGGCTGAGTCAGCCGTGATTCCCATCAGGGTTGAACTCCAAGCTGTAGATAGTCTGTAATTCTGCATTCTAACCACTGTGCTATCAGGGCTCCTATGACTCTTGTGGGATTTAAATTTGGCAAAGTTGTGGCCAATTCAAGGCCATCATGCCTTTAACTATACTTTGCTGGGATAGACTGAGGAAATTTGGAGTTAGCTATGGATATACCAAGAGGATGATTGAGGTCCTAGTTTTTTTGTTTTAAGGATTTATTGTTTATGTTTTTATATACTGGGTTTTATTATTGTTATTGCAAGCCAATCAGAATTGTGCTTAAGATGGGTGACCAATGACAAATCATCATATCATTTTCATTTAATGACCCCATAATCCCTTGTAGGGTGGAGTCTGAGAAACTGAATGGAGCTAGCAGAGTGTTTTAATGGCCAGATACCCTTCCTGTCACCAATGCGAATTTTTGTTCAGCATATTCTCAGTGTGCCCAGAGAGAGAAATATTTGTCTGTAACTAGGCTCAAACTCACAGCCTCCTGATTGTGAGGTGAGAGATCCACCTCTAGGCCACCGCATCACTCCTTGACCAATGACAAATCTAATTAAAAAATACATAAATTTACATTAATTGAAGGACCTGCATGCCAGTAATAGAACTTTAAAAATAACCCAGAAGAGCTGATTTTTAAATTTGAGTTTTATTTGAGTTGCTAATATCATGGTGTTATTATAAACACTATAATCTGGTAGGTAGATGTGGTTCTAGTATTACATCTAGAGCACAATATCAAGAATATTTAATTCTGTGTGCTGAAATGGTGAAAGAAAATACGACTCTCCAAAGATAGCTGTGTATGAATGAGTAAGTATGGTAATTACAAGAAAATATTGGTCTACCCAGAATTATCAATCTACACTCACTTTAGAGCATCTCAGGTAGTGATCCAAGCAAATCACTAGGACCTTGGGATCTGCCAAGAAGATTTAGTTTACCAAAAAAGCCATATTAAGCACCAACTTTTGTATTAGTATAATTTTTAAGGAATTTTAAAGACCCCCTCTCTTTTTTGCTTTTTCCTTTCTTTATCATTTCATGCCCTTTCAAGTGTATACAAGGTGCTAAATAACATAACATAGTTAGTTCTACACAAGAACTTACATAGGAAGAACTTAAGAAGAGGACATAGACAAATGAGTAAAAGTCAAGAGATAGATTGACAAATTGGGAAAAGTCATGTTGCATCCAAGAATCAGCCAAAGAAGATAATGTATTTCACTCTTAAGACTTAAAAGCTTATGGATACAGCTTTCTCAAATAACAAAGTGGATGTAATTTGAATGTGAGGCCATGAGGGGAGGGGAGGTAATCCTAATGACAGGCAGCTGACACTCCCTATTCAATGAGCAAAAGACTATCAATCTCTAGATAGCAGTGATGAATCCAGAAGGTAGGAAAGTGACATCCTACAATAATGATAAGAAGACCATCATTCCTTCTGTAATCAGAAATTATCTAGAGGGCAATTAATGGTTCCTGATAGAAGGCAGATTAATGGTTCCTAATAGAAGGCAGAATTAATGGTTCCTGATAGAAGGCAGAAAACTATTAGTTCTCCTGGTAGGTGTATATAATATGAGACAATGAAAATTGAATAAAGCTAGAGGGGACACAACACTTGTGACTTATATAAGTTCAGATAAAGGTCCAACAGCAGAGCAATAATAATATTTTTGAACAAAATTGGAGGCTGCTACCAAAAATATCTCAGTAACTGAAGTTATTTAAGAGTTGAACTCTACTTCTAGAGTGCAGAGTGAAATTGCATTGATTCTTCTATCATTATTTTAATATTTTTAAAAAGAAACTATATTTTCTAATGGAAGAGAATATACATAGCTCACAGTTGAACTACAGAGTCCTTGGTATACCCTGAGCCGGATTGTTTGCTTGTACCTATTTCATTATCCAACTAAATAACATCATCAATGCAAGTAAATGTGAATGTTTCTCCATGTTTATATACAGTAATTTGCTCTGCTAGTTTCGTGGGGGTATGATTATAGGCCAACTTAATTTTATTTAGAAAAATTGATTTTTCAGATTTATCTAAAAGTGCCATTTTCTTAATTCAAGTATCTATATCTAAGTTTCAGCAGAAATGAGTACTCATAATAAATTTCAAGTGACAACAAATTATAAACTGTTGACCCACCAAATTCAAGTTAGTTTTGAAACTGCTTATTAATGCTGGTCACTTTCTATAATTTAATTAACTCCATCATTATGGTTCTCTTAAACACTTATAAAATAGCTTAATGACGAAAAGCCCAGACTGAATATGTAGATAATTAAAGTTACTATACTTTGAGATATAAAGATATATATATATATATATATATATGCTTAATTAATCTAGGGGAAATAGAAACAGAGATTATAGAAAAGAATGAGAGGAAAAAAAAACAAAAAGGGGGAGAAGAGGAGGATGACCACGACGACGACAACAAAGGAAGCTTCATTTTGAAAGTTGAAGCACCTATCATTTTATATGTACTTGTGTGCCACATCTGATGGATGGAAAATACTTCATAACTGTTCTATAAAGCATCCAGTATTCCAAATTCAGTATCCATTTGACTATCTAGAGTGGTGGAGGAAACTAAACATGAGATTTTATTTATTCTTTTCTCAAGTCACTGCATGGATTCTGCAAGTCAAATTAGTTTGTGTTGACTTTTGAAAATTACAGTAGTCTTAAATAATCAAGCATTTGAAGAAAGCCTGCTTACCTTTTGCATGAAATAACAATAATTTCTTTTTTTCCATTTTCCACTGTAGCAGGCCAGAAAGAGTGCAAACCTGGGTGCAAGTGGAAAAGAAAACAAGATCACAACAGAAGAATATGTACTGCTTTGGTGGTTATTCAAACCAGATTAAATCATCCAATAGTTGTACTTCAGCATACAATAGTAGATGTTACAAGGCATGTTAGTCCTTCATCACTTGTGGACTTTGTGAAGGCAACCAGCTAGAAAGGATTGGCTGCTCATTTAGTTTTGTTAGTTTAAAATCTGTAGCCATCATAGGAAAAACATTCAATTCTTCCACTAAGGAGATTTGTCTTTGGATTAACATTAACTTTATTTTGTATACAGTTTTGCTTCCTTTACTGATGCCTGGAGGGTGAATAAACCTGAGAAGTTGTGTAGGTAGATTACAATTATTAACTTACTAGCAGAACAGCACTAAATTAATCCAGCATGGTTATTTTTTTTGGTGCCCATTAAATTGTTTCAGTATTTGCCAATCCAGTCTTAGAAATGCAACACAGTATAACAGGTAATTATGTAATGGATTAAATTAGAATTTGTTTCTTTATGAATCAAATGATCAAAGAATGCTTACCTATATGTAAAGTAGGAAAATAAAATATAGATGAATACATTTATAACTATACTATAAAACAAACTGTAGAATTTGTTTTAATCTAGATTGCATTTAGTGCTCTTGGATTTTGAGATGAGAAAAATAATTTTTTTTTGCCTCCACTTGCATCTCATAGTCAATATAGGGTACTGTCTTAAGAGAACTTCCTTCAACACTGAGAAGTGTCCAGAAAATGAAAATACTTGACACCCTTTCCAAATTCAGTACTTTCCTGCTTATTGAAAGAGATAAAAAAACAGGTGAAACTCAAAAAATTAGAATATCGTGCAAAAGTTCATTTATTTCTGTAATGCAACTTAAAAGGTGAAACTAATATATGAGATAGACTCATTACAAAACAAGATATGTCAAGCTGTGATTTGTCATAATTGTGATGATTATGGCTTACAGCTCATGAAAACCCCAAATCCACAATCTCAGAAAATTAGAATATTGTGAAAAGGTGCAATATTCTAGGCTCAAAATATCCCACTCTAATCAGCTAATTAAGCCATAACACCTGCAAAGGGTTCCTGAGCCTTTAAATGGTCTTTCAGTCTGGTTCAGTAGGAATCACAATCATGGGAAAGACTGCTGACCTGACAGTTGTGCAGAAAACCATCACTGACACCCTCCATAAGGAGGGAAAGCCTCAAAAGGTAATTGCAAAAGAAGTTGGATGTTCCCAAAGTGCTGTATCAAAGCACATTAATAGAAAGTTATGTGGAAGGGAAAAGTGTGGAAGAAAAAGGTGCACAAGCAGCAGGGATGACCGCAGCCAGGAGAGGATTGTCAGGAAAAGGCCATTCAAAAGTGTTGGGAACTTTCACAAGGAGTGGACTGAGGCTGGAGTCAGTGCATCAAGAGCCACCACACACAGACGGATCCTGGACATGGGCTTCAAATGTCGTATTTCTCTTGTCAAGCCGCTCCTGAATAACAAACAACATCAGAAGCGTCTTACCTGGGCTAAAGAAAAACAGACCTGGTCTGCTGCTCAGTGGTCCAAAGTCCTCTTTTCTGATGAGAGCAACTTTTGCATCTCATTTAGAAACCAAGGATCCAGAGTCTGGAGGAAGAATGGAGAGGCACACACTGCAAGATGCTTGAATGTTGAAAAAATATTTTTATGTTTATAAGTCAATCCTATGATTGACTTATTGTTTAGTGGATCTTGTTAATCTGTCTATATATTTAAATTGTACAAAGATGCTGAGCCCAGTCTGTTCTTCAGACCAAATCTTTTATTATACAAGCAGCTTAATCCAAATAAATTTACAGAAAGACTTTTACCAGTTTCTTGTGCCTTCTTTAAGTTTCTCTTCTCTCAGGTCTTACTTGATTTCTCTGTCTACCTATGTAGTTAGGTTATCTCAGTCCTTTAGATTAAGAATAAACCCTAAAGAAACTTAGACCTCTTTAAAGATTTTAAACTGTTTCAAGGCTTTTCCCTCTTTCTGTCTCCTTTCTCTTATTGCAAGAGGATCCTCCACCTCAAGCTTCTGAGGTACTCAAGCTGAGCACAGAATAATATCAACAAGAGCGGGCAAGGAGAACCATGGACCCCAGTAGAAAGTTTCTCTTCAGAAACTTCTCCTCAGATAGATCTCCACAGAGAGCTGTATAGGCCTCTGACCTCTGTTTAGGCCTCTAACCTCTGTTTAGGCCTCTAACATCCCTTTAGGCCTCTGACATCCCTGAGGTAAATGCCAGTTAGGCTGCCCCTTTTATACTAAGGGGCGTGGCTTGTGATGCCAGTACAGGGTATGTGGTGCCACCCTGTCATTGGTGGATTTGATCTCACCTCAAATCCATACAAGTTGTAAACTGCATAGCAACACCAGAAAGATCTATTTTCTGACAATCCCCTTCTCTATGCATTTACAGACTTTACACAAATATATTGGGCTATATATATATTTACACCATGTACAATCACCAGAATTCATTTCATACAATACAAGATAATGAGAACTCTTGTATTCCCATCTCAGGGTTAGTGAGTGAGGTTCTCAGAATGCTTGGATAGGATATTGGAAGCTAGACCTATATCTGTTCTTATCCTGCCAGCAGTGTGTATTTATTAGCCCAGTACAATTCTTCTTATATGGTTCCTTAGAGCACTCAGGTACTTTTTGCATGGTAGGTAAAAATAAGTGACCCATATTCCTATGAATATTGTGGGCACTTCCATCATGCTGGGGTTTATTAATCTGCACAATATTGGCATTCCTTGCCCTCTTTGTGCTCTGAATTCAATCCCATAGTCTTTATACCTTTTAATTCATTTATACAATTACAATTGTACCCTTTTGTCAACTTGTCAGGGTGCTCTGAACCAATCCTTGCAGACCTGTTACCTTTATTTTTATTTACATCATTATGGTTATACCCCTTCTTTTGTCTGCATTCCTTGGGTTTAATCTGAGGTTTTTGTTTGGAGTTATTACTCGGGTCACTAGCACTGGCTTGGTGGGTGGCCTCAGACTCCTTAACCCTTTTAATGGGAGAATAGTATGGCAGGTTACATATTCTTTGAACCTCTCCCACCATGTGACCGTTCCTGGTCACCTTTGCACCTCCTTTAGAGAAAAGTATCTCTATGTTATTTCTCTCACTCAACTTGAGAGTACTAAGGAGGTTGTGTTCCAATTTTGGAACATACAAAACATCATTTATCCTTCCAAGCCCAGGTATATACACGGTTTGTATCTATTTTCTGACACTGAAGTCCTAAGTTTCCACAGTCTGTGTTGATTTGGGGAGTCATGTCATCTGCTGGTGTTGGTCCACTGTGCTTCATTAAGTCCAGGGTCAACGCAGCTGTCTACCAGGAGATTTTGGAGCACTTCATGCTTCCTTCCGCAGACGAGCTTTATGGGGATGCTGACTTCATTTTCCAGCAGGACTTGGCACCTGCCCACACAGCTAAAAGCACCAAAACCTGGTTCAATGACCGTGGGATTACTGTGCTTGATTGGCCAGCAAACTCCCCTGACCTGAACCCCATAGAGAATCAATGGGGCATTGCCAAGAGAAAGATGAGAGACATGAGACTGAACAATGCAGAAGAGCTGAAGGCCGCTTTTGAAGCATCCTGATCTTCCATAACACCTCAGCAGTGCCACAGGCTAATAGCTTCCATGCCATGCCGTATTGAGGCAGTAATTGCTGCAAAAGGGGCCCAAACCAAGTACTGAGTACATATGCATGCTTATACTTTTCAGAGGTCCGATATTGTTCTATGTACAATCCTTGTTTTATTGATTGCATGTAATATTCTAATTTTCTGAGATTGTGGATTTAGGGTTTTCATGTGCTGTAAGCCATAATCATCACAATTATGACAAATCACGGCTTGAACTATCTTGTTTTGCAAGTAATGAGTCTATCTCATATATTAGTTTCACCTTTTAAGTTGTATTGCGGAAATAAATAAACTTTTGCACGATATTCTAATTTTTCAACTTTCACCTGTAGCTTTGGATTAAGTCAGTATTTCAATGCAACATATCTATTTGTTCCAGATTTCTTTATTAGATTTTAACATAAGGAGAAATGTTTTGCCTCTCTATTCCAAGTAATATTATTTGCTCAGGGAGAAAATGGATTTTTCAACTTGAATATCATTAATAATCCACATACTTCGTTTATGTCCCTGTCATTCTAGCAAACATATGCTGAACAGTGTTTAGAGGGTAAATTTTTAAGCAGGGGGTTGTGTTCAGATTTTCTACTACTCTGCTATAAAGCTGGGTTGGGATATGTTTAATCACTTATCATATTTTAGACCACTCTTCATACAATTATTGTCAGAATAGAATCCATGCATAGGAGATCTTTGAAAAAAGCCTGGGGAAGCAGGGTCAGTGGGGAGACACAGTAAACATTTAGTGTTGTGACATTATTTTTTCCTCTGCAGCATGTTGATTCTTGAGCAGGTAACTCTTTAAAAAACAAAGTCATATCCAAGTTGATATAGTACCAGATCATTCTACCATTAAAAAATTTGAAAGGGTGATGTTAACAATGTATTGGTTCATTGTATTCTTAGGGAAAGCAAACTAAGCTGAAACATAAAAATTCTGCAGTTGATTCACAATCTAGGAACAGAACGATAACGCTCCAATGAGTGGCATATTCACTCGTAATTGCTTTGGTCTGCAGCATTCTCCATGTAGAAAATGTAATATTAACAAAGCAAAGCAAAACACAGAGGTCTTTAGAGCCTTTGACACACTGATCCTTTGAAAATGAGTATAAATGAATTATTTTGAAATATTTTTCAAAGGAGTGAATGGCATGGGAGGAGAATATGATTGAATCTTAAACCTTCTGAATAGCGGTTCCTCTTAGAAGTGTGAAGATCATTTGATCTTGATCATATGAAATATGGCCCGAATTACTTCTGGTATTTTCATATTTTTATAAAGATTTGAAGAATAGTTGAATTTTAAACAAATAACAGTGTAGCCCTGTGCCTCTTTACCCAGTTCTTAACAATATAATAAGCAGGATTCAAATAGGAAAGACTCTCAGGTTTTAGAATTTATTCTCAGGAGAGGTTCATCTGCACTGATTTTCCAACATCAAGCAATGACACTTCTATTCTTTTTATTATACTATTTTTTATTATTGGCTAAGAAAACATTGCAGGAGTGTTTGGAGTTTTATTTCTTCAACAGCCAAATATTTTATTTGTTTATTTATCATCGAGTTTGTTATGTATGCAGAGTTTGAATTGATTGGTTGTTCTTGTAAAGTGTTTGAAATCATTGGTTAAAAAGTGCGGGAAAACCCTGCACTCTGATTGGCTGTGAGCCGAGGCAGCCGGCTATATATAGCTGCCTCGGCTAAGCCAAATTGGGTCCGTTCTGAGCTGAAGTCACTAATAAACTTAAGAGCTGAAGCAGTCCGCGTCTGCCTCTTCATGCAAACTTAACACTGGTGACGAGGGTGGGATTCCCCTGAAGAGAAGGCAACGCGGAACAGAAGAAGAGCGAGATGGCTACGCTGAACACACCCCCAGCCCCGTTCGATCTGACGGCAGAAGACTGGGAGTCGTATGCAGATCGTTTCCAAATGTATCTGGAGGGAAACGATCTTGCCGCCATTTCCGAGCAGCAGAAGAGGGCAGTCTTCCTTACGTACTGCGGTCCGGCAGTTTTCAAGATGGCAAAAACACTCGCGGGAGCAGCAGACGTGAAGGTAATGGCTTGGCCTGATCTGGAAAGGCCGTTAAGAGCCCATTACGCGCCACAAGTATCGTGCCTCATTAAGAGACACGAGTTTTACCGTCGTGATCAGGGGGAAAACGAAAGCATAAACGATTTCGTGGCAAGTTTAAGAGACATTGGGGGTGCATGCGAATTCAACAGTTTAGAGGAGGCCATGCGCGATCGCTTTGTACTGGGCCTTAAAGACAAGGTGTTACAGAACAAGTTATTAATGAAACCTAAGATCACGCTGAAAGAAGCAATAGAAGAAGTCTCTTCAGCAGAAGCTACCAAGTCCTCAGCAGCAGCCATGAGGAAAATGAACAGGGCCACAAGCCATTCTGATGGTGAAAAGTCCACCACAAATCATTGTGATGAACTAGATTCTGATTCAGATTGCAATGAGGTGGAGGAAGGAATTTACAGACTCAGAATGGAGCGGAAAAAGAAAGACCTGGGAAGAAAGAGGCAAGATTTCTACTGCAGAGGTTGTGGGGGAAGCCACCCCCGCACTGAATGCAAGTTTCTAGACACCATTTGCCTCCGTTGTGAAAAAAGAGGACACCTAGCGAGTGTCTGCAAATCATCCAGAACTCCACCAAGCAGAAGGAAGTTTTCTACAAACAAAGACAAAGAATTCAAGCCTAACAACCTCAGTGAGAAAATGAGGCGCAGCACAGAAGCAAATGGGAAGAATGAAACTCATCAGACAGTAACTATTGGTCATTCATCTTTAAAAAGCAGAAAAGTGCATGTCAAGGTACTTATTGAAGGAAGGCCTTGCCAAATGGAAGTGGACTCAGGCTCATACCTATCTATGGTGTCATGGGACACTATTCAAAGACTGTTAACAAATATTCAGAAGACTCACTTCAAGAAGCAGGCATTGACTCTTAAAGACTACCAAGGGAACAAGATTCCAGTAGTTGGAACAAGAGAATTCAACGTGAAGTTCAAGGGCTACACCAAGTGTCTACCACTGACCATCGTGGACAAGGATTGCCCAAGTCTGCTGGGACTTGAATGGTTCAACCCGCTGGGCATCGAGGTGACGGGCATCAATCACGTGAGCAACACTGAGTGGGAAGAGACCTTGAAGTCTGAATTTCCAGAGGTCTTCAGCGACAGATTAGGCAAGTACTTGGGGACCCCTATCACCTTTAACCTAGATCCCAAGGTACAACCAATCCGTTTAAAACCCAGAAGGGTTCCATTTGCCTTAAAGGAAAAAAATTGATGCACAATTAGATAAACTAATAGCTCAAGGGGTTTTAGAGCCCACTGACCACTCCAAGTGGGAGACACCCATAGTCAAGGCTGATGGGTCTGTAAGAATCTGCGGAGATTACAAGGGGACATTGAACCATGCGCTACAACAGAGCGCATATCCAGTTCCAGTAGTGCATCATTTATTACATTCTCTTGGCGGGGGCACAGTTTTCGCCAAATTGGACCTGGCTCAGGCCTATCAACAGTTAACAGTTGATGATGCAACTGCAGAAGCCCAAACCATTGTAACCCATAGAGGTGCATTCAAATGCAAAAGGTTGCAATTTGGAGTAAGCGTGGCACCAGGCATCTTCCAAAGCCTTATGGAAAGGATGCTACAAGGGTTGCCAGGGGTGGTGCCCTATTTTTTTTTAAATTTTTATTATATAATCACACACCAGCAGACATAAAACAACACATAACCAAACACAAAACATACATTGAATTTGAACCAGGTATTGCTAAGCTCGTATCACTCATTGTCCATTGTTTATCAAGTCCAGTTTAGAAAGAGCTATTGGATCTTTCTCCTATCAAGCCATCCGTAAAAATTGTTCCATATTTTATAATAGTCCATTTCTTCCTTGTTTTTAATCTCCATAGTCAATTTGTCCATCTCTGCGACACTATAATTTTCCTTAGTAATTCTGCTTCTGTTGGAGTTTCAGTGTTTTTCCAGTTTTGTGCAAAAGCCATCCTTGCTGCTGTAACAATATGAATCATTAAGTAGAAAGTGTCTTTCGGTATGTCTTATTTGTAATTCCAAGTAGAAAAATTCTGGTGTAAAATATATCTCCTCATCACAAAATTCTTGTAACCATTTATGTATTTGATTCCAAAATTCCGGGCCTTTCTGCAACGCCACCATATATGATAGTAAGTGCCTTTTTCCTTGTTACACTTCCAACAAGTAGGTGAGAATTTATTATTTATTTTGGCTAGTCTTGTTGGTGTTATATGCCACCTGTAAAATAATTTATATAGATTTTCCTTGTATGGAATTGCTAAAGTTATTTTTTTATTTCTAATCCAAATATTTCGCCAATCGTCCAAATTTATATTATGACCAAAATCTCTCATCCATAGTATCATTGTTTCTTTTACAATTTCTTCTTCTAATTTGGCTTCTAATAATACCTGATAGATTTTTTTAATCATCTTTTCATCCGATCCTAACAAAATTTCATCCAATTCAGTCCTAGTTTTACTAATGCCCAATTCCTTTTTGTCTTTTGCATGTTTAGATTGGAGTTGCAGATAAGCCCACCATTCCAATTCTATTCCTTGTTCAATCAATTGTTGCCTAGTTTGTAAGTCACCTTTTGCATCTAATAATTCTTCATAAATAATAATTTTATCATATCTTAATAAATGGGGATGCATCAGGGCTTCTAATGTCGATAGCCAAATGGGGGTTTGGATATACATTTGTTTCTTGATTTTAAACCAAGTATGTAAAAGTGTCTGTCTAACTTTATGTTTTTGCACATAGCTATGTCCCTTTATGTTGTCCTGTCCGAGAAAGGCGTGCCACCCTGACTGGAGGTTATATCCTTCTAGTGTTAATATTCTTGTGTTTGTGTGGTTAATCCAATCCTTTAACCAGGACATTATTGCAGCATTATGGTACAACTCCCAGTCTGGTAGGCCAAACCCCCCTCTCTCCGTGGCGTCTTGTAGTAATTTTAATTTTATCCTTGGCTTTTTCTTTTGCCAAATAAAGTTTGATATTATTTTATTCAGCCCATCAAAAAGTTTTTTAAGTATTATAGGAACATTTTGGAAGAGAAATAAGATTTTAGGTAAGATGTTCATTTTTATCGTGGCTATCCTGCCCATAAAAGATAAGTTTAAATTATTCCATCTTCTTAAATCTTCCGTTATTCGTTTAATAAGGTCATAATTATCCTTCTTAAGTGTACTATGTCTAGTTGATATAATAATTCCTAAATATTTTATTTTTTCGACAACCTCAATGCCATTATTGTGGCCAGTAATTCTTTCTGTTTGTTTGTCATATTCCTCGTGATCATTTTAGTTTTATTTTTATTAATTTTTAGTCCTGCTACAAGACCAAATTCCTCCAGTTTTTGTAACAGTTTAGGCCCAGAAATTTGTGGTTCTTCTAAAATAAAAAGTAAGTCATCAGCAAATGCTTGTAATTTGAACTCTTCCTTATTTTTAATCCTTTTATATCACTTTCTTGCTTAATCATCCTAATTAGGGCCTCTAGGGTCATAATAAACAGCAATGGTGACAATGGGCATCCTTGTCTAGTTCCTTTCTGTATTTGAAATTTTTCGGTGAATCCCCCATTAATTAAAATTGAAGCTTCTTGTTTTTGGTAAATAGCCGTGATTGCATTTATAAATTTGGATCCTAAATTCAAAAGTTTAATTTGTTGTAAAACAAACTCCCATTTCACATTATCGAATGCCTTTTGGGCGTCTAAGAACAGTAGTTCAGCTTGTTCTGTACTACGATCTTCATAATATTCTAATACATCTAATGCTACCCTAATATTATTTCTGAGATGTCTTTGTGGGAGAAACCCATTTTGATCAGTGGATATAAATTTGTTAAGTATTTTTTTGAATCTTTCGGCCAAAATAGTCATAAAAATTTTATAGTCCACATTAAGGAGGGAAATTGGTCGGTAGTTGCCTGGGTCTGTCAAATCGGTACCTGTTTTAGGGATAATAGATATTTTGGCTTCTTGCCAGGATTGGGGACATTTCGCCTTGTCTAGTACTTCATTGAAAATCTTTAACAATTATTTTCCTAGAATTTCTTGTTGTATTTTGTAAATTTCAGCAGGTAAGCCATCTGGCCCCGGAGCTTTATCAATTTTTTGCCTATTAATGGCCCCATATACTTCTTGGAGAGTTATGTTTTGATTTAGAAAGTCTTTATCCTCGTCTGGGATTTCTATGAAGTCAACATTTTTTAAGTATTTTTGAATTTGGTCTTCTGTTACGTGATTTACTTCTGTATATAAATCGCTATAATATTTTTTAATAATGTGCCTTCTTTCTTCCTCATTAAAACTTATCTTCCCCTGTTCATTTCTTAGTTTAGTGACCCACCTCTTTTCATTCTGTTTCTTAAGTTTAAAGGCTAACCAGTGCCCTGGTTTATTTGCATTCTCAAATTGGTATTGCTTTGTCTTCTTTAATTTCTGGGCTAGTTCTTCCTTATCAATTAGGTTTATTTTGTTTTTAACTATATCCAATTGTAGTTTAATTTGTTTATCTTGTGGTGTGGCCTGCAATTTGTCATCCCATTCCTTGTATTCCTGTTGTAATTTTATTCTCTGTTGGGTTTTTTTGCTTATTTTTCTTGGCCATGTATTTAATGGACACTCCCCTCATTATGGCTTTAACTGTGTCCCAGTTGTTTTGTAACGAGGTGTCTTGGGGGTTGTTTTCTTGAAAAAAGAATTCTAACTCACTTGTCAGCAGTTTGTTAAATGCTTCATCTTTTAAAATAGACCTCTGAAGCATCCAATTCCTTGGTTGTTGTTGTCCTTCCCACCTGAGCCTAATCATATTATTATCTGCTAGTACATTTGGTTCAATTGTTATATCTAAATTTTCTGACTTTAATTTTTTTGTCATCCACATCATGTCCAGTCTTGACCAAGACATGTGGCGATTAGAGTAATAGGTAAATTGTTTTTTCTCTAAGTTCCTTTCTCTCCAGACATCATTAATATTAAATTCTTTAGTGAGGTCTAAAAATGTTTTGGGTAGTTTTTTTTCTTTTCCAAATTAATATTATTTCCTTTATAATCCAATGATTTATCCATGACCGCGTTGAAATCTCCTATGATAGATAGCTCCTGGTATTGTAATTCTTTAAGTTTGTTGTGTAGTTTTTGAAAGGATTCCTGGGGGCCGTTTGGGGCATAGATTACAACTAATAAGCTTTTAATCTTTCTTATTTCAATTTCTACCATTAAAATCCTGCCTTCTTTGCCCGAATATATTAATGAGGCTGGGATCCAATCCTTTATGTAAAGTGCTACTCCTCGCTTTTTCTTTTGGTCTAGGGCCGAGAACAAATTTCCCAATTTTTTATTTTCTAATAAGTGTTTTTGTTTTTGGGGGATGTGGACCTCTTGTAGGGCAATAATATCAACTTTTTGTAATTGTAAATATTTGAAAAGCTTTTTCCGTTTTATCGGGGAGTTTAAGCCATTGATGTTCCAAGATATACAGTCGCATAAATTTACATTTTTATTGGATTCTGTACTTAGTACTTCTTGTAACTCTAATGTCTTTGGGTTCCTCTGTAAGTTCCCCTTTCCCATTGTTGTCATCTTTATTCTCTGTTATATTTACCTTTTTATATGTATCTGGGCCCCCCCTTTCCGCTCTTCTCGTTATTTCTTGATCTTCCTCTTCTCGTTCTCTATTTAATTGCTGATCAAAGAACATCTCTGCTTTCTCTGTAGTATCCAATTTGTATTTCTTATCCGCCCAAGTCAGCATTATGCCTTCTGGGACCAGCCATCTAAAGTTAATACCTCATTTTATAAGTTTAGTGGTTAGAAATTGATAGGATCTTCTTAAATCCCTTACTCTCTTAGGGGTCTGTTTAAGTACTGTTATTTGTTTGCCAGCATACTCTAGGGTATTATCTCTGGCTCTGTGTAGAATTTCATCCCTGAGAGATTTCCTCACCAACTTCACATGAACCTCTCTCGGTAAGTTGAATCGTCTTGCGTAATTAGTCTGAACCCTGTACAGTTCATCAATATCCTTTACTAAATCTTCCTTCTCTATTTCTAGTAAGTCAGCAAATATGCTTGCAATAACCTCCCATATGTTTTCGCCTTTTTCTTCCTTTACATTTTGTAGCCTCAGGTAGTAGGCTGCTTTTTTGGATTCGAGATGTATTATCGCAATTTCTAATTCTTTATTCTCCCTTTCTAGTTTATCTGTTAGTTCATCTACCCTTTTTTCCTCCTTATTTACCTTTGTTTCAATGTCTATTATTTTCTCCTGATTTTTCTTCAACTCTTGTTGGAATATCTCGAATTTTTCATCTATCTTTTGTATTTTATCCTTCAAATCGGTTCTCACAGACCCTATTTCTTTTTTCATGTCCTCATTTCCTCCTTTCCCGTAAATTGTTGTCTTCCGGCTCTGATACAATAGAAAATTTCCTGTATGACTCGATGATCCTGTGTAACTCGACAATTCCCCTTGATTAAATCGGCTCCAGTAGATAAAATAAAATCCAAGCCTATTTGTTAATTGTCTTAAAGGTCATTAGATCACCTCTCCTTTGGTCTTGATTAGATTAGATCGCTTCCCCGAACTTTCATGCAAAAAAAGTTAATTTGTAAAGAGTCCACAGCGTCCATTTGAACCAACTCCGCTGCTATCTTTGAATCAGACGAAGGGGAAGACACATCTTTGTTTCATAAGTAAATCTATTTAAGTCCAGCCCGAAATGACAAAAGTCTTCTTCAAGCAGCATATAACAGCATGTAACTGATCAGTTGTCTAAACCTCTTCTCCTTCTAGCGTTTTTTATCTTTCCTTCCTTTCGATTCTTCTGCTCACCATAGATCTCGTCGCTGAGCCACCCTCTCAAATTGGAGCTATTTGTTCTATCTTTAAGTATTTCAAAGTTATTGTTGGCGTCTAGATTATTCTCAAAAGGTTTTTGCTTATTGGATGATCTTTAAACTCGCAAAGCTATACCTTGTTCTGCTTGGTCACCGATAGTGTGGTCGGCTGTCAACACCAGAGGGTAGCCATTGCTGGTGCCCCGCTACTCCACCGCTCGTTCTTGGTTCACCCCCGAATCCGCCGCAGACCGCCATCTGGGACTTCTCTCTGGGGGACCCCTCTCCTTCAGGGACCCTCCAAGCCCCTTTTGGACTCCGTGGAGCCCCTGCGATCAGAGAATGAAGGTCCATGCTCTGCAGAGTGCTCTGCTCGCACGTCCCTTCCCTTTGACAGCCAACCGGAAGTCTGGTGGTGCCCTATTTTGATGACGTTTTAATTTCTGCTGAAAATGACACTCAGTTACATGAGAGACTCAGAGAAGTCCTAACCAGATTCAAAAAAGCAGGATTAAAAGTCACAGAAGAAAAATGCACACTTAGAACAGATAAAGTGGAATTCTTGAGTTACATGATTGATAAACATGGCATCCACCCCACAGAGGCCAAAGTTCAGGCAATCAAAAAAGCCCCCAGGCCAAAATGCAAAACAGATTTGCAAGCATTCTTGGGACTCATTAACTTCTATCATATGTTTCTACCTCAGAAGGCAACCATTGCAGAACCCCTACCTAGATTACTGGACAAAAATATGCATGGGTCTGGGGCAGAAAGGAACAAGCTGCATTTAACAACATTAAGAGACAAATCACGTCTGACTCCGTACTAATACAGTTCTCTGAGAATTTGCCTGTTGTACTGACTTGTGATGCATCCCCTTTTGGAGTGGGGAGGGTGTTGAGTCACATGCTTCCCAGTGGGAGGGAAGCTCCTATTGCATTTTACTCTCGCACTTTGACTAAAGCAGAGAGAAACTACAGCCAACTGGACAAGGAAGCTTTGGCAATTGTGGCAGCTGTCAAGAAGTTCCATGAATACGTTTATGGCAGAAGATTCACCATTGTCACAGATCACAAACCTCTATTAGGCATTGTGGCGGGGGACAAACCAACGCCCACGATCCTGCCACCAAGAATGCTGAGATGGACTGAATTTCTGGCTGCTTATTCATACAAACTGATCTATAGACCTGGAAAAGACATTGGACACGCAGATGCTTTGAGTCATTGCCCACTTCCTTCACACATTGAGGACCCTGCTCCTGAGACTCACACCTTTTTTCTAGAAACTGTTGCCAAGCTTCCAGTCCATGCTGCTGAGATTGCCAGAGAAACTGCCAAAGACACATTATTGGCTCTTATTGTAGGCTGGCCACTACAAGATCTACCTCAACTTACCCAACCTTTTAAATCCAGACAAACTGAGTTATCTGTATTGAGAGGATGTATATTGTGGGGTAACAGGGTGGTTATTCCTGCAAAACTACAGAAAGAGGTTTTGGAAATGTTACATGAGGGTCATCCGGGAATTGTCAGAATGAAGGGATTGGCCAGGAGTTATGTATGGTGGCCAGGTATTGACAAAATGGTTGAAAACTGGGTTGCATCTTGTCCTAACTGTCAGGAAGTCAGGCCTGCCCCACCTCTTGCCCCCAAACAGGAATGGGAATGTCCTAGGGGCCCATGGTCCAGGATTCACATTGATTTTGCTGGCCCTACCAGAGGGCACACTTTCCTTATTATAGTAGATGCATATTCCAAATGGCTAGAGGTGATCCCTATGGCATCCACCACAGCTGAAGCTGTCATCAAACAGCTTAAAAACTTTTTGTAACTCATGGGTTACCTGATGTGCTTGTTTCTGACAATGGTCCTCAATTTACATCCAACCTTTTTGAATCATATTTAGCACAGTAGGGTATCAGACATGCCCTAACAGCCCCTGGGCATCCTTCGGCTAACGGCCAGGCTGAACGTATGGTACAATTTACCAAGGAAAAACTTCAGCAATTGGGTCCAGGGGACATCACTGAGAGAGTTGAAAAACTACTCAGTGTCCAGCATAACACTCCCAACCCCTCAACTAACTTAACCCCAGCTGAATTGTTGGTGGGTAGGAAGCTCAGGTCTCCCCTTGATCGCTTTCATCCCACTTACGCACCCAACGCACCACTAGATTCCACTAGCAAAATTTGCACATTCACTGTGGGTGATTCTGTTTATGCTAAAAACCTTATGGGTGAACCATTATGGATTCCTGCTGAGATAACCCAAATCACAGGCCCCAGGTCTTACAGGGTACAAACGGAGGATGGTGTCCTCTGGAGAAGGCACATTGATCAGTTAAGATCCAGACTACCTCAGGAACTTCGCCATTGCCCCCCTCTGGTTCCCATACCTACTGCCTCTTCTAGGGGGGAAGGGGAGGATTATGAGGGTAGTCAGTAAGCAAGAATCAATCCCATGTGAAACGAGCTAACACGACAGGAACCATACCAAAACCTGTCACAGTGCCAACAACCATTTTTACAAATGGAAGATTGCATATCACTACCAGACTTAGGTGCTGACATTGGGTTGGAGATGGATTGGGAGGAGAGACCAGGTTGTAGTAACCAAACAGGTCCTACCATTACTAGAAGTCCAAGTAAGGAGATGTTAACAAACACATTTCCTTCCTCACAATGTGAGAACCTAAAACACCTGAACCACGTAGGTCTCAACGTACACGTAAGAGCTCCACCTATTTAAAAGAATACATTAGATAGATGGGGTTTGAGTATGGACTAAACCTAGTGGGGAGGGGTGTTATGTATGCAGAGTTTGAATTGATTGGTTGTTCTTGTAAAGTGTTTGAAATCATTGGTTAAAAAGTGCGGAAAAACCCTGCACTCTGATTGGCTGTCAGCCAAGGCAGCCGGCTATATATAGCTGCCTCGGCTAAGCCAAATTGGGTCCGTTCTGAGCTGAAGTCACTAATAAACTTAAGAGCTGAAGCACTCCGCGTTTGCCTCTTCATGCAAACTTAACAGAGTTCATTTAGATTATGCTAGTCAGACCAAGCAATGAAAAAGAGACCACCATATTTCTTTTTTTCCTCATCATAATTTTTAACATCCCATTGATTCTGGTAGAGGAGGAAGCAGATGGTCATGGGCTATAATGGAACCAACTGCTTTGTGCCCATCCTGGAATATACAGTGTTGATATTACTGATCAGCAAAGATATTGCTTGTGATAAATTTATACTACTGAAGTTTCTAGTGGTTGTAATTGGAGGGAAGGGTAGGTGACAGTGGTGGAATTCAATTTTTTTTACTACCAGTTCTATGGGCATGGCTTGGTGGGTGTGACAGGGGAAGAATACTGTAAAATCTCCAGTCAGAAGTGGTATTTGCTGGTTCTCTGAACTACTCAAAATTTCCGCTACCAGTTCTCCAGAACTGGGAAGAATCTGCTGAATACCACCTCTCATAGGTGAGTTATGGGCTCAATATCTTTTTCCTGAAAATAATGCAGTCACTAAAACAAGTTTCTTAAGAAGATGCAAATTTATGTGCTTCAAAAGTAAGATAGGTAAATAGGTGAAAAATAATGGAAGCAGTTTTTCAAATTTTGTTAAAATAGATAGATAGATAGATAGATAGATAGATAGATAGATGATAGATAGATAGATAGATAGATAGATAGATAGGTGATAGATGATAGATGGATGGATGGATGGATGGATGGATGGATGGATGGATGGATGGATAGAAAAATAGAGAGAGAGATAATAGACAGAACACAAATAATAAAAATATAGTATAAACTTTGAACTGCACATAGTACAGACAACACCTACTGTATTAGTGACAAAACTTGCTGAGTGGTTTTTTAGAAGACCTGATTGCTAAGCAACATGAAACCAGGCCTCTTAATTAGATCTGCATTATGAATTACTCTTGCTATATAATTTAAAAATAAATTAATCTTATTTTGGATTTTTTGGTATGATGCCCTGATAATATAATTTCCACCTCATTCTAATATACTCAGATGTCTATTTGACATAGTATAAATTCTATCTTAGTTGTATTTTGCTGTTATTGAAATAAATGCAAATAAAAAGATGAAACTTTGTAGTGATGCCGGACACTCATGAAATAAATAGGCAGAGACCAGGTTCTCGGGATGAGTGACCCCCACTTCATGTTGAGACCACTCTTTTATTAGCTCCTTCCTACATCTTACACAATTAGTCACAGGAAGGTAAAAACAAGTTCATCTTGTGCTTAAGCGAGCATAATATTATTGTAATATGTAGCAGATAGAACCACATCCCCTTTTACTTGTAACAATCACATCCCCTTTTACTTGTAACAATCTGGTAGTTCCTCTTACAAAGTGTACTTCTAATGACCTTTGATATGCTCGTGCTTGCTATTGCTAAACTGCTATTGCTAAACTGCTAGCCTGTCAATCTTATTCCTACAAAACTTAACTTAAAATCAGTGGATTTTAATAGAAAGTGAAGGAACTATTTCTGGCTAGATTTGAATTTTCTACTGAGCCACCACTACAATGGGAAACTCATTACTTCCTTAGTGCAGAAATGGATTATATCATCTTCCTCCTACTTCTTTTCCATTACACATGTACACCACACCCATATTTTCTGGCCTTCATTCAGAACTGTATTTTTTATGACCAATGATACTTCTTCAGAATAAATGTTCCTCGGTGCTTCATTTTATTCTAATAGAAGCCCCTGTTCTAATTGTCTACAATGCCCTCCTATTCAGAGGCTGGTCACTGTTAACTCTATGCAGGCATTTCATGGCAGGACTAGAACTCACATTCTCCTAGTTTCAGCCTTGACCACTAGACCAACTGGCTGTCTAGAAATCTAAGGAATGGTGCAAGGACTATGGAGGAAGTATTAATCCCTAGAAGTCAGGCATTGCTGGACAGATAGAAGTCAATCTGTAAGGTTCATTTTTCCTGCATGGATGTGAAGGACAAGAAACAGAGGAGCAATCAGTTACATTTTGTAATTTTTACATAATTTTTTAAATAAAATCATAAAAAATAATTCACAGCCATTCATACTGAAGTTGTCTTAAGAAATTGCTGAGAAGAGCATGAGAAACAAGAAACTTATATTACAATGTGGAATTGCCCTGTATTCAACTCAGTATGTTTTATTATTTCTCAGGATAAGGCCAGTTCTCTCCCCTCAAAACAGAGCAGATTCATTTTTTGTTCACTCAGCCTTAAGAATTCAGGCATCAGATCATAATTCTTCGCTGTTTGATTGAATAATGATCACCAGCAAATCCAGCGGCTTGCCAAAAGCGATGACTGCTTTCAGAAATTTCAAGGCAAAGTGACAAAGATCGCTGTTGCAACCCTGACAGCCTGATGATTTGATTACTAGTGAAATGGTAAACCTGACAACATTTTCTTTGATTAAAACCCAAAGAGAAAGAGTCCTATCTCCGGAATCTGTAAAACAAGACAGCTGCATAAGGTGGGTCAGTATCATCTCCGGTGCATTTTGACTGGGAAACAAAGACTTTTCGATTTTGACTGCATAACATTTGAACTACGACATCCCCAGTTTATGCCTTTGTCACTTTACACAACCGGCTTCAGAGAACTTGGCCATTTGAGTACAGCACAGCAATACTACCTTGATGGGTTTTTTTTCAATCTTTAGTTGCTTCAGCAATGCAGTGGTTTGAAGTAAGAAGTTGTCTCATGCCCAACAGCTTGGAATAAATATGAGTGAGCTGGAAGTGAAGGGTCAATAGAGGAGCAGCTCATCTCTTGCCCCAGCAGCAATTTCTTTGACCTGCCTGGAGATGCCAATTTTTTTATTTGACCCCTGCTGAACTCCTAGCCGTAATAGCACTGTGTGAAAGGCAACACAGAACAAGAAAACTCAGAGACTGGGGTCTGAGATCCTTGATCTCATGTATTTTCCAACATCAGCATTTGTAATTTAATATTGATATTGATTCCTTTGTAATTGTCCTTAAGATCCACTCAGCACTTTTTCCTAACGGGCTGCTGGGGCCATCTGGTCTAGGCTACTTTCCATTCAGCCTTATTACATTTCTCATTTTTCACTTAAATGTTCTATCAGTGGAATTCACCCAAGGCAATAAAGAGTATCTCATGCACATCAGTTTCAAATGGTCCTATTAGTCACTGCAAACAGGACTGTCAGCACAACATAGAAGACATGCCACAATTTTGGGGGTTAGTATTGAAATGATGTCACATAGCACTATCTCTTCATCACTGAGTATTCATCAAACCTTATTTGCCTAAGATTGCATAACCTAGAAGAAAATATGGAACCATCTTTGGGCAACAACAGCTTGACTCAAGCATCATGGCACATGATATGTTTTTCACTGAGAAAGAAAGCTTGTGTCTTGAACAAATGAGACTGGGCTTTAGAATGGTTGCTGCCGTTGCTGAATTGGTGAAACAGAGTTGTAGAGATACTTGCTAGATTTCTGGTAGATTGTTGCAAAGTCTACCGATTCTAATTCAGAACCAAGGAAAACTAGCATTAATTGAGAAGTTTTGCTTATGATGCACAAAGGGATTTAAATAGAAGCAATGAGATCTTTATTAGCAAATACAGGCTCATATAAATTTGTTGCAATTTCTCACTTGGATAAAAATTTCCAGCAAGGTATTTCTTTGTAGAAGGGCTATGATGATGCATCCATTCCACTATTAACATTAGAATCTATGTGGTGAGGGTTTTGCATGTTCATAAAGACTGATTTGTCTTTTTCTTTTTATTCTGAAAAATAAAAGGAGTCATCCTGTCCCACTCCCTTTCAGCCACGTTGCCTGGAACTGATCATTCAGACAGAACTGTTAGATAATATTCAAGCTTTCCAGCCAGTACAGGATGTAATGGTATCAAAAGCTGTCAAGCATTCAGCAGGAATTCCTTCTTTCCTGCTGCTATCAGAGGTCAACAGAAGTAACCAATGTGGATTTTGACCCATACCTAGAGTCAAAAGAAAAATATTTTAGAAAATACTAGAAAAATATTTTCTGCTACATCTAAGCAAAGCAGTCGTGTCCACCATTTTCTGTAGAGCTCTCTCGATGGTGTTTTTGTTTTTTTTAGAATAAAAATATATCAATGCTTTCCTTTTATTTGAACAGAGAAAATACACTGGAGTGTAAAATCAAGCAAATGGAATGACAGGATATTTGGATAGATTAATTTTACCTCACATTTGATTTTACCTAATTATGCTATCTGACAAAGTATTTAACTTTTTAAAATTCTTTTTAGCTTACTTCTTCTGAATGTTAAGAAAGATTAACACAATTGTTCTCATCTAGAGACATATAGAATACATTTTTAATGTATAAACAGTTACAGATATTTAAGATCCCTTCAAGGCAAAGATATTTTAAATAGTGCTTTGCAGTTATCTAACAAAATTCATATATTTTCTTTTACAGTCTCAGTGCTATTTTGGGACTTCCTTGAAATGCTTCACAATCTTTAGCAAATTAAAATGATACTGTCATATGCAACAGTTTTTGATATCAAGCTATGGTAAGAGTTAATGTAAGGGTATTTTAGATATTGAAGCTAGAGTTCATTATCAAAAATATTATTTAACAAAATCCCATATATTTCAGGAAAGTTACAAAAAGACATTCAAGATATTAAAAAGAATTACAGTCATACATGGAAATAAGACTAGGAAATCCCTACGTGGTCTGCCAGTGGTCAGTGAAGCTGGCAGCAGATTCGGACAGTGAGGAGGTTGGGGAGGAACATGGGCCAGTCCTGGAGTCTGGGGAAGGCTCTGACAAGTGCTCTGTGTCAGAGACAGAGATTGGGCCAGGGCCATCTGACAGTTATCAGCTGCCTTAGGAGTCAGACATCAGTGAGACAGAAGGACAGCTGGAGCCTGTTCCCAGTGTGCACATGCACAGAACTGCCAGAAGAAGGGAACAACTGAGGAATAAGGATCGACTTGGGAGTAAAGCTACAGGTGGATGGTGAATGGCCCCTCCCATAGGGAATAAAAGAGGAGTGAAAGGGGAGTGGGGTTTTGCAGGAGACAATTAATTCATTTGAAGATCTGTTCCTGAATTCTTGCCTAGTATTGTCTGCCACAGTGAGGGCTCTGAAAGGTATCAGCCTGGCACCTCTCCAAGTCTGATAAAGGTCTGTAATTGTGAAATATCTTGAAATACTGTTGGTCAGGACTTTACTGGAGAGGAATTCACTTTGGAATAAATAAAAGGGGTTTATTGGGAGTCAGCTTCGTGCTGTTGGGGAAGCCTAGGTCAGAACACCTAGTTTAAATATCACCTCTTAAATTATATCTCTATTACATACACAGACTTACATACACAGACACACAGATACATATGCAAATACATATACATGTATATACACCCACACCCACACGTACACACATTCACACACACCCCATAGTAAAAATCATCTGGTCCTTAGCAGTTCTTAAAAGTAGGCAAACACAACCTCAGATGAACAATAACACATGACATATTACACCATGTCACTACCCACACACACACACACACACTGACTTGAAGCAAAGCTTCTAAATCTGATCTGTAATAATTTATAGGAAAATAAATATCCTTTCTTTTATATTCACAATACTAAATGTTTTTCTTTTAAGTACTGATTTCTCGTCTATAATATGAAATAGTCATTCTGACCTATGTAGACTCATCACCAAGTCTACAAGTATGGTTTGCAAAGAATTTTGACCTTTTATTAAAAGAGTTGCATGAATGTATTTATTATGATAGCTTATTTGTATGTACTGCAAAAAGAAATGAGAATATAACAAAAACAAACCTGGCAAAGCAAGTCAGCAAATTCATTGCCCTTGGAAAAGAGAGATTTTATTAAGACTCTCTTCTCCAGTAATGTAGGACCACCATATCTACCCTAGGGCGGGGGGGGGACGCTTTGGAAGGTTTCCAAATGTTACATTCAATAAGCAAAGTAACAACTCTAAGCATTACAAAAGCACTACACAGAAAGCATTGGTCAGAAAGAAGAGTAGATGACCCAAATGGGCATCCAAGTTCATATTTCAGAATATCTGAGAAGAAATTAGATTGCTGGCTTGTTCCATTTGACACTTTACAGGCAAGACATCCCATCAATTTACCCAGTTATTCTACTAGTCAACCAATTGGAGTCTGAAAATGAATTTTTATTGCTCTAAAAATCGGGTGGGGGGAATGCTTGCCCAAAAGTGTGGTGGTAATGACATAAAACAAATAAAATAACATTAAATCATCAAAACTATGGAAATCTAAATTCAAATTTGGTGGTGGCAAGCAAGGCTCAGCCCCAAACCTGCCAAATAATACAGTAAAGTATAAAAATGCCCAGCCACAGCACACTTTTCTTTGTAAAATATGATTGTTTACTGTGATGTTCACATTTAATCTGTTGTAAATAGCACTGTGATTCTTAATAACTGAAGCATTTTCTTTCTTTTTTGCAAATATTCATGTTTATCCTTATGGTTAGGAGAATCCAATTATTTATTATTACAACTGTCCCCCAAAACCCATGAATATAATTAGAAATACAGGCTTGCTAAAGTAACTCCATAATTGTAGAGATGTCAGTCAAAGAATATGTATGTTGAGAGAGAAAAAAAAAGTGAAGTAGGCAAAGATTATTCATCAGTGTGTCAAAGATATACAACCATTACTATGATTTCCACAGCGCTGTAGTGACACATTATACTGAAAGATAATGATTCAGTCTTTTATCACTAAGAGCTGCCATCATATAGACTTCTCCAAGAAATGAACAGATCTTGATAAAATATCTACAAGTACATTGCTGGCATATTCGTCTTTGATCTTCTACATCATATTTTATTATGATAAGAAAGGCAATACTTGTAGAACATTCACAAGATATTTTGTCTATATATCATTCAGATTAGATATGTAGAAATGTGAACATGTCTCTTTTTAAGTATGATATTCTATATACAGTATAATATCACTTAAATGCACATCCAAAGATATACTGCATTTCTCATCATTACAATTATGACAATATAATGCTTCCTGAAATATAGAGCACTAGAGTATATCTGATTTGGGATTGAGAGCAGTTATTTGCTCCTTATAAGGCAGAAGTCCAAGATAAGAATACTGTACTGTGTGTTAACATCACTACTTGAAAGTTTAGGTTACATTATTCTGGCAGGAATAAAATATTTTCAAGAGTATTTCTCTAAGGAATATTAAATTAATCCAAACACATATATGAATATTGTTTCCACGTATTTTACAACTAGCCTGACAATCAACAGAAAGGGATTGGTACTTTTTAGTAACAAAATGAAAATTTTCATGGAGAACAGCTGAGTTCAAAACTGTGTCACCTTCAGGTGAAAGTAAAGATCTTAGATAATAAGGCAGAGAGAGAAAGTTAAAATAGTCTCTGCTTGAACCATTGGAAAGCTATTGCAATTTGCGGCAGATAGCATCCCTCTCATTACAGATCCATGTTCAATTTCAATCTTTCCTTCACAAAGACAAAGCTGAGCCCCAGGAGACAGAGGAAAAAGAATGCCAAGGAGTATTGAAACTTGTGGAAATGGAGATCATCTAGTCAAATTAAAGCAAGTTCAGGAAAGAGTTCAGAGATGCATAACCTGTAGATTCAGGAGAGCCTGCTCCTTACAAAGGCATGTGCATCCTTTGAGCCTCCCCAAGTCTTTCTCCTAATGGTGTCTATCCTTTAACAAGATCCACTCCAACCAAATCATTTTATATTTTCTTTTCGTATATGTATGAGTAAGAAAGAGAGAAGGGAGGGGAGGAAGAGAAAGAGAGAGAGACAAAGAGAGAGGGAGAGACTCATTCAATGCACTTAATTTTATCCAGTTACTGAGGAAATGGGAAAAATCACAGTCCATTGACTACATGCAGCCTCCACTCCCAGGCCAGCCCAGCATTTTTATATCAGCTTTTGTTTGGCATTATTTAATTTTCATTCTGCCTTTTAACTACACTTTGATCAACTAAAGGTAGCAAATATACCTAATTTTCCTGCTTCCCTTTTTTTTCCTCACACAACAACAACCTTTGAGGAGGGTTGGGCTGTGAGTGTCTGGTTCAAAGTTATCCAAAGGCATGCCTAAGGGAATCCTGGAACACAGATGCTCCTGGTTTCTAGATCAGCACTTTTAACTCCTATACCAAACTGGTTCTTACTAGATGTGGTGCCAGACTGAGTTTTCAGTGGGAAAAATGACCCAAAATCTCCCCTTACAAATTCATGGATTTTGCCACCTTTGAGGGACTTTAGGTGCATCCAGAAATTAAACTTTACCTTTTTCAATAACATCATCACCTTTCTTCTGTCTTGCCCTTAAGCAGGTCAGGGGAGCAAATTGTGACACACATAAAATATTCCCTTGTTCAGAGAAAATTGCCTTTATATTTGACACCATGACACTTTATGAAAGATTGGTAGGAAGTATACAGTTATATTAAAGAGAACAAAACTCTCTCTTTTTGAAGTTATATGTAGCAGGAATGAGAGCCTGTTTGTCATAGTGGTGAAGCAGCATTGGAAGCCATGAGTTCTAGTCCTACTTTAGGCACAAAGCCAGCTTGGGCCAGTCACTTTCACTCAACCCTAGGAAGAAGGAATAACAAACCACTTCTGAAAATCTTGCCAAGAAGACTGCAGGGAATTTTTCGGGCACACTCAAAAAATTAGACATGATTGAATAGCAAAAGAACCATGCTTAACCTAAATGGTGGCTTATTTCTCCTCCAGTATTTTAAACTAATTTTAGAAACAATTGGCATATGTTTCCACCTTTCTGCTTCCTCATTCTTTTTATTTTGAATCCCAGGGAATATACACTTCTGTGTACTGGCTTCTGTTATATCCCTACCTGCAATGAAAGCCAAAAAGGACTCTTCCATAGATATATACTTCATGTAACCTCCTTTTTTTAATTTTTCCATTCTACTGACTGCAGACCATGGATGCTTTAAAGGAAAGTTTGCATACAAATCTCTTACACCAATGTAACTATTTAAAATAATTGCTTTCTTAGCAACTAAGTTCACCTTTATTAGTAATATATCAGTCTCGGTATCTACCATAGCAATTTGTTTTCGCCAAACATTGTTTCTCATTAATTTCCTCAGTTAGTAATTAGAAACTCACACCTTTGATCATTCTTCTTCTTCATTTCAATAATTCATCCTTCTAATGAAAGCATTTATATTTGTTTTCACAGATTTCTCTTCCTTTTATAATTGCACTTGGCTTTGACAAAATTTTAAATTTTCCTTCCATACACTCAAAAATCATATTACATCATTATTTGTTTCTTTTTCAACAAGGTTACATTTACTCTTTTCTTTACATAATCCAATCTTTTCTTCACATCTGATTAGATTCTATTCTAATTATAAATTGCTTGTTTGAATACTTCATAAAAATCTGCCTGATCCTTTCGAATTTCATAAAAGCTTTCTGTTACCCCTCCTCGTATAAGGCAGGGAATACATTTCATAACTCTTCTTTCTAAACTTTTCATCTCTTAGCAGTTCTTCAGAATTATTCAGACAAGCCTAGGGTTCTCAGCAGGAATGTATAAACCAGGCTTTAGAAATAACTATATTAAGGTTTTGCAACTTGAGTACTTCCAACCCATTTTTTTCCTCTTGAGCTTTTAAATTTTCTGTCTCTACCCTCATGTTTCCAAATTTTGCTTGAGTGGAATGTTTTTTATTCCATAGCTTTTGCTTCAGATATTATGAGTATTCTTCATTTGATCTGTTTTTCCCATTTCTTTCTTCTACACATTCCTGCAATATACAGTCGTTTGTTTTGATAAGAGTTTCATTTCTTCTGCACTTCAGAAAAAAATTGCACTCCTTGTATCTTCTTTTTAACTAAAGCTGCCTTTGAACAACTACAAAAAAGCTGCTATAACTGCCAGGTTTATTGGGGTAGGGTTTTTTTGTACATTTAATGACATAAACCTGTTTTGCATCTCTCTTTTTCATTTATAGTTATCAATTATTCTTTCTTTATTCTTCTTTATTCAACTTGTATGCCGCCCTTCTCCCTAAGGACTCAGGGCGGCGAACATTAAAACAGGACAAATTTACAATAAAAATCAATTAAACAGAACAAGTCAAATACATTAAAATACATTAAAATAAATTAAATAACCCTAACCCCACCCCCCCGGGTCATTCCAGACCAGCCTGTTGAAACAACCAGGTCTTCAGGTCCCGGCGGAAGGAGCGGAGATCAGGGGCCAAATGGAGATCCATGGGGAGCTGATTCCAAAGGGCGGACGCTCCCATGGAGAAGGCCCTAGCCCTGGGGACTGCCAGCCAACAATGCCTGACCGACGGTATCCCAAGGAGGCCCCTCCCATGGGAGCGGACAGGGCGATCGGAATATGATGCTGGCAGGAGGCGTTCCCACAAGTACCCTGGACCCAAGCCATTTAGGGCTTTATAAGTTGTTACTAACACCTTAATAACCTTATAACAATGCTTACTTTGTAAATTGTTTAATATAATTTTCTCTCCTTTTTTTAAGGACTATTAGACCAGGAATTTGAAAAAAATCTGGAACTTCATTATCACACGTGCTGATTCCAATGATAATTCTTTACGTGCAAATATGGAAACCTATACCAATCCCCACAATGGAAGAATGGATGGAAAAACTGATGGAGCTTGCAGGAATGATCAAATTAAATGCTTTAATTAAAGAAAAGAATATATCTAGTTTTATTTCTACTTGGAAAAGTTTCTAGATGGCATGGCAGGGGTATGGGGTATGGATGGGGCTCTATTAAAATGAAAAAGAGGGTCACTAGGGCCCCTTTAGCTAATTTTTTAACAAAATTTTTAAGAAGGCTAGGGAGGAGGGTGGGTACTGATTCCGGGGATGTGGGCTGCAGCCCGGTGCGTGGCGGGGGGGCGGGGGTTGGGGGCCAGCGGGGCCCCAGGGTGTGAGGTGGGGACCGCGATTCCCAGGGTGGTTGAGATTGACAGGAGACATCGAGGCATAGGGCCATATCATGTGCTGGGAGCACATACCCGCCATCTCTGTGCGGTGGCATGCTCCGACCCTATGGCCTCCTCCCTAGGGGGCACAGGAACCGGGACCCCTGGGCTTCAGCTGGTGTACTTTAATGCCAGGTCCATGGCTAATAAGTCTTCCCTCTTCAGTGAGATCATTGAGGAGGAGACTGCGGACCTGGCTTGTATCACCGAAACCTGGCTGGGCCCAGAGGGTGGGGTCCCTCTGGTTGATCTATGCCCCCCAGGTTTCCGGGTTCTGCACCAGCCATGGGCCCAGGGAAGGGGTGGTGGGGTGGCTGTGGTTATCCGGGACACCCTGTTTCCAAGGGAGGTCACTGTTCCAGAGATAGGTGGGAGTGAGACCCTCCTCCTGAGGTGGAGGCCTAGTGGTCGGGTGGGCTTGCTGCTCACATACCTTTCCCCCACCTGTGTGGCAGCAGCCCTACCTGGGTTTCTTGGTGTCCTCTTGAGGGTGGCGGTCGAGTTCCCGGGTCTTATAGTCCTGGGGGACTTCAACCTGCCCTCCCTGGGGGGAGTGTCGGGTTTGGCCCAGGAATTCATGGCTTCTATGGACGCCATGGCCCTGACCCAATTGATCCAAGGCCCAACTCATGAGGAGGGAAACACTCTTGACCTAGTTTTAGTCTCTGAACAGTGGCGTAGTGACAGAGGGCAAGCCACCTTTACGGCATTGCCCGTTCCATGGTCTGATCACTACCTCCTACGGCTGGTCTTCCAACAGGCCACCCCCCACTGCTGGGATGAGGAGCCACTTAGATGGTTCCACCCCAAACGCCTGATGGACCCTGAGAGGTTCCAGGCAGAACTGGGGTTCTTTCCCTCTTCTCTTGCCCACAGCTCTGCCAAGGATCTGGCAGCCGCTTGGCAACAGGCCGCACCAGATGCCCTTGATAGGGTTGTCCCCATGCGTCCCCTCACACACCGTGGATCCCGGATGGCTCCCTGGTATACCGAGGAGCTCTGGGAGATGAAGCGTCGTCGGAGGGGTTTAAAGAGCAGGTGAAGGTCCACCCGCTCCCAATCCAATCGAGCCCAGCTAAGAGCCCATATTAGGACTTACCTGGTAGCTATGAGGGCGGTGAGGAGGTCTTATCTCTCCGCCCTCATAGCGTCCGCAGATAACCGCCCAGCTGCCCTGTTTTGGGCCACCCGATCTCTCCTTCATATGGGGGAGGAGGCGGACCCATTGCGGGGAAGGGCTAAGGAATTTGGTCAATATCTGTCGGATAAGATCGCCCAGATTTGGAGCGGATTGCCTCCTGTTTGCAGTGGTCTGAGGAACAGGGTGCAAGCAGTCTGGCTAATGTGATCTGGGAGGAGTTCGATCCTGTTTCCGAGGATGAAGTGTACAGGACTATGTGGCGTCTGAGCTCCACCATGTTTGTTGGACCCGTGTCCTTCCTGGTTGGCTTATGCCTCCAGGGAGGCCACCTGTGCGGTTGGCTCCGGGCAGTTGTCAATGCTTCACTGAGAGAGGGTGTTTTTCCCTCCACCTTGAAGGAGGTGGTGGTGAGGCCCCTCCTGAAGAAGCCTGCCCTGGACCCGACCGTGTTAGACAACTTTCGTCCAGTCTCCAACCTTCGCTTTTTGGCGAAGGTTGTTGAGAGTGTGGGGGCTCGGCAGTTTCCACTCTTCCTGGATGAAGCGGACTACCTGGATCCGTACCAATCGGGCTTCCGACCCGGTTTCAGCACGGAGACGGCATTGGTCGCGCTGATGATCTCTGGAGGGCGTGGGACAGGGGTTTTTCCTCTGTCCTGGTCCTATTAGATCTCTCAGCGGCTTTCGATACCATCGACCATGGTATCCTTTTGCGACGCCTCGGGGGGTTGGGAGAAGGGGGCACTGTTCTTCAGTGGTTCACCTCCTACCTCTCGGGGCGATTGCAATCGGTGTTGGTAGGGGGACAGAGGTCGACCCTGAGGGCGCTCTCTTGTGGGGTCCCTCAGGGGTCGGTCCTCTCCCCTCTTTTAACATCTACATGAAGCCGCTGGGTGAGATCATCCGTGGTTTTGGGGTGAGATACCATCAGTACGCGGATGACACCCAGCTGTACATCTCCACCCCGAACCAGATCAGTGATGCCCCCTCCCTGATGACCTGTTGTTTGGATGCGGTACGGATTTGGATGAACGGGAACATGCTTCGACTCAACCCGGCCAAGACTGAGTGGCTGTGCATAGCGGCACCTCAGCCCAGTCAGGAGTATCCATCTTTGGCCATAGGGGGAGAGGTGTTCCCCCTGTGGATAGGGCACGGAATCTGGGGGTCCTCCTGGATGTACGGCTCCGGTTGGAGGAGCAGGTGGGGGCCGTCACCAGGGGGCCTTTGCCCAGCTCTGCCTTGTTCGTCAGCTTTGCCCATTTCTGGACTGAGATGCCCTGTGCACAGTCACTCATGCCCTTGTCACCTCTAGACTCGACTACTGCAACGCTCTCTATTTAGGGCTGCCGTTGCGTACCATCTGGAGACTGCAGCTGGTGCAGAATGCGGCCGCGCGGGTGGTGCTGGGAGTCTCCCGATTCTCCCATGTTATCCCCCTCCTGCGTGGTTTGCATTGGTTGCTGGTTGCACTCCGGGTGAGATTCAAGGTTTTGGTTTTAACATACAAAGTCCTACACGACATGGGTCCTCAATACTTAAGGGAGCGACTCCTGCCGATATCGAGTGCCAACCGCCCTGTGCGAGCACACAGGCAAGGACTCCTTGGGGTCCCGTCGGCAAGTCAATGTCGGCTGGTGGTCCCCCGGCGACGAGCCTATTCTGTCACAGCCCCTGACCTCTGGAACCAACTACCCCTGGGGCTCTGCCTGGCCCGACCTCCGCACCTTCCACCATGATTTGAAGACCTGGCTGTTTGACCAATCCGGGCTGTGACCCCTCCCTGGGGGGGGGGTAAATTATTTTAAATTTTAGATTTGCTAACTATTTTGGGCTTGTGATTGGTTTACTTCTTTTTAATTATTTTTTGTGGTTGTTTTAGTTGTGAGCTGCCCTGAGTCTTTGGAGATGGGGCGGCATACAAGTCCAAATAATAAATAAATAAAATAAATAGACTGTGTGCTCAAGACAGAAAAAAGTGAAAGTTTGACTTTAGGAGTTGCTGATTAAGTGAATCTGTTGTAGAAATAGCTAATACACCATACAAAAGTAAAAAAAAAATGAGGCTATAGCTTACGATTTTTATGTTATTGTGCTGAAAAAAATGGAAGTTAACACCTTTATCTTTTTTTCCTCCTACTTTTCTTTGCCATTTCTAAACTTTCCCATTCCCCCGCTGTATTTATATTGTGAAGATTTAAGAATTTGATTGGCCTAAAGTCATTCATTGAGCTTCCATGCCTATGGTGGAACCTCAGATTCCTTGGTCCTAGTCACACAAGTTATTCCACCATGCTAGTTCTTTGACTTCGAAAATCAGTTAGTGGTAAATCCCAATAGGGGAAAGTTGAGAAATTGTTAAAGCTTTATAAATATTGCATATCTTTTCTGAGCAATACAGACTCTGAATTACTACTAAATATGAATCCAACAACTTATGCTTTTAAAACATAATTGCTTTTACCTTTGACAAGCATTTATTCTCAATGAGAAAAGAGAACTCCAATAATGCATTGGCCTTTAGCCCTAAGCAATGTAATTATGTGTCTTTATTTCTGGTATACTATATATATATCACAACTATTAACCAACCATTTTTCTTATTTGTGTTCAAGTGTCATAGCTCTAGCTTTTCATAAAGAGATAATAAAGATAAATTAATTTCTACCACATGGGAGATTCTGCTAAAACTCCTTTTATTAAGATTGGCTATGGTAACCGAGTCTTGCAAGTCTGAAATAAATTAGAGTGAACCTGTGGCTGGTCCATCTCCAAATGTTATCTTGGGATTTGGACTTAAAATGCTTCAACCTCTATTCCCTAGGTAAAAGCTTTTGCATAATTCTAGTTCTCTTCCTTACTTTCTATTTACAATATATAATTTTACAATATATAATTTTATAATATATAATTTTATTCAAAAGGTTACAATATATAATTTTATTCAAAAGAATTGTGATTACAATTGAACCTCAATTAATGGGATGTTTCTAGCCTGGATTTCCAGTCAATTGATTAAAAAAAAAAGATTCTTAATTCTAGTTTTGAAATGTATTTAGAAGTTTTTGCTAATAAAAACCATCCTCTTATTTTAAGGAAGGCTGTATTTTAAGCTTATGCTGGTAGTTGTAGTATAAATAAGAGGTTATTAAAACTCACTTTCCGGAAAAATAAATTACCTCAAAGCCCCTGGAGGTGAAGGCGGAATCCTGTTGCCACACAAAGGCAAGTACAGGTGCACTTCACTCCCACACTATGGTCCCACCCATTGCCACCACGAGGATAACAGCTCTTTCATCCCTTTGTTACGACAGGGCCACAGGGAGCCACAGCAGAGGGGTGAAAGAGCATCTGTGGCTCTGGAGCCGTGGGTTGCCGATACCCGCCTATACCATGACTGTCCTGTCTCTTTTTAAAAGCCTCCAGTCATGGAGCATCTACAACTTCTGAGGCAAACCATTCCACTAGTTTATTGTTTTCACTCTCAGGAAATGTGTCCTTAGTTCTTCTAAGATTGCTTCTCTCCTTGATTAGTTTCCATCCATTGCTTCCTGTCTTGCCTTCTGATGCTTTGAAAACTAGGTTGACCCTATTGTTATTGTAACAAGGCAGATCACATCAATGATAAAGAAAAAAAATTAACCATTGTTCAATATATGCTGTAAAATGTGTGTATGTGTGTGTGTGTGTGTGTATGTTTTGTCTGTTTTAAATGTATGTCAAATAAATGTTTTTTTCTAGATTAAAAATTTAATTAAAAGAAAAAAGAAAAAAAAGAAAACTAGGTTGACCCATTCTTCTTTGTGGCAACCCAACAAATACTGCAATATTGCTATCATGTCACTCCTAGTACTTCTTTTCACTAGACTAGCCATACCCAAATCCTGCAACAATTCTTCATATGTTTTAGCCTCTAACCCCTTAATCATCTTTGTTGCTCCCTTCTGCATTCTTTCCATTTCCCCCCTTTGGATGGTATCTCTCTACGTGTCTAAGGTTATCATATAAGTACATTGTATCAAATAATTAAATTAATCATGGTATCATACAAGGTGCATCTACTCTGGTTTGTCTTAATTTTCTATACTGTCACAAAGCTCAAGAATTATGGGAAATTAAGAGGATAAATGAATAACTTCTTGAGAATTATGGCAAATTAAGAAGTATTTAGTCTTTATGCACCCATCAAATTTATATTGCTACCCATCTATTCAAGATGCCTATACCCATCTGAGGTTCTCTATGTTGTGTATTACCTTCTTTCTGTATCATACCAGCAATATCTAATGGAACCAGAACAACCAAAGGAGAGTCAGGGAATAAAGTAAATCCTGTCACACATGTTACACTTGGAATTAATTATATCTGAGATAAAGATTGCCATAATTCTGTTCATCATAAAACATAACTGTTTTGCTACAGCTGATCAACTAACTTACTTATTTCTTACCTCAGTCTGTTTGGCTGCTTTTCAAATCCTGGCAAGGTTTAAGAGCATAGAATTGCATGTTTAGTCTAGTTCTAACACCAAGTTTTTATTGTATATTCAAATTTCATTTGTGCACTTGTACGTTTTATTTTTCAGGTTTGGTTACATGAAGATACAATTTGCAAGCAAACTGAGCAAATTTATCAAATTGTTACATCAAAATCAATTTGTTTGTAACATAATTTGCTTTTATCATAGGAGATCTGGATGATTGTGTGTGTGTACATAAACATAATATAGTATTTCATCTGTCTATCCATCTATACATACATACATTCATATATGCACCAAACATACATTTTTAAAAAGGTAAAACTAATGCAAATTAATATAAAGGAAGAAAAAAGAAAAAGAAAGAAATTGAATACAGAAATAAAAGTACATGAAAGAAAGAAAAAGTAAACATAATAAAAAAGAAAACCAATACAATTGATTCTCAATCTTTACAACAGTTATAAGTACACCCTTTACTTCCTATAAATCTATCCTATCTAATCATCCAAATATTAAATCATAAATAATTATTTTCTCTTTATATTATTATTTTCTCTTCTCTTATATAAAAAGTCCGTAAGGAGTTCCAGTAAACAATAAATGTAAATATTGTATTTTCTCTAATCAATTAATTTCATTTGGCCATTTCAGCAAGTTCTATTATATTCATTTGGAGGATTCTGATTGTGAGACTCCTGCAGAGTAGTTGAGGTCCTATCTCCACCAGAAAGTCATTGAAATATTTTTTAGTTCAGGTTTAGGAAAATGTAATGTATTGGTTTGGTTTCAAGAAGGTAGATTCTGTCACCAAATTATATTAAGATTAAGCAGATTTGCAAAGCTGTAACATCAATAAAAATTGAAATATATTTTGCTATTATCATAGAAGATCTGTGGGACACTGATCTTGAGATTCATACAGCATAGCTGAAGTTCTATCACACCCAGAAAATCACTGAAACATTAATTAGCTCCAGGCTGGCAAAATATTCAGCGCTCCAAGTGGTTGCTTGGAGAGATTCTAGTAAACATGTTAGAAGTTGAATAATGATGGTACATTGTCTGAAGGACCAAAGAAAGGGTGCTTATGTCTGCTCTAGTTTCGGAAATTTTCACAATCCAAATCTAGATATAAAATTAAAGAAGGAAAGAAAATAGAAAGCAAATTAAACTTCAAATGATTATTCAGTTGGTATCTTATTAGTGATTGCACAGAACCTGGAGCATACAACTTTAATTATAATGGAATCTGTCTAACTTCTGAGTTCACTTTAATTTGATTAATATTTATTAAACCATTTCAAATACTTTTTTTGGTAGTGAATTAGGCTACTCTTCTCCAAAAAGTTGCATTTTAACCATAATTTGCACACATTTCAAATCAGTACTATATCCCACACTGAATTCAGTAAGCTTAATTCTGAGTACATTAAAATGGTTGCAGACTTAATGAGTTCATGGTATACATGTTACTGTTTATAAACAAGCCTGGCAAGGCATTTTGAAATATATTCAGTGGTGTGTAAAGTGTTGAAATCTACTTTGCAGTTCTTACTTCATTTATTTATACTCATGCTGACCCTGTGAGGTAAATTAGGTTTATCTTCCCTAGTAACACACCTAACAAGTTGCACTAGCTTCCCTAGTTTTTAAATTAAGGCTTTTGAAAATCAGATAAAAACTAACAGCAGTAACTAATATAAAGTAAAGAAAGAAAGGAAAAAAGGAAGGAAAAGACAAAGGGGGAAAAGAATTATGAAATGTAATAGAAAGCAGCTTCCAATCTTCTCTGCAGTAAATATAAACCTCAGTCAGGAAATTATCTTTTATTCTATGGTTACAAAAAGAAAAAAGAAATGTTTTTCTAATACATCTAATCTTTAAATCATAAGATCATTCTTTTCCTGTTTCATGCAAAACATGTATAAGGGGTTCCCAGTCAGCAATAAATATAGATATTATCTTTCTAATTAACAACATCAGTTTGGCCATCTCTACCAGTTTCACCGTATTTACCATCCATTCCTCCATTGTAAGTAGTGTTGAATTTTTCCAGTTTGAGCATGTAACAATGTCACTGCATTTATCATATATACAACAAAGTTCCATGACTTTTTTCTAGCTGTCTGACAAATAAATATACTCTATTGAATTGCCATTTTCTATCTTCATTATGTCAACCAATTTTAAGTTATCCTCAGATTGAAAATAAAAAAAACAAAAACTGGAATAGTTCATTTAATCTCCCTCATCAAATATCAATTTCCATAAGTAAAATTCATTAGTCTCACCATAAATCTTTTGCGGAACATTACTTTTTCCTCATTTAGGGTGTAGAGTCCCAATACCATTGTTGTAGTCCCATGCAAGTTATTAATTAGGTAAGTAGCTGCCCATCTCACATAAAGCAACTCTGGAGGCATGCAGCAAACAGACAAAACCCAAATAAAAACCAATATATGTGTGTATGTAGGCACATACTATTAACAATACGAATGATAAAAACAGGGATAAAAAATAATTGGCAAAGAGGAAACAAAAATAGCCAATCCAGCAATAGGGTCAACTCAGCAATGAAACCAACTCAGCATGTCTTTAGTTCCCTGGAAGCCCCTTATTTGATACCTTAACTAAGCCTTGAGGGCCTTCTGAAATCTCAGAATGAAGGAAGTACTCTATTTTTGGGGGGTGGAGTTTCAATAAGGTAAGCATCAAAAAAGGGAAGGCACTCTCCTGAGACCTACCAAATGTGGGGTGCTTGGTGGTACTTGCAGCATGCCTTCTTTGGAAAATCTAATGGGATGATCTGAAAGGGGTCTCCTCAGTAGTTTCAACCCAATAAATCAACCGTGTTCATCAGTCAATACAAGTTTTGATTTTACTTGGGGGTCCATGGTCAAAACAATTCCATTTTTTTCATATCTGCTGAGATAAATTTGTCATCACTGACAGCCTTGGCAATGTTCAACATCAGCTTCTATGGAGTTCATGGATAGAGCAAGAGCCAATTTGGTGTAGTGGTTAAGGCTCTGGGCCAGAAACTAGATTGTGAATTATAGTCTTTAGGTGTAAAGCTAGCTGGTCAGTCTTTTTCTTTCTCTATCTTAGGAAGGAGACAATAACAAACCACTTCTGAAATCTTGTCATTAAAAACTGCATGGCCTAGGCCAGGCAGTTTCCAGAAATCAATGCTGATCTGAAAGCATAATCTATCCCACCTCCCAACCCCTCAAAAAATATCTAGAAGTTTATCTTTCTTTTTCCCAAATTTTGATCTTGAATTTTCTACTCCCATCCTTTTGTCATAAGGAGGAACGACTCCTCCCAGCATCAAATACCAACCACCCTGTACGGATGCACAGACGGGTCTCCTCGGGGTGCCGTCTGCGACTCCATGTCACTTGGCGGTGACCCGGGGGAGGGCCTATTCTGTGGCGGCTCCCACTTTATGGAATCTTCTTCCGCCAGAGCTCTGGCTGGCTCACGATCTCTGCACCTTCCACCACGATTTAAAGACCTGGCTATTTTTACAGTCCGGGCTGTGCTGACCCTCTGGGGGTTTGATTGTTTTAACTTTGGGGTTTTTAATTCTAATTTGGCTTGTAATTGTTTAACATGTTTTTAGGTAACTTATTTATTGCTGTATTTTTAGCTGTGAGCTGCCCTGAGTCCTTTCGGAGAGGGAGCGGCATACAAGTCGAATAAATAAATGAATGAATGAATGAATGAATGAATGAATGCTTGTATTATTCCCAGCATTTGTGTGTTCAGACTTATCAGCTCCAGTATTCTGCTTAGTGGAAATAATGGCATACAGAATAATTTGTCTCATCATGTGTAATATCATTATGAAGACTGAAACTGACATGTTATGTCTGATTTCTGCTTTGTAACTTTTAAGATACTAATATATATTAATTCCATGATATGCTAATCCTCTGATATTTCTAAGGTTAAACTAAATGAAATGGCAAATATTGTTGCAATTCATGTTTTGTCTATTACTTATTTAACAGTGCAATCAAACTAATATGCAATTTGCCTCTCAATGCAGTCTTCCATTCCGAAGCTGTTAATAAAAAAATGCACTGATTAGAATAGGCAGCTCTGGTTTCCTTTCCCTGTTTACTATTGCTTAGGATTTTAATGAGATATAATTGTACTATTACTAATGCAGACACTAGACATTTTTGATCCCTAGTAAAAATGTTAATGTGTTTGCAAATCATTTCCTATGAAGAATCTTTGGGATTACCAGCACATTTAGAAGAAAGTAAACTGGGGAAAATCATTGCAGTGTTTTACCGTTAGTTAATTGCTAATTAAATAGATTTATATACAGTATAACTTCTCCATCAAAGGTAAAATGATAAAAAAAACTCCACACTGTCCAAAACAATAATATTGTCGTCTCAGGCAAAAAAAAGACCCCGCCACTAAACCTATCTCCTTAATGAAAGAGAGTGGCCAGAGGAGGACAATGGTACTTTCAGATGTGAGAAGGTCTATGCAGAAAGAAGGGCTTAAATGTAGCAGGACTATTTTGTTTCATTTTGAGATGATTCAACAGACAAAGGAAGTCAATGAAGGCCACTAAATCCAAAATCTATGGACGTAAGTGGACAATAGAGAAGATGTATATATTGTTCATCCATATACATATCGTATCAACTGGATAGTCAGTTTGCCCCAGCAATTAAGACACCAATATAGAAAATGAGAAGCTGGATGCCTTTGGGCCAATCATATTCTCTCTTTCTCTCTCTCCCCAATTCACCTCACAAGATTGTAGTTGTAAGGCAGGGGTGGGATTAAAATTTCTTAACAACCGGTTCTGTGGGTGTGGCTTAATTTGTGGGTGTGGCTTGGTCACGTGACTGGGTGGGTGTGGCTAGGCATGGCTTGGTGGTCACATGACTGGCTGGGCATGACCAATTCAATGTCACTCACGTCAAGGGGTGCCTTGCCTGGCCCCTCCCCTCCCAGCCATTCCTTGTCACACCCAGCCTCAACTTATCTATAGTTCCGTAAAAATATTGTTCACCTTTTTTTGACTTTATTATCTACATACTATAGATGTACTTACATGGACCACTGAAAGGAGGAAATGGCTCACATGATTTGCCCAAGAGTGTGATAGGCAACAGGCTTTTAAGGGGCTGCCAGAAAGAAAGGGGCGGCAATGTATTTTCCAAAGAAGCAGAATGCAAACAAGAAGCAATGGATGTAAACTGAACTAAGAGAGAAGCAAGCTAAGACTAAGGAGAAACTTCCTGACAGTGAGAACAATTAACCAGTGGAACTGCTTGTCTTCAGAAGTTCTGGGTGCTCAATCACTGGAAGTTTTAAAGAAAAGACTGGACAGCCATTTCTCTGAAATGGTATAGGGTTCCCCCCCAAGGTCCCTTCTAAGTGTTATTCTGACACCTTTCCCAGGACCTCCACTCAGATCCAAAATGTGGCTGTGATAGTTGATCAGAGCTCCTGTTTTTTATATGCAGCAGCTTTAGCATTTAGGACAGAGGTCTCCAAACTTGGCAACTTTAAGACTTATGGACTTCAACTCCCAGAATTCTGGGAGTTGAAGTCCACAAGTCTTAAAGTTGCCAAATTTGGGGACCACTGGTTTAGGATTAGAGCTAAGTTAGTTGCTTTTCTATTAATACATAATCCTTAAAAGGGTCTAATTCAGAGGTCCCCAACCTTTCTGGCACCAGGGACTGGTTTCATGGAAGACAATTTTACCATGGACCTGTGTGTGTGTGTGTGTGTGTGTGTGAGGGGGGGGAGGGGAGGGGGGAGGGAGAAAAATATACAGTTTGGGAAAGCAGCGCAAAAAGTTTGGGATTGTTACTTAAAGCCTGCCACCAGATGGTCCAGTCCAGGGGGAAATCAGAATAAACACACAGGGAAGACTTCACTAGAAAGGGCTTTATTTTGCTCCTGGAGAAAATCAGAATAAAGACCTGGAAAAGCCTTCTCAGGAAGAGGCTTTTTTGTTCTGCTCTGGAAGAAAATTAGAAGCCACAGAGAAATCTTCATTGGAAGAGGCTCTCTGCTTTTGCTCCAGAGGAAACAAATCCCCAATCAAAGACCTGGGGAAGCTGAAAGATGGAAATGACCACCACCTGCACTTTTCAATGGTTCAGCACAGTGATTCCCTTCCAGATTAGACCTGTGACTTTCTGCTTCTAGAAAGTGGAAAGGAACGTGGGGGATAAGGGAGATGGGGGATAAGGGACAATTCTAACTCACCCTTCCAGCAAAACAAACCCAAGATCCAGCACGTTGAGGAAGTACTGAGAAAACTATTCAAAAGAGAGAAGGAGGGGGAGGGGTTGGGAGAGAAAAAAAAGAGAGACCAAACCAACTCAGCCAGCAGTCTTGGAAAAGGTGCAAAGGAGAATAGTTCCGTCGGAGAGACAGTGCTTAAGAGGGGAAAGGTAATTTCTCCCCTCCCCCATTCCAAGCCTTGTTGGAACAGGCTTGCAAAGCTTCACGAGAAAGAAAAGAGCATGAGGCTTGTTTCCGTGCCAGGAGGGGGAGAGGAGAAAAGTGAGGAAAAAGAGGAGGAAGAGACAGCAGGAGGAAGAGACCTTAGGTGTACACACGCACACGCACACACAAACTTCTGTGCTGCTAGGCTGCAAAGGAAGTGCAAACTAACTCTTTTTTTTTGCCGTGCTTGTTTTTTTCATCCCGAAGCCTCTCACGATGTTTTCCTCTCCATTGTCACAGCGCTGGCTGCAAGGGGGGGAGAGACCTTAGGCACGCGCGCACACACACATGCACGGGTTGGAGAGGTGAGCTGAGCGTCACGCAGAGATCTGTCAGGCACAGAGGCTACAACAGGGGAAGGGAATCAAAATGGGAAGCCTCTGCCTACTTAAAAAAAAAACCATGGAGCTTCCCTTTTTGTCCACCCCTCCGTTGCCTCCATGCCTAATGCCAAAGAACAGTTCTGCTTCCGCCCCCTCCCCCTGCAATACCAGAAGCCGCACGCCACCATCGTTTGCTTTCCGCTCCTTCCCACCCCAGCTCCATTGCGGCTTGTGATCTCCTGTGGCTACTACTGCCCATGGCACACTGGCAGGCAGAAGCTCTCTGGGTCCCCATGCCTTCTCCTTCCCACCTCTCTCCTCCTCCACGCACAGGTAATGATGTTGCTTTCCCATGTGGGCGTGGGACAGTCCCAGGGAAAGGCCAGCGAGTCGGGCATGGAGGGACTGGCGCCACTCGCGGCCAGCCTCAGATCCATGCTGCTGCCTCGGCCCCACCCCCGGGCGTGAGCACAGAAGGCTCCAAGCGCAAGAGGGCTGGGCTGGCAATGCATCCTGGGCGAAGGGCAGCGCTCAGCAGGCAGTCCCCAGGGACGCCAGGGCCTGCGTGCTCGCCACCTCCTGTGCGCACATTCGGGGGGTGGGGCCAAGGCGGCGCTGCAGATCTAAGGCTGGGCCTGGGCGAGGAACTAGAGATCAGCATGGGCTGCGGGCATAATTCTAGCCGAGCAGCCAAGGCAAAAAAAAAGTGGCTGGGAGGGGCCAGGCGGGGTGGGCGGGGCTAGCAAGTGGCATGATTTGCCGGTTCTCCGAACTGCACAGAATCATAACAAGGGGTTCTCCAGAACCGGTCCGAACTGGTAGAATCCCACCCTTCTTATAAGGTAAAGTGGTAGAGAAATGGGTATTACGATATACATTTTCTACCTTGCATTACTTCTAAAAAGTATAAAGACTCTGCTCTGGAAAAGAATATGATAGTTTTTCTTTTGGTGAGATACCAGCAGGCATGAAACACACCTTGAGTCCATCTATCCTATAACAATAATGCAATGTAAAAAATTTACATTACTTGTAAAAAAAGTGCAGTGTGGGCATGTATTCCCCTTTAGCTTTTTTTTTAATTTTTAAAGGTCTTCAGTAATTTTTTTCTTTTCTTCTTAATACCACAGATTTCAAAATAGCCCAAACTCATTATTATTGCATAATAATGTGCAGTTCAGGTTTCTCAAATACAAGAAGAAAAGATGGATCTAAATAATAATGAGAGGCAGTAATAACCTATAAGGAAGCATTAAAATATGTAACGATTTGGGCCTACGGCACTAAGATGTGGGAGAAAATATCTCACAGTATGGAACTCAAAATAGCAATACATTCAGAACATGACAAAAACTGTTTCTAAATTGTACAAGTACTTTAGATTGCCTTTGCTGACAAAGCATTGAACAGAGAAAGAAACTGAGGAAACTGTGCAGGGACACAGCTTCAAAAAGGTAGAGAGGTATGAGAACAGATTCACAAACCATGTAATGGGGTATAAGAGAGAAGGAGAGATTGTAAAAGGCAATTGTGCCAGATTTCAAGTTGACATAGTTCTGAAATTCTTTTTTTTTCTGAATCTACAGCTGCACTTTATGAAATCAGCAAAGAAATAAAGGGCAAGCTATTAAATTGCTATGCAAAATGCAGAGAGCTACATTCAGCTGGCAATCTTAGAAAAAAATGAAATTGACTTATATTTGAACTGTAGAAAATTATATCTTGCAAAGATGTCCAAACACCCTCAGGTTGAAGCTTTTTAAATCCCTTATGAACACTGAAAAATTGCTTGATTATCTATATACTCCAAAAATGGTAGCTCAGAATATTGTAAAATTATACTGATGTTAAATTGTTCCAAATAACAAATTGAACATAAAAAATAAGTCTTCACCTGAGTCATAGAAAATTGATATTTATGTTGTTAATTGTCTATCAGTGTGCTTGTTAATATAATTCAATGTTGAAGGAGAAACCATTTAACCCCTTCCACCTGCACCACCTCTTCAAGTTAAAAAAAATGCAGGTTAGAATTTTTTTAAAAATGCTGCAATTTCAACTTTATAGAGTTGTCATCCCCCAAATCCCATTGTTAGAACAGTATGATCTGATAGAACTCAATATTCAGTCATCCATCCATTCAATTGATCTAACTGTGCATCCCACATTTGTGACTCACTGAAGCTTCCAATTAACGTGTAAACAATGAAACACACAAACACACACACATACAAAAGCAACATTACCAGCAATACAACTACTCAATGTAAACAATTAAAAACTATACAGTACAATCATCAAGAACGCATAGTAGTTCAAGAATCATTTTATGGATTCCACACCATTGTGAAGAAGAAACAGGAAAAAGGACTCAAGGAAGAAGAGCAAGGAATGCTGGCTAGAAGAAAGCTAGTGAAATGTGGAACAGAAATGGGAAAAGAGGATAAGAAAAGAGTAAAGATATCCTTACATGTGTGTGCTTAAATTGTCTAAAAACAAAATAAATTGAAGCATATTTATTTATTTTATTTATGAGATTTATATGCCACCCTATCTCCCTAAGGACTCAGGGTGGCTTACAATACTAAAAACAGAACTATACAAATATTAAAAGACTATTAAACCAAAAATCTCATAAACCAATTAAATTTAAAACTACAACTAAAAACCCTCCCCCCCTCATCAGTCTGGGTAGGCGAGTTGGAACAGCCATGTTTTTAGGCCACGGCAGAAAGATTGGAGGTCAGGGACCACCCAGAGCTCCAGGGGCAGCTGGTTCCAAAGGGTGGGTGCTCCCACAGAGAAGGCCCTACCCCTGGGAGCCGCCATTGTCTGGCTGACAGCACCTCAAGGAGGCCCTGCTGGTGGGAGCACATGGGGTGTCGGGAAGCCGTTATTGGCAGCAGGGTCTCCTGCAAATATCCCGGTCCAATGCCATGAAGGGCTTTATAGGTCAACATCAGCACCTTGAATCTCACCCGGAGAGCAGCCGGTAACCAGTGCAGCTCACGCAGGAGGGGTGTAACATGGGAGTATCGGGATCCTCCCATCACATCCCGCGCCGCTGCATTCTGGACAAGTTGAATATATAAGTGGGACTGTATTATTGGGAAAGTATAAGGAAACATAAGCTTCCAGAAAATGTAATATGGATACTATAAGATCATGCATGTAGACAATAAACGGAACTTTCCAGCTGAACTGCTTAAAACATGTCAGTGGGAATGGAAAAAGGAAAAGGAGCAAGTGAAGAGAACCTTTAGAGTGGAGATAACTAAACCCCTTGAAAAATAGGGGTGAGGGGATAGGAGAGGGCAAGCCTTATGCATTTCAGCTTTATTGCCCCGTCAAAAAATAATTATTCTCTAAAATATGATATACTGACTATTGCTCATAGTAGATAACCTTGAGTACACTGCCATCTACAATATGTAGAATTTTGAATGTTTATAGCTGCACATTGCAGGAGCATGAAACATCACTAATAATATTCCTAGAAATGAGAAGGGGAAATCCTGTCTAATTGTATCTGTTTACTATTGATCCAGTAATTTTTATTTAAAGATATATTTTTTTAAAAAAAGTTGGAAAATGATAAGCATTATTTTTCAAGTAAATTAATGAATCAAAGAGTATTCCTAGAAGTAGAGAGGAGTGTTTAATGAAACTCTACTACAGATCTCAATGACTCAGTAATAGAATCACTGGATTACATGATGGAATAATTCTCTACACAGAGAGAAATAGAGCTAATTAACATGGCGATCTTGTACATTTTTTTCCTACTGAATGAAAAGGGCAATGAGTAGTAAGACTGCTGTGCAGAAAAAAAGATCATTAGCAAAAAAGAATGGCAATATATATTGTCAGCACCTAACTGAATTGAGAGAGGGATCCCTAGAAAAGGCCAGATACAACGCAGCCTGGTCTCTAAGCTAAGTTGACAAAATAGTTATTCATTTCAAACAAAATGCAAGTTTTATGCTGAGATACACAGACAGACAGAAGGATGATAGATATCTCTGTGAAGTGTTCACAATTTCTTTTACTCATTCATAAGGCTGAAAACCATAGAAAGATGGAAAGAATGTTTACAATTTGAAAAATTAATAGAATGGAACAGTTAAAAGATACTCTTACCAACTCTTTCAACATTATCAACATTTCAAGCAACTGCTTGCTTATTGGCTCAGCAGACATGTAAACAGTTCGCAAATGATACTACAGTGATCGGACTCATCAACATTGACGACAATTCAGAGTACAGGGGGGAGGTGCAGTGCCTAGCTATGTGGTGCACTGACAATAACTTATTACTTAATACTAACAAGACCAAAAAGCTCATTGTGGACTTCAGGAAAAAGAATGGTCACACACACTCTCCTATATACATCAATGGAAGAACATGTCATCAGTTTCAAGTTCCTGGGGATCCACCTCTCTGAGGACTTGTCCTGGCAGATTAACACCACTAGTCTGATTAAGAAAGCTCACCAGCACCTCTTCTTCCTGAGATTACTGAGGAAGAATCACCTCAGCCATTCTGACTAATTTCTACCACTGCACAGTTGAGAGCATCTTAACTAGCTGTATCTCAGTTTGGTATGAAAATTGCACTATAAAAGAAAAAAGGCATTACAGAGGGTGGTGAAAACCACCCAACGCATTATAGGGAATCCACTTCTGCCATTGTGGACATTCAGAGGAAACAATGTCTGTGTAAAGCCCACAGCATTGTTAAGGACCCCTTCCATCCAGCCCACAAACTGTTTACTCTTCTTCCATCTGGGAGGAGGTTCAGGTGTCTGCAATCTAAAACCAGCAGGCTAGGGAACAGCTTTTACCATACAGCAGTTTCCTTGCTGAACTCCTCTGTTTGTCCCCACACATATGCTGATTCTTCCCTTGATAATATATGATGTATTTTGTATAATTCTTTGTGCATTTGTACTTACATTCAATGTGTCCATAAACATTTTGTACAGTTGTATATGTTCATATATTTGCAGTCACACTTATCCTTGTGTGCTCGTGTACATACATCTTGTTGTGTTTTCCATTGACATACAGGTGAAACTCGAAAAATTAGAATATTGTGCAAAAGTTCATTTATTTCAGTAATGCAACTTAAAAGGTGAAACTAATATATGAGATAGACTATTACATGCAAAGCAAGATAGTTCAGGCATTGATTTGCCATAATTGTGATGATTTTGGCTTACAGCTCATGAAAACCCCAAATCCACAATCTCAGAAAATTAGAATATTGTGAAAAGGTGCAATATTCTAGGCTGAAAGTGTCCCACTCTAATCAGCTAATTAAGCCATAACACCTGCAAAGGGTTCCTGAGCCTTTAAATGGTCTCTCAGTCTAGTTCAGTAGGAATCACAATCATGGGAAAGACTGCTCACCTGACAGTTGTGCAGAAAACCATCATTGACACCCTCCATAAGGAGTGAAAGCCTCAAAAGGTAATTGCAAAAGAAGTTGGATGTTCCCAAAGTGCTGTATCAAATCACATTAATAGAAAGTTATGTGGAAGGGAAAAGTGTGGAAGAAAAAGATGCACAAGCAGCAGGGATGACCGCAGCCTGGAGAGGATTGTCAGGAAAAGGCCATTCAAAAGTGTTGGGGACTTTCAGAAGGAGTGGACTGAGGCTGGAGTCAGTGCATCAAGAGCCACCACACACAAACGGATCCTGGACATGGGCTTCAAATGTCATATTCCTCTTGTCAAGCTGCTCCTGAACAACAAACAATGTCAGAAGCGTCTTACCTGAGTTAAAGAAAAACAGACCTGGTCTGTTGCTCAGTGGTCCAAAGTCCTCTTTGGAAACCCAGAGTATGGAGGAAGAATGGATAGGTACACACTGCAAGATGCTTGAAGTCCAGTATGAAGTTTCCACAGTCTGTGTTGATTTGGGGAGTCATGTCATCTGCTGGTGTTGGTCCACTGTGCTTCATTAAGTCCAGGGTCAATGCAGCTGTCTTCCAGGAGATTTTGGAGCACTTCATGCTTCAGTTCGCTGACGAGCTTTATGGGGATGCTGACTTCATTTTCCAGCAGGACTTGGCACCTGCCCACACTGCCAAAAGCACCAAAACCTGGTTCAATGACCGTGGGATTACTGTGCTTGATTGTCCAGCAAACTCGACTGACCTGAACCCCATAGAGAATCTATGGAGCATTGCCAAGAGAAAGATGAGAGACATGAGACCGAACAATGCAGAAGAGCTGAAGGCCGCTATTGAAGCATCTTGGTCTTCCATAACACCTCAGCAGTGCCACAGGCTGATAGCTTCCATGCCACGCTGCATTGAGGCAGTAATTGCTGCAAAAGGGGCCCAAACCAAGTACTGAGTACATATGCATGCTTATACTTTTCAGAGATCCGATATTGTTCTATGTACAATCCTTGTTTTATTGATTGCATGTAATATTCTAATTTTCTGAGATTGTGGATTTAGGGTTTTCATGAGCTGTAAGCCATAATCATCACAATTATGGCAAATCAATGCTTGAACTATTTTGCTTTGCATGTAATGAGTTTATCTCATATATTAGTTTCACCTTTTAAGTTGCTGAAATAAATGAACTTTTGCACGATATTCTAATTTTTTGAGTTTCACCTGTATTTATAGATGCCTTGCATATTTGCATACATATATTTATATTTTACTGTTGTTTTGCACTTCTGGTTGGAGCTAACTGCATTTGGTTCCCTGTATCCATGGCAATGACAATAAAATTGAATCTAATCTAATCTAATGTAAAAAAAGTAAAAGAAATGGATCCAAATACATACTGTAGAAAGTTAGCACCTACCCCTCTCCTAGAAGGACAGGGGTAGGTGCTAACTTTCTACAGTATCATGAGCATTTTACAGATGTATCTATCATCTTTCTGTCTGTCTGTGTATCTCAGCGTTAAGAAATATTCTCTCTGTGTATCTCAGCATTAAGAAATACTCTCTCTGTGTATTTCAGCATTAAGAAATATTTAAAGGCAGAACATTATATTGCCCTAAAGGACAAATGGAGAAACATACTCTTGGAGATAGAAAGTAGCCCCCAAGTTTCTTAATTTCTTATTAGCCCCAGAAATGCTGAGGCCAGCTTTTAGAAATGCAGATTTGGTAACCCATTCAAGACAAAATATTTTGAAACAAAGGCAGAATGGTAGGATTAGAAGCAGCCATCACTCAAGATCCAACACAGGAAAAATCCATTAAGCCACAATAGGAATTATTGCATCACCCTCAGAGCAGTCCAAATTTCAACCAAAGTCAGCTCAGACAAACACCTAGGATTTGTACTTTGCCTGTGATCCCTACATAACCCTTACATTGCCTTATGGGAGGCTGACAACAGACAATAGAATACATGTTCTTGAACAGGACACTCAGGTGCAAAGGCCAAAAGAAGGTATAAAAAACCCTACTCTCAACTCCATCTGGTCAGCTGCACCACTTCCTTGTGGTTCTGTTCACCAATAAATGGACCCTCTTTGCAATCAGCCTACATCCTCCATTTTGTCTCCAGTGCCTTCCTCCTGGCTTGGAAGTGAACCAGACGGATATTTCTTCCCACAATACTTTAATGTAGAACATTTTTAAAAACGTTAATTTGAAGCCAGAACATTTTGCTTAAGATGAATGGATAAATAGTCAGGAAAAAAAAACATGGTAGATTATTGCAATATGTGATCACAGCAGTGAAATTACTCTATGTACAAGAGATGGAAAGATTCAACACTATCTGGTTAGTGTGTTATAATGGTTAGTGAAGTTGACAGATTTTTTGTGAAATTGATAAATTAACTTTTTAATTAAAGGGGACTGTTGACTTTTGGTCTTCTCGTGAGAAACAGCTATTTGGAGGACATTTGGATGATCTTTCATCCTCTTCTTATCCAGAAAGGTTCCAAAGAGTCAGTCTATTCACTGACCCTTTGTTGTTTGTCACTTTTTGCACACTGTCTTTAGTTCACAGTTTTTCCCTGTAGAAGTTCCAGATTTTGATAATATCTGAAGAACAAAGTACTTTGAATTAAAGCCAGTAAATTTAACTGTTACATAGTTTGCAGAAGGTACTGCTAAGGAAATGTAATTTTGTTAATGACCTTCCTGTAAAAAATTTTAAAAGTCTGTTTGACATTACTCGAAATAAAATCTGGTAAGATTCTATTTGGAAGCTGTTTCCTGACCTAATACTTTGCCATTAATTTAGACATTATAGTGCACATTATAGTGTTGTGTTATAACTCTTCTTCTTTCTGTTATCATCTTGGAGTTATTATCTGTTTGCTGAAAACAATCGTTATTCCTTTCTATTTCTAGGCATTTAGCCTTTTGCTTTATCAGAACTTGCATCTGGATGATTTGTTAGAGAATATTTATTAGAAACACAGGTGAGCTAAAACTTCATTCTGCAATTTTGACCTTTCTCATTCAATATGACAAACTGAATTGTTCAGAAAAACCTATTCATAGGAATGTTTCATTGAAAGTCACATAAGTGAATGTCAGGAATCTTAACTTTACCTTAGTTTTAGAAGGAAAAGGGAAGCGTATGAATATTTTGTCAATCATTTTGCCATCCATCATCAGAATCCATGGCTACCCTCATTAAAATTTGGAAAGTATATATTTTTTTAAATCAACCCATTAGGAAATAGGAACAGTTAGTCGATTACAGAAAATTCAGTGGAATTAATGGAAAGAGTAAAGCAGAAAGCAATCCAAATCACCCCATTCATATACCTATATAGTATGCTATCTCACTAGGATAAGCACAATTATGCAGACTGCAGAAAATGAATAATAAATAATGTGTCAAAGAAATTGTAGCCACAAAGTGAAAGAAAGCTATTGCTGGCTGGAGAATTCTAGGAGTTGAAGTCCACCAGTCTTAAAGTTGCCAAGTTTGGAGACCTCTGGTTTAAATTTTTCACTTGTATGTTTTTGAAGATGTTTTTAATTTTATAAAAAACAGACTGGCTCCAGGTTGGCAAAGGAATATGAAATGATGGAATACTCTCTCCTTGTTTATTCAAATTTTATGTGTAATAAATATTAAGGGTGGAACAAATCTCTTACTAAAGGGTCCTCACCTACATGATGGGATGTTGTCAATTGAAGGTGGCCATATAAGCTTGCTTACAGACATTTAGATTATTATTTTTATTGTGTTTTCTAGACCTAAATGAAATGTTTACCCAAATAAATGAGTTTCATGTGCAACTCATGAAAATTTGATCAGTGGATGGATTCTGGAATGGTGACAATAAATGCATCATTGAGAGATTTGAAAGACCAGGTTAGGGATAAATTGTCATGGGGAAAATCTATCTACATGTGACTGTTAGGATATGAAAATGATGTGATCAGAGGTGGTATTCAGCAGGTTCTGACCAGTTCTGGAGAACCGGTAGCGGAAATTTTGAGTAGTTCAGAGAACCAGCAAATACCACCTCTGACTGGAGATTTTACAGTATCCTTCCCCTGCCACGCCCACCAAGCCACGCCCACCAAGCCATGCCCACAGAACTGGTAGTAAAAAAAATTGAATCCCACCACTGGATATGATGCTGTATAACCAATTAATTAGCTCACATTCATTCGGTATCCACACTTTTCCCCTGTTTGCCACATAGATATTTAACTTTCAGTTAATTTTTATGTTTCTCCTAATACACACAATTTTCACTTTCATATAACAATGTTAAGGTCACCCTAACCAACTTGCTAAGACTGAAGAGGCTTCTTGGATAAACAACAAAATGTTTCAAACTAAAAATAAATCCAGTTGCTATGACTTAACTTCCAAACTACTCTACCTTGATGATTGAGAATCTTCATCAACATTCTATCAAGTTACACAAGTTGATCTTCATGGTCTATTTATTTTCTTTTTAATCACGCATGTATAAGTTGCATTCATTTAGTGTAAAACAAGCTGAAAACACCATCAGAAGTTATATAAAGAAAATCTAAAACAGACTAAGACTGAACCAGAAAACACAAGCATCATTTACACAGGAAAAACACATTTGGGGAAATGTAGAACAGATTTTATGCAGCAATAATTAAAATACTGTACTTCTAAGCAGTCAAAAATGCTTTTATTTTTCTCCTAGGTATAACCAAATTGCAAAAAAAAAAACAGCTGAGTGCAGTTTAAAAAGGTTTAATTTCTTCCTTCTGTATGTTATGAGTTTAAAGGTATGAAAAGAAGAATACAGAAGGAAGCAACACTTTCCAAATAATGTCAGGAAGATGTTTCCAAACTTTTTCTCCCTTAGTGTAAATTAACTTTTATCTTAAAACTCAAACTGTTTGTGGGTTATTTTTTTAAACCTGTTCCTGAGCTCAGATTATTTTGTGGATCATTTCCTCTCTTCTTTATTGCCAGTTTCCTTCTTAGGACAGAAATCTTAGTACTGGGATTGTTAAAAAAAAGTAATTTCTTGGGATTGTCATCACTCCAAAAAACGTGTTTTGGAAATTGTGTCAGTGAATCTAAATCGAGAATTCTAGATAGGGAAATTTTGACTGTGATCATTTCCCCAAACTGAAGATTCTTACAATTCTGTTGAAAATTATTGAAATTTTTTTTGAATGTTTTGAACTACCATTCTGCTATTAAATGTTATCAGAGATCCTTGTTTCTTCTGGAATCTAGTGCTGCAGCAAGTCTGCAACACTTACTCGTTGTCCGAGGTTCCCTGCTGATGTTGTCCTGGGTTCCCGCAGGAACGAGTCTCAGCCCTCGCCGAGACAATTTAGGGGGTCCTCGCAAGGATGAAAGAAGTCAAATAAGAGACACCACACAAGAAGTTTCTCAAGATGAGAGAGCACGAAGTGCCTAGGGTGATGTTATGTCCCCCGAACAGATCGCAACAGTCTCTTTTATTAAGCAGTTTTAGCAGGGAGGGGTAACTACAGCAAGGAGGGGAGTAGCATATGGAAAGTTACCAGACAGCGTGAGTCTGAGCATGCGTATCAACAAAACACCACCTGGTTTACAGGAAATCATAAATTTCAGCAGAATAGAAACCAAACTCAGGGAAAACAAAACTTAATTAGAGGAGGAATGCAATTGGGTACTATGAATCAAGTCTGTCAGGCATTAGATATCTTGTAGCTCTGAAAGGAATGCAATGGGAGTAGTATACATCAAGTCTGTCAGGTATTAGATATCTTGTAGCTCTGAACAAGGACAAGTCAAATTCTTTTAGCTGTGAGGCCTAAGAAAAACATAAGATATCATGTAGCTCCTTTTGGCTGTGAGGCCTAAGAAAACATAAGATATCATGTAGCTCCTTTTGGCTGTGAGGCCTACGAAAACCTGAACATAAGATATATCCATAATCTAGATCATGCTATTGTCATCATCTTCCACAAGGAGGAATAATATTGATAATTGATTATGCTTATATGCTAGCTACAGCTAAAGACATAGAATTGGAACAGGAATATAACTTAATGGCATTTCATATTTCTAGCCCGACATACTAGTATTAGATTAACATAACTAAATTTCTTATGTATGTAATGGTCAAAGAAATAAACAGCCTGTATTCTAGTTTATGATAATAACAATGCTTCAACTCATAGAACATAACATGCTGAAAAAATAGCAATAGCACTTAGACTTATGTACAGTTTCACAGTGCTTTACAGCCCTCTCTAAGAGGTTTATAGTGTCAGCATATTGCCCCTAACAATCTGGGTCCTCATTTTACAGACCTCGGAAGGATGGAAGGCTGAATTAACCTTGAGCTGGTAAGATTTGAACTACTGAACTGCTGGAAGCCAACAGTCAGCAGAAGAAATCTTCAAAGAATAACATGTTGAGAAAGTCCTTAAAGAATGCTGAAACACAAACAGATTACAATTGTGGATTACAATTAAAAGGAAAAAAAAGACAAGAAACAGAAAACCTCATGAACGGAGAAAGATAACATTAAGAATCAGCCAGGGCTCAACTGTCACCCTAGCTACCTGAACACAGTCATGGTGGGAATAAACTGGATCTCTGAAAGAATATCATTCCAGAAAGCCAGTATTTCAACAAAAAAGAAGCATGTTCTTAGTCCCAAAAGATTGATGACATTTGATTGATGAGACCTGATGAATGCCCACTACACAATCTTACTGGTTAAATGTAGAGAATCCTTTAAATAACTAAGGCCTGAAGCCAAGGGGTTTATAGGTAATAAATAGTACTTTGAATGGCATCTTGAGCCATTTTAGGATAAACATGCAGTTAAAGTTGTGTCATGTATTTCCAAATTATAATAATAGTCTACCATTGTTCTTCTTTCAAACTCTAGGGCTAACTATCCAACTTTTTAAATTCAAATGAAATTATTATGTCTTTTTATAACAACACATGATTCTTATTGATCTTTGTTTTTTATTAATGTAGTTTATGCTAAATTATCTTTGTGGTGATTTGAATATATACAAAAGGGAACATTTGAGGAAGAAAGAACTTATTAATTTTTGTAACTTTGTAACTAAATCATAATATTTGGGGGGGAGCCTTTTTATAAAATATAAACATTGCCTTTCTGCCCTGTGTCTCCCCCCTCCAAATAAACAACATCAAGAAACTGAATAGCCAATTGCATAATAATTAGCATCCCATTGTTGAAATAAGTATAGATGGGCATGTAATTGTTGTGTTTTGCTGCAAAAAACATCAGGGAAGGATTATATAACTCAGTAATATTTTCTCATTACCATGTTGTTAATTTTATTTCTGGTATGAGTCATAGATTTCATTAAGTCTCTATATAAGGAAAAACAAAGTTGCCTGAATCTAAGTAACTTGTCTAGCAGGTGATCTTCAGTTAATTCCAAAGTCTATAAGGAGTTTCTGAAAATATATTCAAGCCTCCTGTTTTCCTGTTCTGCTGTATGTTCAGAAATGAAGGTTCATCATGTCTCCTAGTTATATGTGCAGTTAATCCTTCCTTCCTTCCTTCCTTCCTTCCTTCCTTCCTTCCTTCCTTCCTTCCTTCCTTCCACCATCTATCTATCTATCTATCTATCTATCTATCTATCTATCTATCTATCTATCTATCTATCATCCCATCCATCTATCATCCATCATAAGACAAAATGAGACATTAGAAATTTAAAACTAGTTAAAAATATATTAAAAAACTAGCAACAGCCATCATTAAGTATCCAAAGGCCACATAACTGAATTATGTTCACACCTTTGCAAAATATCACTAATAAGGAAACCTATTGGCATGCTGCAGGATAAGATTCTCTTTGAGCAAACCTACCCCAGATCTAATAGGATGGGGAAAATAATTTGGGAGAAAGGAGTCCCCAATAAAGCTAGATCTACATGAAAGATCATGAAAGGCTCAAAGCAACCTAAAACAAACAAATAAATAAAAAATCCAACAGGGAGAATGAGGGGATATGATTCCAAAAGGCCAGCACTGCAACTTTCTGGGACCCATAAGAAGGCAGACTTTCTGGGACCCATAAGACTGACACTATTTGATTGTCAGGACCTGAGGCACACCCACTATATGCAACCACACTGGATGGAGACTCATTGAAAGGGAACTGTGAGTACAGGAAGATGCCAGATTGTGCACACTCTTGAATGGGCAACTGCAACTTTATCTATTTGAAAGTGGAATATTTCCAGATCTAGATGACCTAGTACCTATACTCATATTGATTGTATGGCTGTATCTGCTCATTTTTTATATATAGCACATCCAGACACCTCAATGGCTTCAGTAAAACCTTCTAAATTATCTGACAAAAAAATCTACGGTACATAGAAATGCCCATATAAGGAGGAATCAAGTTCATGTTCACTTTTATAGAAGTAAACTACACTGTCTTCAGTCTGATCTAAGTATAGTATATAAAATCATACATTGCAATGACCTACCAGTCAATGAATACTTCAGCTTCAACCATAACTATACAAGAGCACACAATAGATACAAACTCATGGTTAACTGCAGCAAACTTGATTGCAGGAAATACGACTTCAGCAACAGAGTGGTCAATGTCTGGAATACTCTACCTGACTCTGTGGTTTCTCCCCAAACCCCAAAAACTTTAACCTTAAGTCTTTCTACTATTGACCTCACCCCTTTCCTAAGAGGTCTGTAGGGGGCGTGCATAAGCGCACCGACATGCCTACTGTCCCTGTCCTATTGTTTCTTTTATTGTTTCTTTTATTTTTCTTATATGTATTCATTTCATGTATTCATAACTATGTTTACCCTTATACTTATTATCTTGTAAGCGATTGACAAATCAAATAAATAAATAAATAAATAAATAAATAAATGTAACATTATAAAACTTTTCTACCTAGAAAATGTTTAGTCACGCAAATGCTATCAACTAGAGAAAACAATGGATGAAATAATGTTTCTTCACAATACACAAATACCTTAGAAGTTGGGAAAATTCATTAAAATAAACTGCCATAACAGCTCTTTTTTATTAGACAAAAGCTGAAATTTGTGTGAACTGTAATTGATTGTGTTTATGTCAGTCCTTGCATATGACTAAACATAGATCACAAGATCTCTTAAACAAAACATCTTTCAAAATAAGAATGGAAGCTTCTGTTCATTATGATTAGGGAATGCATTTATTTCTTAATCCTAACCCTGAACATGGCTTGGTAATTATTTAGGAACTATAGGCTTGTTTTTATACTGTAATTATTGCTTTCAGTTCTTTTTGCATGTAGTTCTCTTTTTTGCCAAGAATAAATAAGAAGTTAGTGTCACCTTGACAACCTAGTTTGTAAGGGGAGCCTATTTAGAGAACTTGATCACAGAGAATTGTAGTGACTGTCCCCATAAACATTTTCTGCCTTGTCTTCCATAAATATGTGGTAACATAGATATTGGCTCTGTTAGCATTCTCTCATCAATCTTTCATGCCCCCGGACCAATAAATAACCCAGCTGCTATAAGCAAGAGCATGAACTATTCCTAAACCCTCTAATTCCAGGCAAGCTCTGAAAATATATTGCTAAAATAACCCAGAGACACTATGAAAAATAAATATGGAATTGTTCAATAGTAAGCAATGTTCCACCCTTCATTCCTGAACATAGTTCATCAGCCAAATAGGAACTATGGCCCAAAGAATATGGAAGACATCAGAATGTCCACTTCTGGGCTTGTTTATCTAGAATGTTAATAGCCTCTAAAAAGTCATGATGCCATAACAAATTCCTTGTAAGTTAGCAAGGATTTGGTAGAATGAGGATTGTACAGTTCTTCTCTCCAACTTGCTGCCATTGCAATTGTGCAAGGATGAAAATGTGGGGTGCTTCCATCTGGAAGCAACAGCCGATACAAAATGCAGTGGTATGAATTGTAAAGGGTCGAAAGTATGTCCAAGTGTCAACACTGCTATGCAAATGCAATGATTGTCAGATAGCTTCTGATTGCAATTCAAGAGGCTCATCATTACAAAAAAAATGTATGTTTATATTTGATTGTTTTAAAATTATTATGGATAATTATTATTATAAACTACCAGAGTCGTGTCTTTGTGAGATGAGCAACTATATAAATATGCTAAATAAGTAATTTAAAAAGTTCTTTATGGTCTGGATACTTGAGGGACCACCTATCTTCAGTGGTGGGATTCAGCCAGTTCGCACCACTTTGGGAGAACCGGTTGTTAAGTTTCTGAGCAGTTTGGTGAACTGGTTGTGGGAAGAAATTAGGGCAGAGAACCGGTTGTTAAATTATTTGAATCCCACCATTGCCTATCTTCAATTGTTTCTGCCCATCTGGTACCTGGTACAAGGCAGAGTGGGTAAGCTCAAGGTCTATTTTACTAAATGTTGTTGCCATATGGGACAAAGGAAGCATATCTTCTGTTGTATTACCTATCTCTGGAGCAGCATCCCCCTGGAAATACAGGCAGTTCTCTCTCTCCCAGGTTCATGAAAGCACTGGAGATCTAGTCTTCATCTCTTCCTTAATCTCAGGTCTGGAGCAATGTGTTTGTGAGGCCTCTGGTTTTATTATGTTTTCTACTGTTTGTTTTAGCCTGGACAACTTATAGAACTGTGTATTCTTAACTACTTTTATTGTTCTGTATTTGTTCTAAGCCACCCAGAATATATGGACTAAGTATTTATAATAAATTTAAATCAATAACTTGCCATCAATGAGTGGAAGCAAATTACATTGATAGAGTTACATCTTTCTCTGAGATTGTTAGCTGGAAGTCCTTGAAATATGTCAAAAAACAAACTGGATCTAAACATTTTAAATTCTTGACTGTTTTATGTTGATTAGAATTTTGGCTTCCTTCCGTACCTTGAGACTCAACCTCAGTATCTCAAGGCTCACCGTCATAGTGAGATATCATGCTTTAACTCTTCTTTTTGCTTCTGTGAACACAGAGATCTTCAATTTCAACAGAATATATTGTTTTCAGCACAAGTCACTTCAGATCTCTTCAAGGGGTCATATGACAGAATGTAGCCTGGATTCCCAGGAGGAGAGAGAACTTACCAGAGAACCAAAGTAAAGTCTAGAAATAAGTTAATATGGCTTCTTCCTAATAGTTCTCAGAATAAATGTTTAATGGTCCAGGTAGTCTGCTTTAATTGGCAAGATTTTTGTCTACAGACAAGGAACAATAAAGAAATTGCTTAGAAAAACATCAGTGTGTCTTTCCTGGTTTTTGGAGCCCAACATAATTCTAGATGGCCATTTTTTTTGTCCATTTATCTACAGGCTTATCTACACAATGAAAGACAATAAGGCGTTAGGAAGATTCTGATTGAACTATTTTGTTTGCCTTTAAAAACCCTCCCTTTTCTACAATTTTTATTAATTCAGACACTAAGGCCTTTATGCACATTAAGATGATTGATTCTTCATGTATGTATACAATATAGCAATTCTAAAGTGGTTAGATGTTCTGTGACTTCTGCTGAGTTGAGGCTTAAAAGGGATAGCTTAATTTTAAAACATTTTCCCCATCTCCCTTGATGTTATTACACCATTTTTAGGGTGCTGTGATTCCAAGGACATTTTGGAGGGACATATTTTGTGATGTCTCAGCACAAATTCTGATGTATCTTCTAGATCAGAGTATCAACTTGCATGATCATGATGTTGTCATGTGGTCATCCAGCCCGTAAGCCACGAGTTTGACAGCACTGTTCTAGATGCACTGTTTTTGAATTTACAAAGATAAAACAACAACAAGAGAACTTTGTACCACCCTAGGTAATATATACCTTGTCCACATAATTGCTTGCCATCTGCAGCTCCTTAAGTAGTATCCAAACTCTGTATTTTCCAACTTTTACATAGGGTTTGTTCTCTCTTGCAACACATAAAATTGCTGTCCAATGGCAAATTTTAATAGATTACTTGCCTGTTTTTATTTGACTAGCTGAAAAGTTCAGAAATCTACTCATTAACAAAAGCATGTATTATTGAAATATACAGTATATGTGCACTTTTAACAAAGAAAGTTGTCTACAGCTTAAGAAAACGTTAGAAAATATATCTATAATGTCCTCTTTAAAATAAACTGCATTAGTTGCCTCAAAATTTGGATATGTATATTCTTAATGCAACATTCTTCTATATAAACTTTGTCCTCAGGATTTAATTTTGATTTTCCTTACTAAATCAGTTGCAGCTTTTGTTGATTAATTTACCAGCTGTTATTATGGTGTAATAGAAATTAATGAAGTGCAATTCTAGACTTGAGCTGAGTATTTATATTAGTTTGCTGCTTGCATTTTTAAGACTGACTACCATATTTTATCATTTTAGTTGGGAAAGAATTCTTAAAAGTAACTGAACAGTATTCTAGATTGTCATTGAATGATTTACAGAAATAGCCTTTTATTATACGCGAAGTCACTTCTATGGTTTACAGGCAATCAGATTGGACTTGGAGGAAAATAAAATAAATGTGTCAGTTGTAAGCTATCAGATAATTGATATTGTTTATCTATTTCTTTTTGAAGATCTTTGCCAAGGGTGAAAAAATATCAATATACTAAATCACATTTCAATTGGAAATATGATGGCTTAAAATATGTTATAGCAAAATGTTTATTTGGCTTTATGGCTATTAATTTCCTACACAGACAGAAAAACCATGACATACAGTTAGCACTACCCATATGAATATAAAAGGAAGGAAAAGAAACAGCTTGTATTTTTCAGCGATTTGGTCTGGATAGCAGGGTTACATATTTTTAGATAATGACAAATTATTTCACATTATAGACGTTTTGTTATTCTAGTTTATTATTATATTGAAATGCCTCCCAAGACAGTTGGGTGGGGGTGGAGTTCACAAATTAAAACAAAGCAAAAATACAGAAAATACAAAGCAAAATATAAAGAATACAAGATTGGCATTTATCTAAAAAACACATTATACATAGTCTTCCTTCCTAAAGCCATAAGGTTTCAGAACAACACACATATAGCACATCACAAGATAGCCAATCATACTAAGCCCCTACCAGCAAGCAACACTCCAGGTGCCATAACATGTCTTTACTAATGTAGATAAATGATAGATAGATAGATAGATAGATAGATAGATAGATAGATAGATAGATAGATAGATAGACAGAGTTATTGTAATTATTGATATACTAATTATATATAGTTATAAACACATCTAATAAGGGAAACACATCTATTTTATTTATTTATTTAGAAATAAATAAGTGGGGAATCCTGGGAATTGAAGATCACATATCTTCAAGTTGTCAAAGTTGAGAAACACTGTTCTATCCCAAAGCCTGGGAGACTCCAGGTTTTCAAGGCTTTGTGAAACACAATTAGGATGAGATCAACAGAAACCGACATAAATGCTAAATGCCCAATGGAAGCAGCAAGGAACATAGGCACTTAAGTAATCATTAGCTACAGTATATAATCGAAGGCCCTAGTAGTCCAGCAGTTTGTTGCAGCTATTCCCCAACAAAGGCTCTGCTGGTTCCTGATGGCTGTGCTGGACTCAAGGCTCTACTAATGCTATCAGGACCAGTTCTACAGATCACAGCACACAGCAGATTTCTACCAGCTTTCATTCCGACTCCAGCCAGGGAACCAATCCCAGATCCAGCACTTAGTTGTTGTTGTTTTTTTGAAAAAAGTTTTATTATTTTAGACAGACATACACAAAAAAAAACATATGATATGCCGGTAGGTTAAAGCTCCTTGTACATCTTTTCCATTCTCATCTATTAATTATTTTTATATATTCTCACAAAATATTCCATATTTTTAGATTAATTTATCTTATAACACTTCATATTATCATCCCAGAACCATTCCCGGCAAACAAATGCATACAGACAAATATAAAAAACAAAAAATTCTTTTTTTGAGAACAGTGTGTTACCGGACCCTCCCTTCTCCATGCGACTATAATTTAAATTATACACTCATTTTGTATATTCTATTCCATTTATCGTAGCAAATTCCACTATTTTCCATAATTTCCCCCCTTTCTCTAGCTTCTATAGTCTTGTTTCAGTTATTTCATCATTCCATCATTTCATTAATTACATTTCTTTTTCCAATTTTCAATATCTTGCCAATCAATATTATTACACTTTTGTCTATCTTGTTTAAAATTTTATATTATCTTATAAAACATATTTTACCCTGTAATTACTACCCCAAAGGATAACACCTCTATCTCTTCTAACCAATTATTGTTTAACTTTTATATTTCACCTTTACCATTATTACCTCTGTTACCCTCTATTTTATATCATCTAACCATTATTAATCAGATTCTGCATGGTACATTCCTACAGATATCCATTAAATTCTTTATAAGAGAAAAAGAAAAAGATTATGCATACATATAACAATAATAATTAAAGTAATTATTTCTTTTTTTTTAATTACATTTATATGCTGCCCTTCTCCGAAGACTCAGGGTGGCTTACAATTTTTGGGATACAACCCAGTGTGCTCAGCAATAGCCTTCATTCCATTGTATATGCCTGCTTATTACTAAGCGGCATTTTTACAAAGTCAGCTTATTGCCCGCAACAATCTTGGGTCCTCAATTTACCTACCCCGAGAGGATGGAAGGCTGAGTCAACCTTTAGCCTGGTGGGATTCGAGCCTACAGTAATTGTAGGCAGCTGGAACTTGAATGCAGGCATTTAACAGCCTGAGCCACCAAGGCCCTTTTCAAGTTCAATTCAACCATTAATGTTCATATTTATCTCCTTCATTCATTTCTATTTAAAATATTTCCATTTTATTACCATTTAACATCCATATCACTATATTTCATCATCAAAAAGAAAAACAGTATTAAAACGTTCCATACTTCTTATAATTTCCATACTTTCTCTTTAAATTGTTAGAGGCTTTATTCTCTTTCCTTCTTTACCTCCTTTACTTATTGACAGAAAAGAAAAGAAAAAAATATACTAACTTCTTTCTAACTTAACCATATTTATCTCACATACCCTTGCAGAATCCTCTCAGTAACTTAAATTAACCATTGTCTAACTGTTGGATTAAATGTATAAGATTTTTAATTTTTATGTATTTTTCTTGCTGTTGCTCATCTTGATTCAATTTTTTACCACTTTCTCTTCTTGTCAACTCCCCCCTCTTCTTCTCCCTTCCCATTTTTTCCCCTTTTATGTCCATTCCCTTCTGAAATCCTACCTCATCGCTCCTTGCAGTATTATAACTATTTCCCATTTTATACTTTTTTTTGGTTGTTGCCTCCAATCTTAAATTTTTAACTCTCTTTCCTCTTTTCCCCTTTTTCTTCCCCTTTTTCTTAACCCCTTTTGGAGTTATTTGATCATTAAAGATGGCTTCTTCTTCTTTGTCCCGCCCTTCTTGTTCATCTGATGCTTCCTGTAATTTTCTATATTTCAGGATCTCCATTTCTATCGTTTTTACCTCTTCTTTAATGTCTTTAAATAGTATTTTTAAATCTTCAAAAAGTGATGACATTCTGAAAGAGATTTTTTCCCTTTTAAAGCAATCCCCAGATGACTTTAATTCTTCGCTAAGATCCTCTAGCCAGGAGTTCTCCGATAATCCACAGCCGTTTCTTATTTTCTTTTTCACTTTCAGTTTTCCGGGGCTTGGCTTGCACTGAGCTTCCTTTACTATGTACTCTTTTCACGTCTTGTTGTGAATCCACTCTCAATACAATTTAACTCCAGGTGGTATCCTTTGTTTCCAGACTCCACCCTATTTAAGCTCTTTTTTCCCCTCTGTTTTCTATCTTTGACTCTTTTTAAAAAGAATTGTTTAAAGTTATTCAAAAGTCTTTATCACTTGATACTTTATTTTCAGCTGAAAGCAGCCTATTAATATCCAAGTGAATCGATGTCCAATTCTTGTAAATCCTTTCTTTATATTCCAAGCCAGTTGAAACAAGGTTCAAGGTTGACTCAGCCTTCCATCCTCTCGGGGTAGGTAAATTGAGGACCCAAGATTGTTGGGGGCAATTAGCTGACTTTGTAAAAATGCTGCTTAGTAATAAGCAGGCATATACAATGGAATGAAGGCTATTGCTGAGCACACTGGGTTGTATCCCAAAAATTGTAAGCCACCCTGAGTCTCCGGAGAAGGGCGGCATATAAATGTAATTAAAAAAAAAAGATCAATATTTGAGGAAAAAGAGACCAATTTTCCCCTCTTAACCCTTTCGTTCGCAGCTGTAAAAGTCTTTTAGAGATAACATTGTTTTTGGCTGTTTAAATTCCAGGTACCTTTAATAGTTGTTTTCAATTGCAAGCCCGGTATATCATACTTTCTCCTTCAAGCTTCCTCCTGCACATTCTTTTCAGTTTGAGTTCTTCTTTGAGATGGCCATTTCTGGCCAGCAGCTTCTGCCTTCGAAAGGGGAAAAACAGCTGGGGAGAAGAGGTGCGGCTCTCCTCAACCCTGCTGGCAGCTCCCCAACCTTCACCACCTCTACGGGGTGGTTTCAACCCCAAAGCCAGCCAGCTCGGGGTCTCCAGCGGCGAGCACAGATCAAAACTGCGCACAGTCTCAGATTTTGGTCTGTTCACAAAGAGGCTCACAGCACTTAGTTTTAATGTCAGCTCCACCTCCAGTTCATCCTTCAACCTTGCCCTTGCAGCTAAGAATTCAGCCTTGTGGTATTCCAAAGTGCTGATAATTACCAAACCAGTCTCCCTTCCTAATGTCATAGAGTTGCACAGCACCAGAAATAGAAACACACAACTGATACTAAAGCCCCTACCAGCAACTAACATTCCAGGTGCCATAACACACCTTTTCTACTATATATAAAAGTAAATTCTTACTTGGGCACAGCATAGAATATGTATATAGACTAATTGCCAGAAGTGATTCATTTTTGAGGGAAAAGATCATACCAGCTAAAGCCAGGGGTCATCAACCTTTTGGTCGTCAGGGACCATCAAACTCATAATTTTAAATCCCACGGACCACTAATATGAATTTTGACTGATGGTGGCTAGCTGATGTTGGTGGAAAAGTCGGTTCCATACTACACCTGGGTGCACCGTCCTGCCATGGACTGGAGGAAATGTTCCAGGATGACCGGAGCCAGTTTTGTGACTACTACAGCTCTGGAATATGGGACCGGCCCGTGGTGGGGTTGGAAATCTCCACTGTAGGGGGTGGCATGTGTAATGTGCAAATTTGTGGGTGGTGCAATGTGCAAAAAGCAGTGCAGCCCTCGCCGGCCAGGATGAGATAATGGTGCTGTTGCGGCAAGAAGGGAATGGTGGCACAGGCTGGCTGAAGCAGCAATGGAGATGGCTGGAAGGTGCGGAAGCACTGCGCTACTTGCATTTGTGTGGCATCAGCACTCCGCCTTCGCTATGTCAGGTTTCCAAGTGATGAAATCCATTTAAAAAGAAAAGAGCAAAGTCCATCTTCCAAAACAATTTCTTTTATTTAAGAAAACTTCAAATTGGCAAAGTCTGTAATTCTGGATCTGATACAACCCGGAATTACACCACAGGGTATTGGAAGTTAGAAACAGCCCCCAAAGTCACATTCTCCAATAAAAGTAAATCAACGTTGCCTGGTGTCATCAATCTCCACCTCAAGGCCTCAGCAGGGACAGCTCATGTTCCCACAGGAAGAAACACCACCTAGCTTAAATAACTCTATCTCCACTCCTCCCCCCTTAGGAATGTGGCAAGCCCAAAAGCCTTCCCCCCATAACCATCAAAGAGAAGAAAGAAAAGGAATATATAATAAGGCTAAATAAAATGGCTACACATATGTCAACTTCGGGCTTGACACACTGAGGAGCCTGGCCAAAGTTTCCTGCGCTGCTCGCACTTCAGTGCTTTGACTCCCAGGGACAGGAGTTCAGCCAAGCTACCCGCAGAATTATCTCTCTCTCAAGAAGCACTCGCAGAAGCAGCGCAGGAAACTTCAGGCAGGTTCTTGAGAGACGAGAGTGACTCCAGCTGCTTCTCTCTGTGAGTTGTCCTCAAGAGAGAGATGATTTTGCAGGTAGCTTGGCCAAACTCCTGTCCCTGGGAGTCAAAGCGCTGAAGTGCAAGCGGTGCAGGAAACTTTGGCCGGGCTCTCAAAAGACAAGAGTGACTGCGGCTGTTCTCTTCGCTAACAGGCAGCCATGCTATCTGCAAAATTGTCTCTCTCGAGGCTTGACCGCCTGTTAGCGGTGAGAAGCAGCTGGAATCACTCTCGTCTCTTGAGAGCCTGGCCAAAGTTTCCCACGCTGCTTCCTCAAGCACTGCTTGAGAGAGAGAAATGAATTTGCAGATAGCTTGGCCAAACTCTTGTCCCTGGGAGTCAAAGTACTGAAGCGCGAGCAGTGTGGGAAACTTCAGCCGGGCTCCTCAAGCGAAGGCAGAATGCTGATGCCACACAAATGTAAGTAGCGCAGCACTCCTGCACCTTCCAGCCATCTCCATCACCACTTCGGCCCGCCTCTGCTACCCTGCTCTTGCCGCAACAGTACGATTACCTCATCCTGGCACATGGAATTGGGGTGCAAAAATCTAGAATCGAGATGACTGTGAACATCTTAGTCTGCTATTATTTGGAAATGTATAATGCTCTTTTTATTTTGATTCCTCAAACTAAAACTACATAAGGCAAAAATAATCCATTGTTGCCCTACAGTGTGGAATTGTGTGACCTTTCAAATGCTCCTTCACAAATAGTCTCACCTAACAATGCTAATTAAGACCAGAAACTCCATTATTATGTGACACAACCATAAATTGAAAAACTATTTGACCTTGCCACCTAGAAATGGAAATTCTGGAAGTCCTGGTTGACATCATTAGGCAAGGATCTCATATGATTGTAACTTCTATCTCCTTGACAGAACAGCTTACTGAAGCCCTAAGAACAGGGGTGGGCTTCAAAAATTTCAGCAATGGGTTCTCTGCCTGGTTGCTGGGTGAGCATGGCCATGGTGGGCAAGGCCAAGTGGCCTCCTGCACCATGGTGTGTAAGGGGGCATTTTTGGCCTCCCCGGGCTACAGAGGCTTTTCTCAAGCCTCTGGGAGGGCAAAAACAGCCTCTCTGGGCTCCGGAGGCTCTCTGGAAGCCAGAAGCAGGCTCATTTCTGGCCTTCCCAAACTTCTGGGAGGCTGATTTTTCACCCTACCTGAACTCCATGCGCACCCTGCACTTACCTTCATGTAAAACAGACTACATGGGGATTCCTGGGAGAGGAGGGAGGGGCGGAGCCAGCCAGGATTGGGATTTGGGGGGATTCTCTGAACTGCACAGAATCTTAGCTAGGGGCTCTCCCGAACCCCTGCGAACCCCTAGCAGCCCACCCCTGAGACTATCCTATTTTCTACAGGCATTAATATACATGGTTAGCAGAACTGCCAAGGTTACAATCAAGTCTGCCCACTAAAGAACCTGAGAAATAATTATATTTTCAGATCAAGGTAATTGGTACCTGAATATGCACTACCATATATTCTATACACACATATACCTTTTTATTTTAATTTGTTAACCGAAGCTCCATTTTTGATGTGGTAAATTGATAATCAATAAACTGAAACTAATTAATACTGTCCATATGCTTTAAGCAAACTCATGGTTTGGAGCAGAGAAAATGAAGATAACCTATCAACTATTCTGTCTTAATGCGTGTTTCTTTGATTTTTTGATTTGCACACACAGAGGGAAAAAAACAAGAGGATTTTAAAAAGAATTATTTGGACTTAATTCTTTTGGGTCTTTGGGAAATAATCCACCATTAACATAAAGACAGTGGAATGCAATGTAGACAAGCTTGCATATCTGTTGCTTATTCTCACCAGAAAGTGCTCCTATATTCTGTATTTTCTTATAAAAGTAATTTGAATGTAAATGAATATATATATATATATATATATATATATATATATATATATATATATATATATTTGTTTTCGTAGATTTTCACGGGTAAAGGTATGTAGGTCTTGGTGTATTCGGGTCTTGTCCCGTAAGATTGAGAATACCTTGGCAACGTTTTGACGAAATCTCATCCGTCATCTTCAGGCTGGTGTCTTCAGCTTCATTCTTCTGGGAGAAGTGTGTGATAGTGGCTGTTTTTCCCTTTTAAACTCCAGAGTTGGTTGTGTTGTTACTTCTTGATTGGTTGATGGAGTTGATGTATGCAGATTGGTTGGCTTTTTCATAAGACCCTGTGTGGCTGAGGTACTGGCTGTGTGTCTCTCAGCCTTTTGTGTTGTAACGACCTGGGTAATGGGCTGTGTGATGATCTTCTGAGTTCTATTGTTGTGACATCCTGGGTCTTGTGCTGTAATCTCCTGGGTCGTTGTCTGTGTTGCAACCTCCTGATGTTTTGTGTTGTAATCTCCTGAGTTCCATGATGTAGTATCCTGGGTGGAAGGCTGTGATGTGACATTCCGGGCCTTGGTTTGGCTCCGAGTTTGAGGTCTGGCTATGTGTTTATAGCGTGTGTCAGTTTGTTTAGTTTGGGGGTCGGAGGGGGGTGTAGCAGCTGGAGTTGCAGCTATGGTCGGTTTTTGGATGGTGGTTGTCTTTTGTCTGTGGGGTGGGCTTGGGTTTGAGTCTGGTGAGGGAGATTGGTGGTGGCATCATGTGTTATTTTGGGTCCAGTGTTGGTTTTCGTGGCTGGGACTCATTTGTTGATGAGGGCTAGTTTCCAGATGTCTGGTAGGCGGGAAGTATCATCCCGTTTATTCATGTTATGGAGGTGTTTCTCTATTTCGATGGCTTCCCTAATTATTCTCTTGTTGAAGTGTTCAGTGTTGGAGATAAGTTTGGATCCCTCAAAATCAATTTCATGTCCTGTGGCTTTAAGGTGCTGGAAAAGGGAGGAAGTTTTTTCTTCTTTTCTGACTGTGTTCTTGTGTTCTGCTCTGATCAAGAATCTAAAAGAGCCTTGGTGGTGCAGGCTGTTAAATGCCTAGCACTTAGTTCCAGCTGCCTGCAATTACTGCAGGCTCAAATCCCACCAGGCTCAAGGTTGACTCAGCCTTCCATCCTCTCGGGGTAGTAAATTGAAGACCCAAGATTGTTGGGGGCAATAAGCTGACTTTGTAAAAATGCCGCTTAGTAATAAGCAGGCATATACAATGGAATGAAGGCTATTGCTGAGCACATTGGGTTGTGCTCCAAACATTGTAAGCCGCCCTGATTCTCTGGAGAAGGGCAGCATATAAATATGAATAAAAATAAAAAATAAATAAATAAATAAAAACAAAGTTCCAAGCCTTTTTTCCTACTTGCCTGTCCATTAGTTCCAAAAGAAAAGTGTCTGGTTGCAGTTGTATTGTAACCTTTAAAATCTACTGAATTAATGCATGTGTTTATATCCACCGTGTTTGGCTTTTTTAGTGATAAAATGTCCCCTCATTGTTGTTCTTCAGAACATCTAAGAAAAATATTAAAACCATTGAAGGTAAACTAGGGCTTTTGGATGCATGGAGAGAGGAAAAAATGATAATTCTAAAGAATATATTTATTTTTCAGAAAGACATAGTTTCTTTTCAAGAATGGATTTCAAAGAATTTACTAGAATTTCTAAAGTAGAGATTTTAACAAAACCCTTTTCTGGTCATAACCCCTTGATACTGGTTTATAAAGAAAAGCTACTACATTTAGATGGAAATCAAATGAAATGTTACAGAAAGAAGCAACAGTCAAGGATTGTAAAAAAAATTAATTGAACTTTAAAAAATAATTTAAATACTTGTACAAACTTAAGAATGCCTTGGAATGCAAGTAAAGCTCTTATGAAGGGATATTTTGACACTATACTATTCAACTCAAAAGCCAAGAGAAAATACAGGCAATTTTGGATGAGATAAAAAGAAAAGAAAAAGAATTAAAGCAATCCCCAGGAAAGATAAATATCTTCCTTCAAATTAATTTTTTACCGCAACACCTGTCAATGTTAACAGTAAAAGAAATGGAAATGAAAATTACCTTCTGCAAAGAAAAAAGGTCTGAATTTGCAAATGAACCTGGAAAATGGTCCCATAAGATGTTTTCTGGAATAGAATTGTGCCCCAAAGTTTGCACAGCCCTGTGGAAGCTCTTTCAATAGTTGCCACTGAGTTTGCATTTTCTGTAAATTGTAATAATTTCTTCTCCTAGTAACACAAATTTTAGTCCTTCTGAACTCAGAGAATATGGGATATGTTATTATGAGCTGTGTTGTTAATTTATAGAAGTCTTTTATAGATTTTTCTCCCCCTGAAGATATATGCATCCCCCATGCTTTTTATAACAATTAAAAAAAAAGTTTTATTCCAGCATGTTCAGGCCTTAGCTGAATGTGAATATCATTATTTTTTTAATGGATCTTGAAGGGATTCTTTTGTGTTAGTTGTTTTGCTATTGTTTTATTTTCCCTATTATGTGCGATCTTTACACATAATAAGTTTGCTAGAAAATAGATACTCCAGAAGAGCACATATTTATTTTTTATTTTGCAGAAAATACTTTTATAAGATGCATTTTATTAATGCTGATATTTCAACAAAAAAGAGAGAGTAAAAATAACATTGTAATAGTATTATTGTATTATTTTTCTAAAGAAAAATGCAAATATTTTACTATTTTTCAGTTCATTACTTTCCTTAATAAAATGTAGTGTTGATTACTTAGTACTGGAAAAATTAAAACCAAGAGAGGGGGACATTCCCTCTGCTAAATCAAGATCTAAATATCTAGATGTTATGTAAATGTTATCTAAATGTTGAATCTAAGTTAGAAAAGGGAAAAAACATTGTTAAAGTAGATATAATTTTTTTAAAGTTTCATGTCATCTGTGCTAGGAAGTACAGAAGGAAGGAAGTACATTGTAACATGGAATTGCACGTCCAACTTGCCCACAGAAATTTACAATCGAGTCTTCCAGAATTTGATTGATCAAGTGTCCTTTTCATATTGGTAGCTTTATTGCTGCAGTATATTTTCTTTGTTTATTGCAAAAATGTATTTTGTTGCCCTTGGCAATGCAGAATGCACACTTGCTTCAGTTTTCTCCATCAGTGATTTTTTATTATCATTATTATTGGTGGTCATGATATCCAATGCTGCAAAACACAGCTTGAATTTTAAATATTATGTTAAGGTTTTGCAGATTGTCAGAAAGAAACCTAATTTGTTAAATACAATATGTGGCTGTGAGATGAAAAATTGAGAAATAAATATAGAATGCCTTATGCTACTGTTAAGCAACTCTTTCTTTCTTTCTTTCTTTCTTTCTTTCTTTCTTTCTTTCTTTCTTTCATGTAATTTGGAATACAAAAGGAATTATTAATGAACAGAGAAGAAGGAAGATACATACTTGTGATTCAAATGCATTGTGGATTGCCCAAAACATTTTCTTAAATATTTTCAGCATATTCAAACAGAGTAATAAAAATATTGCTTATTTCAGAAATATATAATAATTAATAAAGATATGCAAATATGAAAAGTACATATCTGCTACATTAAAAAGCATTTAATTTTCCATGTCTTTGTAAATAATAGTGGAATAAATTCTTACCAACAATGGAGGATTTTTTTCTATCATGCTGATACATTTCCCTTTTATGAAAATGTCTGCATTTTCAGAGAAGCCATGTTAAAGCCACATGTCAACACATCATCTCATCAAATAATACTCATTGTATGAACCCTGATTGGAGAGGATCACCTATGTAACTAATCCAGCAGAGGAAACCATCTGAAGTAGCAAAAACTAAGTGAAGCAAGCCTACTGCAAAAATAAGTCTCAAATGGTCTAATCTTTTCCAAATAACATGGAGGGGAAATTTGTTTTAAAACAGTATCTGTACACACACAGACACACACACAGACACACACACATATATACAAAGAGGGCTAGGAGAGAACAGCAGGGGCGGATCTTGCCAGGTGGGGGCCATCCCCTAACCCTGGCCTTTTTCCTTCCTCGTCGGTGGGACCAAGAGAAAAAAGGGGCAGCATAGGGGTCTCACCTATGGAAGCAACAATATATATAAGTACAATGGATACAAAGAAAAAGATTAGATACAAAGAATTATTAGATAATCAGGGGAATCTTAAAACAACTGAAGAATTAAAAGAATGGGGTATAATTGTAGATTGGTGGCCATATTTACAGATTTAGATGAGATTTAGAAAGGATTTAGAGGAACATGGAACTGAAAAAGATTTACAACAATTGGACCAAATTTTGACAGGCAAGGAAGAAAAATGTATAACAAGATTGTACAGTTATTTATTAGAAGTGGAATTGGAAGAAGAGATAGTGAAGGGACCAATGATAGCCTGGCAAGGAACATAGGTCATGATATAAAATTAGAAGACTGGGAAAGAACATGGACCAAAACTGAAAATTAACATTGTCAATAGCATACAAAGAAAATCAGTATAAAATGTTCTATGGATGGCATTTAGTGCCAGTGAGATTGGCCAAAATATATCCAAATACAAAATTAGAACATTGGAAATGTAAACAAAAAGACAGAACATTTTTCCACATATGGTGACAATGTCCAAAAGCTAGAAAATATTGGATGAAGATACAAAGATGGTTACAAGAAATTACAGAACACCAACTAGAATTTAAACCTGAAATATTCTTATTAAAAATAATTAAAGGAAAATTTAGCAAACAAATCCAATACATCATAGTACACATAATAACGGTGGTAAGGATAGTTTTTGCACAGGGCTGGAAAAGAGAAAAGATACCATCCAAAGAGAACTTGATACAAAAAATACTGGACTGTGCTGAGATGGATAAACTTTCAACGGAATTAAAAGGCAAGGATGAATCAGAATATTATGCAGTTTAGGATAGATGGTATAAATGGGTAGAAGACAGAAATAAGAATTAATGTATAGGAATAAATGTAAATATATGTATTATTGATGACACAATACTGTTAACAATGTAAATAGGTATGTGCAAATTTTTTAAAAAAAGAAGGGACAGCATGGGGAAGTGCTCCCCTCCCCCGGCCAAGCACTGAGCACAAAAGCCCAACAGGGGGGGCTGGCCCAGCAGAAGCACCCCCATTGGCGAGTTGGACATGGTGAGGCCTGGCCTGGCTCTCACAGTGGAACACTGTTGGGCACCTCCAGTCGCAAGCTGGCACTTTTGAAATGTGCCATGCGTTTGAGGAATCTCGGCAGCAATGGCTGGGAATGTGAGGAGGGCAGCAGAGACATCAGGGCTGCTGCCCCCTCCTCAGCAAGCCGGGCCTGGAGGAGTGCAGAGAGTTGTGGGCCGAGCATTGGTGTGTCAGAAGGCATGCTCCGACATTGCCCCAACACACGTTTCCAGCATGGACTCATCTGTCCTGAAGTGGGATTGAGTGGGGGGTAGGGGGAAGGGCGCAGGGTAGGGGGGCTTCTAGGAGGAGAAGCCCTGCTGGCTTTCCTTTTGGCATGGGTTGGGAGGAAGACCCAATATCCCTCCGTGGCCTTCCTACTGCTCTTTCAGGGCCTTGTGCAGCACAGTGAAAGCACACTTTACAATGAGGAACACTGGGTCCCCTTCTCCTCCTGGAGCCCATTGCAACTCAGAGCAACAATGCTGCTCATTCTTGCCCCTGGCAACTCTCTCTCTCAGGGTGGAGAGCAGGTCATGTGTCCAGAACCAACCAAGGCTGGACGTAGCTGTCCACCATTACCTTCTGCAGTCGGGCAGCGAGAGAGAGACAGTGAGAAAGAGACAGATTCGGCTCGATTCAGCTCTGTCTGCCTTTGCCCAGTTTTGCAAGGATTCAGCGGATGCTGCCTTGGTGATGGGGGTACCCTGGGACTATATTTTCCAGCCATTTTGGACTAAGTTGCAGGATGCGTATGTGTGCCTGTATGAGTGTGCTGCTGCTTGGGATGATGCTTCTCTGAAGTGCATGCAGTGATCTAAGGCAGCAACCTTGTGGCACTGTAATGTAACAGCCTGACAGTCACTCCTTTTACAATGCAAAGTTTATTTTTGTATTTTTCCAGAGGCAGAGAGAACATGGCCAAATGTCCTTACAGTTATTTACTGGTGTGGGGGTGGAGAGGGGAGGAGGGAGGAAGGGGAGGGAAGAGTGAGACAGTGAAATAAAGTAAAATAGAGAAAGAAAGAAAGAAAAAGAGAGACATAGAGAAAGAGAGAGAAAGAAAGAGGGGGAGGGAGAGAGAGAGATGAGAGAAAGAGAAGAGAAGAAGAGAGAGAGAAAGAGAAGATAGATGAGAAAAAGAGATGAGAGGGAGAGAGGGAGATAGAGAGAGAGAGAGAGAGGAGAGAGATAGAGGAGAGATAGAGAGAGAGAAAGAGATGAGAGAAAGAGATGAGAGGAAAAGAGAGGAGGAGAAAAAAAAGAGAGAGAGGGAGAGAGAGAAAGAGGGAGAGAAAAAAAAGAGAGAGACAAAGACAGAGACAGAGAGACAGAAAGATATCTGTTTCCCATAGAAAAGAAAACACTGGGAGCCACAAACCTGGGTGGCCATGGCTGGGGGAATCATGTGACTGGGTGGGAGTGAGTGACATCAAGTTGGCCACACCCACCTAGGTTTTGTGACTCCCGGTGTTTTGTTTTCTGTGGGAAATGGGTCCAAATGGCTCTTTGAGTATTTAAGGTTGCAGACCCCTGGTAAAAGATCTCTTGCTTGAACAGGCAGTTGAACTAGAAAACCTCCAACATCCCTTCCAACTCTATAATTCTGTTAAAATTCTTCTGCTGACATAATCAAAAGATTATGCGTAGGTCTTGTGGAATTTTAATAATTTTGGAAGTTTTTAGCTTTTCTCAAAATACTTTCTTAAGATGGGGATTATCTTGGGAAATTCACTGAATACATAATCAATTGTTTACATACATGTTGTTAAATCTCCACCAATTCTCATCCAAATTCAAGGCAAAACTTTATGTTTGGGTAAGATGCAAGTATGATAAGAATTGATAAATTTTCCAAAATTGTGAGATAGAGGTGGCTGACCTAATGACCTATCTCTCTGCATAAGAAATAAAATATTATTGAGTTATAATGGCTAGGGGAGAACTGTAGATAAATAATATCCAAACTGTTTACTTGGCAATCTTTTCTGTCATATCTATCTATCTGTATTGAAGTACATTTATCTGTATATATATTTTCCAAATGCCCTGATGCCAGAAATTTTCTCCAAGTGACATTTTGCATTTTTAACTAAATGCAGCTTTACAGCTTGCCATACACTCACCTCTGACAAGGAAATCTACAGCCTACCATTATAAATCCTTTATGATGACCCTGTCACCCATCGTATTCCTCTAATCACAGCTATGGCACTTGCTATTTGTGTCATTTGGAGAAATATATAAGACTATAAAAGTGAAGGTTTTCCCCCCTCCCATTTCTGACATTATTCAGGAAGCTATAAAAATAACATTGAAAAGAATCCATGCAGAATTTCAAACTGCAGTGAATTAAATTTTGCTTTCCATTTGCCCTTGACTGGATTGGTGAACCAATGACCTTCATTCTGCAATCAGCAAATAAGATTGTGTTGCTTGTATTGCATGTCTCATCTCTTCTGTAAATGAAAGCAAGGACATCTTAGGCTTTCTTCTACCTCTACTTTCTTAATAAAATGAACTCTTTATTTCATTTACGATCAGAATTATGTCTGACACTCAATTTTCAACAGAGAAAAATATAGGAAAAATATGTAGGATAATATATCAGAGAAAAATTGATAGGAAAAATCAGTGTCTAATGAATTTCTTTGAAGAGTTTTTCACAGCCCTACCTTCCACCATTCTATTCTCCATATTGAAATAAGTGAAATGTTTGTTTATTATATTTATATGGTCTCTTCATAGGTTACTCTGGGCAGTTTACAGTAATGTAAAGTTATATATCAAAGCTAGCATCTGAATCTGGCATCATGATATTGTATAACAAAAGGCTCCATCTATTCAATTATAAGAGATATTGCTTAGCACTAGTTCTCCCTAATTTCAGACTGAAATATTCCACACCTGTTTTACAATAACGTGGGAATTTCTACCTACAGTACCAGCTATACATCCAACCATTTAACTATTCCAATGGAAGAATGATCAGGCTACTGAACAAAGTCAGTCTTAATTTCCCACAATATTCTGGAGCTAGGGAAAATCAGGGAATTACACAATGTATAAGACACACATGCTACATTTGGATATATATATCCAACTTTTTGGTGCAGCAAATCAACCAACCTTACTTTCACTTTTCAATTAGCAAGATTGCACATTTGATCCAATTGCATTATCTATTTTTATTTTATGCTTTTGAATGCTCATGACTTGCACTGATCTTTTTATTGTAGGTACAACATTTTTGTAAGGTTTTTTTAAGGTTTCTGTTTCTGTTCTGACTGCTTGATTTTTACTGTGAAATTTACATACAGTGAAGTTGTTTGGTGAAATTCATGTATATGTGAAAGAAGGAACAAATATACTGTATATTTGCAACATAAGTAAAAAAAGGAAACAATAGAAACTGTACGCCTACACAGTCAGTTTGAAGTAGTGGTTAAGACACCGGGATAGAAACCAGGAGATTGTGAGTTTCATTCCCCCTCTAGGAACATAGCTAGTTGGGTGACCTTGGGCCAGTCACTCTCTCTCAGGAAGGAGGCAAAGGCAAACCACTTCTGAAATCTTGCCAAGGAAATTGCATAGAGTTGTCCAGGTGATCTTCAATAGTCAACACCAGGGGTGTCAAACTCGTGGCAGCATGTCATCACATGAGGTATTGTGACTTTTTCCCCCTTCTCTAAACTGGGGGTGGCCAACTCATGACACATCCAGCCCATTGGCCATGAGTTTGACACCCTTGGTTAACACTAACTCAAAGAGACCAAAATCAGTGAATATGAGTACATACATGTGGTCAAGGCCAACAAAGAAAAAGGATCTCCTCCTGATGTCACACCTTTTTTTTAAACAGAAGCAGCTTCAACCAATTTGTTCTCATTCTTTTAAGTAATTTTTTATGATTTAATATTGCATTCAGTTTGGGAAAAATACATTTGTGCTGAAAACATGTAGCAAGGCAGAGTCTACTTTTTTATTAAAATGAATTAATAACAAAGTTCAATAGTTATTTTGTGGTACTCAGAACACTACAGATAAGAATCATGTATCACCTGAAGACATCAGCTTCAAGGTAATACCTTAGAGTAGATTTCCAGTTACTTGTTCAGCTGCAATACATTTTCCTTTTTCTATTTCCACCCAACTTGCTTAGAAAAGTCCAATGTCTATCATAGCAGTTCAAAAATAATTGCAGTAAACAACAGTTTACTGTTTTTAAAGTTTTTAGCAATGACACCTGTCTATGAATTCCCACGAAGTAACAATAAGAAAATGCTCTGTTTACAAATACCGCTATTCTCAAAATGTTTTGCCAGGTGCCTGTTGTTGCTGTTGTTATTATCACTTTTTTTGCCACTTTCTTGGAAAGTTTGTAACATTTAAAGATTGTCAAAAGACTTAGGAATTATACTGGGGGTATAAAAATAAACTCATGAAACCAACAACCAGTTGGTTGTTATTTCTGTTAGAAAAGCTGAATCAGAAAAGCGATCATCTTTACCATGTTTATTATGGCTTCTTTATTGTTTAAGGCATGTATGGTAATAAGCAGAAAATAATCAGAAACACAGTGAGACAGAGAAAAAAATCCATGCTTTGTAGGAAATATGTGTTCAGGTGTTCCATATAATTAGGCTTGCTTTTTTTTTACTAACTTTGTCAGTAAGTTCTCCAGGTTAAATAAGAACACCATTTTTTCAACATTTAATGAGCAATCTATTTTGTAACTTTCAGAAACTTTATTCTGCATTTTCTTCCCCCAGCCTTCAAATCTGTCCAATAAAAGAATTCTATACTATTGTTTCGGTTATCTGTCAGACAGGAATTACACTTTGAAGTCATCTTTGTTGCCTCTGTGATTTGTGGGATTTTAAAGGCATGTTTGTGTGGAAGGATGGCAGCAGGTTGGTTCCAGCCCAAAACACATCTAAGTAAGAATAAGAATATAATGATAGATTCTAAATGGAAAAGCAACTGTTTATCTCATAAAATGTTCCATTATTTTTAGGTGTACACTTTAAAAAAAAACCTCAGCATATCTTGGGCTACAGGGAGTCATGGATTTTCTCTGCTGCACACATTTCAAAGAAAATTTTTGTTTACAAAAATATAAGTCCTCTTGAAATCCAGAGAGCAGTACAGGCAGCTATAATAAAAGTTCATCTTGGGATAAGATGAGCAATATATCAATGTATTTGAGCCATACAAAGTTGTTTTCTTTATGGCCCATTTCTGCATTTAGGGAAATTCTTCTTCATCATCATCATTGTGGTCATCATCATCGTTGTTGTTGTGGTGGTGGTGATCATTGATTAAAACTCAAGGCAATATACCCAACCCAACACAAATGATATACAATTACAATTTTAAAAAGTAGTTACACAACTTTAAATAAATACCTGCATTGTCATTCTGCTTAACTACTGTTCTCCTGTAAAATCTGATACAGAATTCAACAAACTGTCAGAGTGTTGAAGCTTCATATATAATTCTAAAACCTTGATCCACAAGTAAGATACAGACAGGATATTAATCTCCAAACCTTGGAAATGTCCAAAAGCTAAAGCCAGTTGCATTTGTTTCATTGTCATTTTTTATTTGAGGGCAATTCTGAACATTCACATCAGTATTCAGACAGGATGCATCCCATAAGCATAAGGGTTAGCTACTACCTCTTTCTTGGCTTTAATAAAATCCTGATAAAAACCATGCTTAAGATTTTAGGTCATTTTGTTTTGCTTTTTGCTGATGGATTTTAAGAATAAATATAAGTCTTGTACCAATTTTTTTCATAACAAGTCAGTGTTTCCAAGCTGAGTACTTACTTACAATATCATTCTAACTGGAATGTATTTAACTGTATTCAACATTCCTGATAAAGAATGATTATTATTATTCCTCATTGAGTGGGTCTAGTCTCAGAGAAAACTAAAATAATAGTTTAGATTCTGATTCTCTCTCTCTCTCTCTTTCTCTTTCTCCCTATAAATGATAGATAGATGATAGGTAGATAATAGATAAATGATAGATAGATGATAGATAGATAGATATTGTATATATAAAGTCAGACCACATATACAATTTATTATTTAAATGTTCAAATTGTCTAAATACTTTCTTTAATTTGACATGATTTCTTTTAAATATGGTAATTGGCCTACTCCTTCCTCCTTCTCTTCATCCCTCCCTCCTTTCTTTCTTTCTTTCTTTCTTTCTTTCTTCCTTTCTTTCTTTCTTCTCAACCTTAAACACAAGCAAGGATTGCAACAAATTATATTGCCAAGGGCCACATAAGTACTCATTGTAGCACCCTTCCACTATATTATCCTTCTTGGCAATTCCCTTTAAGGTATATTAATCCAAACCATTAAATACTTGGGCTAAACTACATCTGATACAATTATTTTTGTGCTTTGAAAATGTCTCACTAGTAGAGACTGAATATTGTTGGAATTTAAAGTTTAATGCATTTCATTTGCTTCTTTTGTATCATTCAAATCACCACATACTATTAAGCAATCTCATTATCAAGTTGTCCAAATAGGACTTTAAAGAGCACCAATAACAATTAATTTGTACTTGGGAAGTAAGTGACAAGAAGATATGCCTTCATTGGTATGAGACAAATATGTTAACATTTAACAACTAGTGCCAGCAGGTTTCATGGATGGGAGAAAAAGGCATCACAATTTAATGAAATGCAAAATGTAATGGAAACCAATCTTCCTAGCCTTATACCCATTGGGCATAAAACACTTCATAACTTTCTTCATAAATTCCCAGTACATCCGGAAAATTGTGAAAATATAGAGAAGAACCCATGCCTCTGTCTATCTCCTCCTTTCTACCAAATATTACCCTACTTTGCTTTGAAAGAAAGGAAGTAGATAACAACAAAAAACCTTTTGAAAACAGCATGTTACAGGAAGATCATTTTTTAGTTTTTCATAGACAACAGATGGTTTCCAAGTTTTGAATTAACACAGATACATAAGACATAGTATTAACTGGACATTCCTTAAGTGTTTTCTTCCTTGTGTCTAGTCCAAGAAAACTAAAATAATAGTTTAGATTCTGATTCTCTCTCTCTCTCTCTTTCTCTTTCTCCCTATAAATGATAGATAGATGATAGGTAGATAATAGATAAATGATAGATAGATGATAGATAGATAGATATTGTATATATAAAGTCAGACCACATATACAATTTATTATTTAAATATTCAAATTGTCTAAATACTTTCTTTAATTTGACATGATTTCTTTTAAATATGGTAATTGGCCTACTCCTTCCTCCTTCTCTTCATCCCTCCCTCCTTTCTTTCTTTCTTTCTTTCTTTCTTTCTTCCTTTCTTTCTTTCTTCTCAACCTTAAACACAAGCAAGGATTGCAACAAATTATATTGCCAAGGGCCACATAAGTACTCATTGTAGCACCCTTCCACTATATTATCCTTCTTGGCAATTCCCTTTAAGGTATATTAATCCAAACCATTAAATACTTGGGCTAAACTACATCTGATACAATTATTTTTGTGCTTTGAAAATGTCTCACTAGTAGAGACTGAATATTGTTGGAATTTAAAGTTTAATGCATTTCATTTGCTTCTTTTGTATCATTCAAATCACCACATACTATTAAGCAATCTCATTATCAAGTTGTCCAAATAGGACTTTAAAGAGCACCAATAACAATTAATTTGTACTTGGGAAGTAAGTGACAAGAAGATATGCCTTCATTGGTATGAGACAAATATGTTAACATTTAACAACTAGTGCCAGCAGGTTTCATGGATGGGAGAAAAAGGCATCACAATTTAATGAAATGCAAAATGTAATGGAAACCAATCTTCCTAGCCTTATACCCATTGGGCATAAAACACTTCATAACTTTCTTCATAAATTCCCAGTACATCCGGAAAATTGTGAAAATATAGAGAAGAACCCATGCCTCTGTCTATCTCCTCCTTTCTACCAAATATTACCCTACTTTGCTTTGAAAGAAAGGAAGTAGATAACAACAAAAAACCTTTTGAAAAACAGCATGTTACAGGAAGGGTGATCATTTTCTGAGTCTTAGTTCAGACAATGATCTGAGTATTTTTAGTTTTGATAATAGACACAGATGGTTTCCAAGACAATTAACTGGAAGCCAGACATAAGATAGTAGGAATCTATGCCACATAATCCTTGTGTTTTTCTTCCAATAAAATAAGAAAAATAAATTAGCCTTTGTGTTTACTGTGATTTTAGAGTATAGAGGTTGTAGAGGTTTGCAAACTCTGATTTGGAGCAGGCAAACATGCTTCAGGTCAGATATAAGCATACTTTCTGTTCCTGTTGGGTTCTTCTTAAAGGTACTGTCTTTTCTTCTGGACTGTCATGGTAGCTGTAAGGCTCTAGGAAAATATAGATTGGAGTTTAAGAGGAATTCCAGAGGTAATTACAAATGTCCTGGCACAGTTTCCCCAATGCATCCTTAACTCCAATATCCAATTCCTTGAGAGTCTTTTAATGGTTTATTACAGTTCTTTGAGTTCTTTTGACTCAGTGAGGATGTCCATATTAGAACATAGAATAACAGAGTTGGAAGGGATCTTGGAGGTCTTCTAGTCCAATCCCCTGCTCAAGCAGGAGAATCTCTACCATTTCAGTCAAATAATAATCCAGTCTCTTCTTAAAAGAACTGCGGTGGTGCAGAGGTTAGAATGCAGTACTGTAGGTTAATTCTGCTGACTGCCAGCAATTTGATTTTCACTGGCTCAAGATTGACTCAGCCTTCCATCCTTCCGAGGTTGGTTTAATGAGGATCCAGATTGTTGGGGGCAATATGCTAACTCTGTAAACCACTTAGAGAGGGTTGTAAAGCACTGTGAAGTGGTATATAAGTCTAAGTGCTATTGCTAAAAGCCTCCAGTAATGGGTCACCCACAACTTCTGAAGGCAAGCCATTCAGCTGGTTGATTGTTCTCACAGTTAGGAAATTTCTTAGTTCTAGGTTGCTTATCTCCTTGATTAGTTTTCATCCATTGGTTCTTGTTTTGTTTTCTGGTGCTTTGGAAAACAGGTTGCCCCCATATCTTTGTGGAAGCCCCCCAATATACTGGAACCCTGCTATCATATCTCCTCTAGTCCTTCTTTTCACTAGACCAGTCATACTCAATTCCTGCAACCATTCTTCATATGTTTTAGCCTCTAGCCGAACTGTGTACTTTAGTCTGAATACCACATGGCCTCTCATTTTTGATGGGGTGATATTAATATTCCACACATGTCAAGAGGGTCCCCAAAACAGGAAATTATTTAGTAAACAAAATCAGTAAAGCAAATTCAGAGGATAAATCAATGTTGAAAGTCTTTCCAGAAGGTCCAAAATGTGGAAACTACAATATGGTAAATGTGACTTTTTTTTTAAAAAAAATCTAAGCATGGATTAGGCTTCCTTGGATAGAATCTTGATATTTTCATTTTTAAAAATGCAATAATAACAGTTCTTGGGGAAAAGTTAAATTTCAAAAGATTAGTTTTATAATAGCTGCATCCAATTCCTAACTTTAGAATTTTTGCCCATAATATAAGGACTGAGTTTTAGGATCTTGGAAGTGCCATTCTTTTCTCTTCCCTTTCTTTTACTAACAAGACAATTCTATGGGCATGCTAACCTTGAAATCAACCACACTTCTCTAATACTATGTATGCCTGAAGGAAAGTTTGTAAGTTGTTGACCTTCTTTTGCTCAAGTATTCCATTACTGCAAATACTGCATATATTAACTATAAATTCCTCTAAGATGGAAGTTTGCATTTCATTACTTTTTAAGGAATGTGACATAAGGTTAAAATTTCTCTAGAGAACTAACGTGCTGTACATTTGATGGATCATTTATTCTCTGTCTCTTTTTTCCCATGTGTCCATGATCATTTCTTTAAATATTTTATTTGAGAATGTGAACATGCACCTTCTGCTTAGTTTGTGTCTGGATATATTAATCCTGTTAATAACCTGAGAAAATATCACAATATAGAATCCTTTATGTTAGAAAGCCCGTTCTAGAAATGGGCTGCTATTAACTGCCACACTATTAGAAATGGATCATAAATGTCCTTGGTCAAAATATTATTATGTCTTTATCCCACATTGATTTCTTTCATATGATCTTTTCTTTATGTACAAATTTAGAGAAAGGCTGCACAATCATCTGTATTGGTGCATGACACAGCAGGGAGGTCTTCACTCATAAGTGGTATATTTATATTAAAAAAATGTGAAGATTTCTACTGTCCAGTTGTGTCTGACTTGAGAGCAAGGTGATCATCTCTGTTTCTTGGCTGAGGGAGCAGCATTGTCTGAAGACGATTTCCATTGTCATGTGGCCACCATGACTATGCACCAAAGGTGCATGGGACAATGTTACCATCCCACCGAAGTGATACCTATTAATCTACTTGCATTTTCATGCATTCGAATCTGCTAGTTGGGAAGCAACTGGGGCAAGTAATGGGAGCTCACCCTCTTGCATGGACCTCAGCTCCCAAACCCAGGCTTTCAGATCTCCAGCTGACTAGCTTAGCATCTTTAACCACAATTGCCATATAAATTACAATCTTCTTTAGCAGATTTGTTTTATATCAGACATGTAATTATATTGTAGCTGCAACTCTAATGAATTTTAAAAGTATAATAAAAGCAATGAACATTTTGTAAAAAAACCCACCCCTTTCTTAAACACACAACAACAAAATAAGAAAAAGACCCTCCGATGGATGCCACAGTTGCTTTAGCTATTGCATTTTTCATTTTAAAACTTCCTGACATGAAAATTTCCACAATTCCAAGCTGATGCATTGTAGTCTAAATACTGATGACTTCAAAATTCTTTGTCCATGATCAGAAACATGCCGACATATGATGGGAAACAGACCACTGTAATTAGAACTCCAAATGCACAAAAGAAAGGAAATAGAAAGATTTGAGTCATTACTATCAGTATTCCTTTGAGTTTGCTTACTTTCTTGTAGACATTTCATTACGCAAACCAGGTAATGTCATCAGTGCTGTTCACTAGCATTGATGTTGTTACCTAATTTGGGTAATGAAATTTCTTCAAGAAAATAAGCAAACTTATTTGGTACTCAGAGAGTACCAAGGACCCCTCATTTCAACCCTGAGTTACAAATATTCTCCTTTATTAGTTCTACTAATAGAATGCTCCAAAAATTTGCCCGTACGTTTGGAACATTGTAAAGTCATGAATCCCCAACTTTTAAAAGTTCCAACTGGGTATTCTGACAAGGAGATGACAAGGTGACAGGTTCTGTACGTAGGGCACAATCGGTCTTTGAAGTAGGGGGAAAAGAGAACCTGCTATTTACTTATTTGGAAAATCTGAATTCCCTCTCTTAATCTCTTCAAAGCTTTGGGGCTTCTAAATAAACAATAAAATCAGTTTGGACATCTCTGGTGTTTTTTAAGGCAAAATCCTTCAATAGATTTATTTTTATTTTTCCCAAAATTTGCCAATGGACTATTGTTTGAAGCTGTTATGGGAATGACAGATCTTACTAGTTTTCTGTTGTTTTATTGCATTTATACTTGATCTGTGACTACCCTGAAGATTGAGATATAAATTTTGCTACATGTTTTCAGGGAGTAATCACCATAAGTAAATCCATATTGTAGGGTGCAAAATAATCCCACATATGGAAATACTATAATTTGCCAGAGGCTGTTGCAGAAATTGTGGCTGGTGAGAAGAGATTTGATGGGTAGATTTCTACCTTAGGTTATTAGCCATAATTTCACACCTGCTCAATGTATTGAATAGAAAAGGTATAGAAAGATGCTAGTATAAGTGAGAGGATAGTGTGTTTCTCTTTAGTCTTGGTACTGACAGCAGGTTCCAGAACTGAACTTTTTCTAATTTAGTATGACTCAGGTTAATACTTATCTATTGGTCACTCTGAAACCATAAGAAACTGACAAGGAGCTTAATAAATATATCACTGGTGTTCTCTGACCTTCAAATTGAAAAAAAGAAAGAAAGAAAGGAAATTGAAGTCTTGACACGAAAGTCAAAATCAATATGGTAAACTCTATTCTCAAATACCATCTATATTAGGTTTTCCAATTTATTCCCACATATCGATAAATTATTTGTTTGATAATTCTGATCATTACATTTTTTCCTTCTCTGCATTAAAAGTCCATGAATCCTCCATTAACTTTTTTCTATCATGAAAATCCACCATTTATTCTAACATTTTCTCCATTTTATACAATTTAAGGCAGATTTTCTGTTTATTTCCTTTATCTGATCTCATGTCACCTATATTTAATTGTTAGGTGTTATTGGAGTGTTTAAATTTCTGAATATCTAAGAAAGGACTCTTCAGCTATTTACTTATCTGTAACTGAATATTGGTGAATATTTTGAAGCTTTCCAGAGGAGAGATAACTCTGTATTATTCGGAATTCTCTCAACTTAGGAACATATGGGAATGGAACATGATTGGCACATATAACCAACCTTTCTAAAGTTTAAAATTTCATTTATGGAGGAGTGGTTAGGAGATACATTGTCCTCTTTGGTAACTACAGAATCTCATGTAACAAAAAAATCGGTGAAAAGTATTGCCATATCTAGATCATAGCAATACCAATAGCACTTAGACTTATATATCACTTTATAGTGCTTTACAGCCCTCTGTAAGCAGTTTACAGAATCAGCATATTGCCCCCAATAATCTGGGTCCTCATTTTACCCACCTTGGAAGGATGGAAGGTTGAGTCAACCTTGAGCCTGGTGAGATTCGATCTGCCAAATTGTAGGCAGCTGGCTGCAGCAGAGTAGCTTGCAGTACAGCACTCTAACCATTGCACCACTGAGGCTCTTATGATGCATTCTTTCCCAAATCAGCTTTCTTCAAATATAGAATTCAAGAAACTAAAGATGATAGATAGATAGATAGATAGATAGATAGATAGATAGATAGATAGCTGGGTAAAAAAGCACAAATAAGTTTAAAGATGCTTACAAGATAGTAAAAATGGAGGTGGCCTTGGACTCCTAAAATGAGAATGTATTATCAGGCAGCAGTTCTAATATGGGTAAAGGAGTGGATAAATTTAAAAAATAAAAGAATTTTAGCAATCGAGGGTCATGACCTACAAGCAGGGTGGCATGCTTTCTATGGGACAAAAAATAAGACTCATTCATACTTTCACAGACATCTGATAAGGGAATCACTAATATAAACATGGGAAAAAGTAAAAAGAAAACATTATATGAAATTACTGAGTTGGGTTTCACCTATAGAAGCAATATTATATCAAACACAAAGGATACAAAAATGATTAGATATGAAGAATTATTAAATAATCAGGGGAACCTAATTAAAAGAACAGGGTATAATTGTAGATTGGTGGTCATATTTACAAATTCAGACAAAATTTAGAAAGGATTTAGAAGAACATGGAATAGAAAAAGATTTACAAGAGACCAAATTTTGACAGGCAAAGAAGAAAAATTTATAACAAGAATATATAGTTATTTATTGGAAGTGGAATTAGAAGAAGAGATAGTGATGGGGCCAATGATTGTCTGGGCAATGAACATAGGTCATAATATAAAATTAGAAGACTGGGAAAGAATGTGGATTAAAAATTGCAAATTAACATTGTCAATAGCATACAAAGAAAATCAGTACAAAATGTTTTATAGATGGCATTTAGCCCCAGCAAGACTGGCCAAAATATATCCGAATACAAAATCAGAATGTTGGAAATGTAAACAAAAAGAGGGAACATTTTTTTCAAATGTGGTGGAAATGCCCAGAGGCTAAAAAATATTGGATACAAAGATGGTTACAAGAAATTACAGAACACCAATTAGAATTTAAACCTGAAATATTTTTATTAGGAATAATTAAGGGGAAATTTAGTAAGAATATCCAATATATCATTCTACATATAGTAACAGCAGCGAGGATAGCTTTTGCACAGGGCTGGAAAATAGAAAAGATACCATCCGAAGAAAACCTGAACAAAAATGGACTGTCTGGAGATGGATAAACTCACAGTGGAATTAAAAGGCAAGGGTGAATTGGACTATTATATGGTTTGGGATAGGTGGTATAAATGGGTAGAACATAGAAATAAGAATTGATGTTTAGATATAAAAGTAAATATATGTACTACTAATGACATAATGCTGTTAATGTAAATAGAGATTTGTAATTTTGTTTTTAAAAATGAAATAAATTTATAAAAGATAGATAGATAGATAGATAGATAGATAGATAGATAGATAGATAGATGGATGGATGGATGATAGGTAGATAGATAACAAAACCACTTCTCCTTTCAGAAACTCATGTCATGTTCTGCATAGGAAATATTTACTGTACTTTAGTTTTGCAGACATTACGTAAAAGACATTAGGTTAATGTTTGTAGCCATCAGCATTCTTCTTTTAGGTCCAATTTTTACTGAATTGGTAAACTTGAATCTGATGCACAGTATGTCAAACTATAATGGGGGTATACATAATTAAAGACTATTTTTTAAAAAAATAACAGATCTGTGTATATAGAAAACAGCTATTAGGAAGAGGGATAAGTTCACTTCTCCCTGACATCTAGCTATCTGTAAGCAAATTTTTGATTTAGTTTGTTTTGGTATGTTTTAGTTTGGTGTAATTTGATCTTTTGCTCAAATCTGACAGGATATAATCCCAAATCCAGACGTAAATTAGTTCTTCATGATAAATTTGATATTGTGCACTGTTATTTTCAACCATTTTGCTGCCCTGTATATTGCTATGCAAATTTTTTTCCATCAAACTTCCTAACAATGCATTCCTATGTTTTCATTGCTTTCAAATTATTGTTTATAAAATTGATCATTATGCTTATTGCATACACCTCAGCAATGAGCCAGACATTACTTTCTACTGGATATTCAACAAAATCTCAAATACAGCTTCCTCTGCAGAATGCTTTCCTTTGCAGCCTGCTTGCCAGCTGCAGACAACTAAAGTTCATCCCTCAACACATCCCTCAACACAGTATGAAAAGGCAGATAGTTTTTTGTTCAGGTGGAAGCATTCTGGAAGTAATGGTGTTTTTTTTAAACTGTTTGCTAAGTGCACTGCCTCTCCAGACACAATATCTGTCGCTTTGTAAGAAATTGACAAGAAAGAAATGTACACCCGCATTACCAAAATCACCAATTAACAAAGATTCATTTACAAAGATTAATACAGCTCCTTAGGTAATCTCAGACTACTGTGTTTCTCCGGCTCTTAGAGGCTTTTGCAATTATTGCAGTTTTCATACAAAATTGTCTCCCATCTATTTTGGGATGAGTTATTAAAAACACATTCCTAAAGTTTCAACAAAAGAAGTCATAATCTGATTGCTATCTGTGGACTCGTTCTCTCCAAAACACTTCTTTTGATATAGGGTAGAAGGAATCATTATAATTTTCAGAGTAGAGAGAGTTAGAAAACTTGGATGGCAGTCTGGAAGGACAACATCCTTCTGTTGACAAGAACAAGTAGGACGAATCAATGGACCACCAAGCAGCTCTCATTGTGATATTTCAAAGAGCAAAAGTATGCAAGATATGCATGCCCAGAACTCTATTCAGGATTGTTCTTAACTACAGTTTTTGAAGGTCTCAGGAAACAGATATCCAAGAATATCTTTTCACCTAAGTTTCTTCGGCTTGCAAACCTCTGGTAAAATCCTGATCTTCTTGAATGCGTTAGGAATCAGAGCCTGCAAAGCTTGCTTCAGATGGTCTTTTAGGATGTGACTGATAGCCCAAGAACAAGTAAAACAGTCTTCTTCCTCCACATCAGGATCTGATTTTCAGTGATTGATTCCATTGATCTAGCTGGCAGCTATCTAGATATAAAGTTTCTGCAGAGCCTAATGAATGCTTCTAGAAAGATGTAGTTGCTACATCTAGATGTAGTTGCTACATCGGGTTCACTGCTGGAGATCTGTGAGATACTCAATGTGATTTTTTTTAAAAGATAAAGAAAAAAAAATATAATGCTACCTTAATATCTGTTTCAGGCAAAGTGATAATCTAAAACCAACCAACCAGCATAAGAATGTACAGGAACAAACCTTAATGATGGAAAATTAGCATGGATTCAACAAAAATCACAAACCTTTTTTTTTAAAGCAAAAGTGACGCACATGGATGAAGATAATTGTCAACATTGCATTCAGGGATTTTCAGAAAGCATTTGAAAGTTCCTCATCATAGACTCTTGAATAAACTTAATTATTAGATAAGAGAATCTATGGATGTGTAATTTTCTAGAAACAAAAAGCTTGAATAGGAATAATTTGGTAATTTTCTCACTGAAAAATTGTTGGCACCAGGTAAGTTGAACTTGTTCATAAATAATTTTGTCATAAGAATAAACAGAGAGTTTGCCCAGTTTCTGGATAATACTAAATTGTTAAAAATGGTAAATATTAAACAAGAGCTCCAAAACCCAAGTGAGTATTCACTAAGCAATAAATGCAATTCAAGTAAATATGGTGATGGTCACTGGGGCAGCCCTCTTCTTCCCAATATTGTGTACACACTGATAGGACCTGAGCTATTTCTAACAAACCAGGAACAAGAACTGAGAGGATAGTTGAGTGAAGGTGTCAACTCAGTGAATGGAAACTGTGAAAAGATAAATTCCATATTTGGGATCATTTAGAAAGGACTAAAAAATGGTAACACTCCAGTGCTTTTAAATAAATCTACAATATGTCTGCATCTGTTCTACTGTGTACAGCTGTCATCATGCTTGAAAATGAATAGAGATAGAAATAGTGAAGAAGAAGGTAATTAAAATGTCAAGAGGCTTGAATACCTTCCTACAAGAAAAGGCTAGAATATTTAGAAAACTTTAGCTTGAAAAGGTATCTTATGGGGAACATGATTTAGAGGTTTAAAATAATACATAGCATGAAGGAAAAGGACATAAAGATTCCCCCCCCAATCAAAGTACTCAGATCCACTGGTGAATTAAAGGTGATTTAAAAGATATAAGACAAAATACATCTTGACACAACACATCAATTCCACAAGACCTAGTGGTGGCCATAAATATGAATGATTTTAAAATGATTATTTTCCCATTTAGGCTGTGCGCTTTTGTGAGACTAAGATATTTGAATCTGAATCCCCCCCCCTTTTTTTTTGTTCTCTAAGTGGATTCTTGATACCAACTTGATGGCAAATCAAATCAATCATTGTCATCCTCGCTTCTCTCTTTTTTTGTCTTGTGGTTCAGTAGTAGATATTTCATCCAATCTTGTTTATGATAGCTACCTATTATAATTTGGTCCATACCAAGACCATTCAGATTAATAATGCTTCATTGCAGGTGATCTGTAGAATCTTTGCCTACTAATTCAAATATATTTGTCACTACCAGAATATCTACTATTGCTGAGGAAAGCAGCCCACAGATACATGTACCCCAATATGGGCAGTGCCATAGCACATGAATATTCATGAGCCTAAACACATTTAACTTCAATCAACACTCATTTTCAAAGTAAGAAGGCACTGGCAATTATCCCCTTTATTGTGAAGAAAGAGCAATCACATTTAAGTACGTTGTCATTCTCCTGAAAATGAGTTGAATATGATGTTGGAAAGGGAAGGAAAGGGAAAGGAAAGGAAGAAAAGAAAGGATAGGAAAGATACATTACAGTGTTGAAACACTTGCATTGTAATAAAATTTGAACTGTGTAATTTGGGTCTCCATATTACAGCAGTGACCCTTATCTCATAAAAAATTCTTCATGTTTCATAAAGTTAGATCAAACATTAGAAAAATGCTGAAAGCTAACAAAAATCATTTGGGAACCAAACAGACATGTGATATATGCAGAATTTACCTAATATATGCTGGCAAAGACCTTTTTCAATACCATTCTGACCACCTAAAATGAGAAATAGGGTGAAGATGTGAATATTTATGTATAGTACCAACCACTATTTTAACCACAGCATTAATATCATTATAATCAACAGGCCTAAACTGAATTGATTTGATAAGGTTTAAATATTCAAAAAGAGCTAGACAACATTTAAATATCAAGGAAAAGTACACTCTCTGCCAATGAACTTCCAAGCAGTTCTGGAACAATTATTCTAAAATAACTTTTAGAAACAGTTCAAGTTCTAATCAAGTCTCCAGCCTTACTTTTGTTAGGTACACACAAACAAGGTATTGACATATGTTGACATAAGTAGCATAAACTAAAAAAATAGCTACTTCAAATAAAGTACATGTAATCCACATTGAATCAGGCTTTAAAAGGGCTATGGTCCACTAATATTGAGGTTTTTGTGCCCCAATATGCTTTTAAATGTCAAATTCTACACAATGGTAAAAGAAATGTGGCAACACAAATCTATCTTTTTTGTACATGTGCTGCATTGCATTCAAGAAAGGATCATTTCACTGACTATTCAGTTTTAATTCTTCATCGTCACACACAGACTGTTGGTGAGGAGGATAGTATTCTGTTAGAATACTAGAAGCTATGACAGTTCTCCTACTATTCTCCTGAGTTTGTTGTGATCTCTCTGTCTAAATGGATGGGAAGCCTTTAGATGTACAAGCTGTCTAGGGCTTGTGTAAGACTTTCAAACTATTATGCTTTTTCACATGTTCAGTGTTGGGAAATGTCCTAATTACTTACTCACCAAATGAAGAAAGCTAATTACATGCATTGTGCACTTGGAAAGCAAAGAGCAAACAGAAAAGTTTACCATTTTTCAAGCCGGCAGTGTAAAACACTAATTTTGAATGTTTACTTACAATAACATGCCCTGTCTACAAAATTTATGCATTTGTATGAAGAGCAAGTCATGTTTCTTTTAGCTAAAGAAAGGAAGTCTGTGGAGGGCAAATTTGATTCATTCTGACAAGGTGCTCAGTGCAACAATACACGGTCATTCACCTCACTGAGACAAAGTGGAGCTATGATTTGCCTTGACAAGATGCTTTGTGTCACCTTGCAGCCCCATCTTTGTCTTCTTTGGCACTTGCAAGGAGGAAATGATGGAGGAGAATGAAACAGAGACAATGCTTGGTGAAGTAAAACATGCTATTGAAGAACCGCTCACTCCTCAAGAAAGTGCCTCATAAAATTGTATGTGTGTATGTGGATGTGGATATGCATATGGATTAGAATATGGATATGGATATAGGGGGCATGATGGCTAGTGTTACATATGCTGAGCTTGACAGCTGAAGAGCTGACAGTTGGTTCAAGACGCTCTCTCCACACAACAGGGGGAGCTGACATTAGTTGCCCCAACTCCTGTCCACCTAGCAGTTCTAAAGCATGCAAATGCAAGTAGATTAATAGGTACCATTTCAGTAGGAAGGTGTGATGACTTTTCTGGATGATTCCACAGATACCTCTTTAGATATCAGCTTGGGGGAGGATGAACCAGTTCTTGGCATGTCAGGAGATGAGTTAATTGATAACTCAGAACAGCTGTTTGGAAGGAATTTGGCTGAGGACCCAGCTGGGGAAAGCATGCAGTTGCAGACAGTCAGTGAGGAGGAGGAGGAATTGCCTTTTGCCCTGATCCAAGAATACATAGGGCAAAAAAAAGGGAAGGAACGGTGAAGGTCAACCAGACTACACAAGAGGAGAAAAGGTCACCCTTCTTTATGCTTCATCAAAAGCTGGCTATTTAGCACACATACAGAAGAGGCATTGTTGGGAGCAATGTGTTTATTCCCTAGCTGTGTGTTTTCTGTTAATTGTGATTTCTGCCTCACTTTGGATTGATACTATGCCTTGAACTGAATCATGCCTTGGAAACTTTGGACTTTTCTTGACTTGTAGATTTAAGATTCCCTGGTGAATTTATTTTGTTTGAGAAACTTTCAAGTGCCTTGTGGATTCTTTAGCCACGGCTCTGTGGACCAACATTTGTCTGCTTGTGGCTGCACTTAGTTTGATACAATTCTGGCTTTTTGGTGTGAGTGAGCAGGGCAGCACAGAAGGTAACAGAATTCTGTGTACCTTTGGCAAATTGTGAAAGGAAATTTCGGGGGTGGGTGGATGGGTTAAAATTTGCTTCTGGAAGTTAATATTTAGAAATGCCCACCCTGACAGATGCCAGAAATATAGACTTTTCCTTTTATTCAATCATTTCAAGTTCTCAGACAATGCCCACTCAAGTCCTTGCAGTTTTCTTGGTAAGGTTTATCAAACGTGTTTTACCATTGCCTCCTTATTAGGCTGTGTGAAAGTGACTGGCCAGTTAGCTTAAGTGACTGGCCTAAGGAGGAACTAGAACTAAAAGTCTCCCAGTTTCTAGCCTGATGCCTTAATCCCTGCCACAAATTGGCTCTCAATCTCAGAAATATGGGTAGATATAAAAATGCAATTTCACCTAGGAACTTCAATAAGAAGATTTGTAATATTGAGATCAATATTAATATTATTCACCATATTTTCATTGCTGTAAATGTTAAGTTTGCATGAAGAGACAGACGCGGAGTGCTTCAAGCTCTTTGTTTATTAGTGACTACAGCTCAGAACGAACCCAGTTTGGCTGGGCTGCGGCTGCTACTTATAGCCAGCAGCCGCAGTTGCCAGCCAATCAGAGTGCAGGGTTTTCCCACACTTTTTAAACCAATCATTTCTTACATTTTACAAGAACAGTTCAAATTAAACCAATGACTTTAAACCTGCATACATAACAGTAAACTTATCATATATTTTAGTTATCAAGATCTAGAATTTTTCCTGTAGCAATCCATTAACCAATCATAAAACTATATATGATTAGCTTTTGAATACAACTTCTAACTGGAAACAATAATGACTTCTTCCTTTATATTTCATGTCAACAGTTAGTTTGCCTTAAAATTCAGATACATGATTTAGTAGCTCTCCCTTCCAAACTCCACTATGCTTTCAGCTAATATTTGATATAGTTTACATCAACACACATTGATGTATTTATTTACTAAGATTAATTTTTCTGATTGGTACATTATTAAGCAAATTTATGTAGTGTAATACAACTTTAACAAAAGTTCCCTGTTGTTTCTGCAGTTGTTTTCATTATTGCTCCTCTGAATTATCCCCAGAGCAACCCAGAGGCTAATTTTTCTTCCCCAAATTCTATATCTGACAGAGCTTTAGAATTCTTATTGCACTTATACAAAGGAAGTGGAAAGAACTAGAGTATTCCCTAAGGGGTTTCCTGAGGAAGCAATTTAAATTCTTCCCCCTTAATATAGCACAATTGCAGTTGTTCCAATGTAGCTTCTGATCCCAAGCAGGTAGTGTTACCTCACAACTACTTTGGCAGACTTCCATTGGGAGGAAAAAAGATTTCTAATGGACTGAATTGGAGTGCCAAGTAAAGATTTGTGACGCAAAGTTGATTATCCAATGCCACACAAATTCCATCCTTAACAGAAAAGGGCACCAGAATTAGGTATCACTTAAGTAAAATTAAAGCAGTTGTTGGCAAAATTAAACTTGTAAATGTGTTGCGAAGAACAATAAGGGCCTTGGTGGTGCAGGCTGTTAAATGCCTAGCACTTAAATTCCAGCTGCCTGCAATTATTGTAGGCTCAAATCCCACCAGGCCCAAGGTTGACTCAGCCTTCCATCCTCTCGGGGTAGGTAAATTGAGGACCCAAGATTGTTGGGGGCAATAAGCTGACTTTGTAAAAATGCCGCTTAGTAATAAGCAGGCATATACAATGGAATGAAGGCTATTGCTGAGCGCATTGGGTTGTATCCCAAAAATTGTAAGCTGCCCTGAGTCTTCAGAGAAGGGCGGCATATAAATCTAATTAATAATAATAATAATAATAATAATAATAATAATAATAATAATAATAATAATAAATGCCAGTACTATTTAACTGCTAAAAGCAAAGCATGAATCTCCGATTCTTGCTAGAATAGTAGGATGTGGTACAGAAATGGAAAAATCTTCAACTTTTTATCTATTTGGTACTTGTAGATCCCATCCTCTGGTGAACTCCAGATGCACTGATTAGTCTCTTCCCTGACATCCCTTGAACCAAAAGTCACTGACCAAGTGACCCATAATTGAATATGTCAACCCAAATTAAAGAAATGGAGATCCAGGGTATCATATCTAAATTAATATCCTGACTTTGCATATAGGCCTTTTGCTCTACCAATTAGGAAAATGAAAGATAATACTGTTGGAAACCGAAAGAGACAGTCTCAAGGCTGAAAGTCTTGTAAATTAAACAGACCTTGACAGTTGTCTCATTTGATTGCACTCTCCAAGTTCACAGAACTTTATGATATGGCCCCCTGGAGAATGTAAATTGAAATGCTACTACTGGAATTCATTGTTCTTTCTTGATGACAAAGTCACATTTCCTCCGTAATTAAAATGAGAGGTGCACATCTTTTCTATATCCAAAAGAGTTTGCCTTTTAATATGAAAATTATTCAGGAAACCCTCTCTCTTTATGATTCAACACAAATTATTGTTTTGAGTTTGCCTCCAGAATGATGGCCAGTATGTTTAGTTAAATTATTTATCCACTACCTTTGAAGATAGGCAGTTTTCTTCACAATACCATTTTCCAAATACATAAACATCAAAATGTTATATATTTCTGGTACTCAAGGTATTGCACATTATTTTTCTTTGTTTATTTATTAGTTATCTTTATTACAATTAATTTTTTTTAAACTATCCTAAAAGAAAGGTAAAGAAACTAAAAATAATCAATGAATTAGCTGTCTAAAAAACAGACATAAAGTAGAGCAAATTATAGGTTTAGAACCAGCCTCAAATTTTGAGGGAGGGCAGGGAAAGAAAAATATTGATTCAATTGAGAAAATATAGGGAACCTTTCATCCCACAGATGTAGCTCTGAAAAATAACTCAATAAAGCATTTAAAAAACAACAAAATTATGTTGCTTAGAATGAGGTTTAGTTTAGTTTAGTTTAGTTTAGTTTAGTTGAGTTGAGTTGAGTTGAGTTGAGTTGAGTTTAATTTAATTTAATGTTTGGACTTGTATGCCGCCCTATCTCCCGAAGGACTCAGGGTGGCTCACATCATAAAAATTATACAATACAAAAGTTAAAATTACTAAAATTGAATTAAACCCAAGCCAAACAAAATTTAAAACAGATAAAACTAGATATTAAAACGAATTTAAAGATTTTAAAAATTTTAAGATGATGGTGTTATAAGAAAGGTAAAACAACAACAACCAGGATGTCATTTAGATACCTATAACCATAGGAAGAGGTGGCCATACTATTTTTTAACCAAGGACAGTGTTCTATCTGATAGCAACTTAAGTTTGCATGTCTATCCATTATTCTGCTTGATAAATGAGCACTTATTCAGCATTTGCAATATTATGTGATAAAAAACATGTTTTGGGTAAATAATCTTTTAAACGATGTGTTTCATTTTAAATGCAAGGCTTTATGCTTTTTTGGGAGGGATGATAGATAGATGGGTAGATGGACAGATGGATAAATGGAGGTGGGAGGAAGGGACAGAAGGAGACACAAGGGGAAAAGAGATCAGAAGAGATTCATGGATAAATGCAGGTGATTCTAATGAAATGAAATTCAACCCTCCCCAAAAGTTTGCCTCCTGGTATGCTGCAGAAGCAGAACTGTTATTCCTCTAGAAACATGTGAAATAACACTGAAGGTATAGAAATACACATTCATCACTAATCTGAACTAGATCACAAGTGTGATACAATAGAGCAGATATTTGCTGCAAAATCCAGCAATAGTTGAAGCAGCTGAATTGTGGTATGTGTGTGCATGTGTATGTGTCACAATACAGTATATATGTGCTTGTGTGTGTGTGTATGTGTCCCAAAATATAAACAAGCATTTTTTATTTGTTATCTTTCACTTATTTAGGTGAGGGTGGGATGCATGTATGTTATTATAAACTCATAATAAAATACCTCCATTTTGAGCATTCAATGGGAGCATTCAGCATAGTTCGATAGAAGTCGATTTGAAAGTTTTCAAGTATTTTTCCCAGAGAGAAAAATAGAAAATCTCATTCCTCCCCCAAAAAGGTATAACTTGCAAAAGAAAAAAGTTAGACTTCCATCTCCCGCCCAAAAACTCTAATCCTTCATTTTTCATCCAACAATTGCTTGAGTAGAAGCTCTTTAAAACAAAAAAACAAAAAACAGCACCTTAACAAATTTACACAGGACAGATATTTGTAAGCTGGTTACCATGTCAGACTTTCTGTACATAGTCAATCTTGCTGAAAATGTATTTTTTCTCTCTTGGAAGTGGACTGTAAATAACAATATTTCTTTGGATGTCTAATGAAGGTTAGATGGAAGGTGAACTGAAAGCATCTGTGGAACAAATAACTACAAATAATGCAACTGGTTTTCTTTAGGCTGCCCTTTTGCTACAATGAACTTGAATGCAATGTTATTTAACACAGCTTAACTTTTTCAGTGCTTACTAAAAATATATGATATGACATGTTTAGTCTTTTGGAAAATAGATTGTTTTTCAATATGCAAATTTCCAACAATTCTATAAGTTAAGTTCATTTGTACACCACTATCTGCATTTGGCATAAATATCTAAAGGATTTCTAATTAGGAAGATCAATAAAAGTTAATGTGTAAATAACTTTAAGTAAAGTTATTTACTTTAAATAACTTTTAAATAACTGTTCACTTAAAGTTTACTTTAAAGTAAAATAAGTAAAGTTTTTTGGTTGAAAAAATAACTGATATTCAGAATAATGTTATGATGGTTTGCACATATGGAGTTCAATCTAAAAGTTCTCAATTTAAAAAAATGTCTTATGAAAAAATGATTATGATTTTTATGTTAACTATTTAACATGGTGTTCTTTTTACAGTAATCAAACCTATGTAACTTACTTGTTGGAATATTTCAGACTCTACTTTAGACTGGTCATTGATTGATTAGTTATTTCTCCAGAAATGAAAGCTCAGTTATTAAAATATATTCCTGGTCCTCTTTCAGAACAGCTATTTATCTAATATCCACCCATTTAAAAAGAACTATGTATCTGCAGTTCTAACTTCTGGAGCATTTACAGTAAACTATATAACACTGGGCTCTAAGAGAAATACAGATAAGAAGCTCTCTTTGCTGCTATTTACTGGTTCAGATATCAAAACCCTATTCAATTTGAAGAACATAGAAAAACTCAAAGAAATAATGTAAGATCAGAAGATGTCAAGAGACCTGGCTCATAGAATCACCAAGAAAAAGGTTCGACTGAATGGATAATATCATTACCATCATATAATTTGAAGATGTAGCATTTCATTTTATGCTTTCATTTTCAAGAAATCCTAGTTTTATGTTGCATTTCTATCCATGTCTCCCATGTGATGAGTGACCCACGATGCAAGGAATCTTCTCATCAGAGTTCCTGGTCTTTCCTATAAGGAACAGCAGTACTGTAGTTCAAAGCTGGCTCTTCCTTTGGGTGTGTTATCTGACATTAAGGCTTCTCACATGCCCTTTTAGATTATTTTTCTTATTGAAAGCCACAATGTTAAAGCATAAAACAAATCCCTCTCTAATGATGCCTCTTACTCTAGCATTTGAAAGGTAAATATATAAAGAAAGGCAGCACTGTAAGCAGAACAAACAAATGGGAATTGGGGAGAGTTATTGCACAGAATAAATTATATGTTATGCTGGAGCCATTGGGGACTATATAAGCATTCAAATATATCTGTTGTAAGTTCATATGAACCATCTGCTCTTGTGTATTGATTAATCCTCTCTTAGAAACATTCCTGCTGACTAATATTTGTGTGCATTTTGGCAGAAAGGTATATCTAATCACATTGTTGTTGCTCAGAATTGAAAGGACTTGAACTCTGCAACAAATTGTACACCTTTTTTTCCACCCCAGCTAAAAACAGGACCTAGGATAACTTTACTTCACCATAACATAAATATTGAAGCTTTGGTGTATTGCAAAAATTTAGTTCCCTAGCAATGGTATTGAAAGTCAGAAAATATGGATCTGATTGACATGCCTAGAACTTCACAGTACCATTGCTATAACTTTCAGACAGACTTTGGCTGTGATGGTGCCTACACTGTGAAATCTTGTGTCCTTGAAGCTCAGGAGGCCCATGCTGCTGCAACCTTCTGGATCTTTTCAAGAGCAATGTCTTAATTGTGACTTTCTCACTATGATTACTGAGTTAATGTATTTTGTTAATGTATTTTGTTAATACTTTTGATTTACTTTTCTGATTGATTTTTCTTACTTTGTAGAGATATATACTGTTTTAATTTTGTTGAATTAAATCTGTATTTTACAAAATGCCCAAAGATGTAAACTGTGCATATTATTACTATTATGGTTGGTCATGCTGTCACTTAGATTGTGGTTAATGCTGGCTGACTTCCTCAATGTTGAGTCTGCCTGTCTTGCTCTTATAGTCGAAGCTACAAGGTTTTGGGTTATTTTCCCTCAGTAGACCTTTGAAGTTCTTCCAATCGTGCATCTATGAATACTTTATTTCATATTATAAATTGACATTGATCAGCTAGCATATGTTCTGTTATTTCTGATTCTGGATGTTGTTCTTTCCAGAACTTGGGCATTCTTTTTCAGATAACCCTCTTCTTATTGGACTTGATTTGTAATAGCAGATCATTTCACAAAGCACAGTTCCCACTTCTTTAGCTACTGTTACCATTCATATGCATCAAGTTCTTCCAAGAACTAAGGACGCCATAAAGTATCAGCATAGTTTATGTGCATGATCCAAGCAACTAATATGAGCAGATTTTCTAAGTGCTGTCCAAAATTTTGTCTACTCTCATAACCCTGACTTTGAACCAGGATCTGCTGATGAATCTGCTACAGGCTTTGACTCATAGACTCTGCCTGACCAATCTGCTGCCTGCTGCTTCAGTTTGAAACTCTTGTAAGCCAAACTTGCTGAACTTTGAAGGAAGCTTGTCTCTATATTGCAAGTGTGTGTATTTGCAAGCCTTCATTTAGTAAAGTGAACAAAACCACCTCTTTGAGTCTCTGTGGGTACTTGGCTTCAGACATATCAGTATCAAGTTAACACGTACATCTTTCTGAATGGCATTATGTACTAGAACTATTTCTACCTAGTTTTTTTTGGGATTATAGCAATTGGCATTCCTCCACCACTCATTGGGTGCTGGTAATTAAAATGTTGATTCTTACTTTCCATCATCATCTTCAGCTCCACCAAGAGCTTTACATCAATCAAGTAGAAAGGCATCTTATTTTCTTCAGCATACCTTCTTGGGTAGCACCCAAACAATTTCTCTTCAGCAATTGTCCCATTTATCTATGAATCAATCCAATTAAGGTTTATCAATCCAGCTTGTATTTTACCAAAACCAATAATCTAATTACAACAACTGGTTGCTGCTTAAATAATTTCATCTATTTTTGTTGACAGTCATAAATTCCAATTCTATTTCCTTTAACCCTTTCCTTCCTGGAGGTCTCTCTAATTGTTGTTAAATTCACTTCTAATATCAGTGTAGTATCTGATACTGATACCAGGACAGCTGAGGCCACTGAGGTCCTTCCTAAAATTAAACTGCCTAACTCTCAGTTCCTTATCAGCAAAACAGGTACCCACTGATATCTGTATGATGCTTGAACAAGTGCAGAATCAGTAAAGACCATGGATGAAAGCAGAGTTATTACAAAATAAACAAAAGTTCTGTTCTTCAAAACAGTCAGTCTCTCTAGACAGATCTCTACTTTTCTGTATTTTCTGGCTTTGAAAAATGTCTTTTTATTTAACTCTTTAAACAAATGTTCAAATAATTCTCTATGGCAGAAAGCTGATATTCAAAATGGTTCAGATAAAAGAGGCTTCAGTGTTGCTTTGTGTCACTAGGCAATTTCATTTATCACCTCTATTAATTTAAAGATCAGATAAAGTTGGAAACACACTTAAAGTTCCCACAGACACATTTTAACACAAAATGATGTTATCAATATTGCTGCTACTTTATTGTTCATCCTAATTGTTATGATATGTACAGAATAACCCTTGAGTAACAAGGATACGCACATGGAAACGTTTATGAGAATAGTTATGAGAGTAGTTATTCAGCCACACACAGATACACTAAATTGAGTTAAAGTTTACTCTAAGAAATAGCACAGTCCAATAATTTGTTATTGATGCTGCACCATCATTCCTAATATTTTTATATTTGCTAATCTTTATTGCTAAGCTTTCTACAAAGGAAGTACCATATTTTAAATAAGTGTCCAGCTACTAGAAACAAGGGCTCATTGATTCTTCTTGACTTGATTCTTCTTGACTTATTTTGTAAGAAAATCATCATTAAGAAATTCTGTGTTGGTCAGGTTAAGAGAAATTAGACTAATTTTACAAGCTTCTAGAATCCAGAATCTAGACACTCTCATTTTCTATCAGTATGTAGTAATTCCTCTTGATTAACATATATTCAATCTTTAAAATCACATTGTGGAAATATTTTCTAGAATGTTTTCTTCAGAATACTGCCATTCAGAACCTGTTAAAAACTTACTAAACCTTGTATTTGATTACTCTGATTTTCCTCAAAAACGTTATCTCGTCATTGAAACTATTAATAGCAGAGTGATCAATATACAAATATATGTATATAAACACACACATATACACATCCTGCAATTAGATAATCAAACACAGAGATGTGTGTAAAGCATTGTTTGGAAATAAATTATGTATGTATTAATCCCCCAAACATTATTAATTTATGGATCTCTATTAAGCCCATTTCACTCCATTTTTATTAAACTTGAGAGGTGTGATCTATCTAGGGATTCCTGTTAAATTAGCCTAATTAAAAATTAGAAACACTGAGGGTGGGAAAATGGAATGCATACTTAATGCAACTTTAAGTTAAGTTAACGGGCAATATTCTGTTTAATATTTAATGCAGTGCTTCTTCTGATAGAAAAAAGAATATTCTGCCATTTTGTAAGATTTCTATCAAAATGCTCTACTATTTTCTACCATTCTTTTTGAAATTCCTTAGATTACATGTCCAGGCAAGAACTGCTTGTTAATACAGTAACCTGCAACTCCAATCAGATTTGCTTTTGAATTGTGATCAAGAATCTAAAAGAGCCTTGGTGGTGCAGGCTGTTAAATGCCTAGCACTTAACTCCAGCTGCCTGCAATTAGTGCAGGCTCGAATCCCACCAGGCTCAAGGTTGACTCAGCCTTCCATCCTCTCGGGGTAGGTAAATTGAGGACCCAAGATTGTTGGGGGCAATAAGCTGACTTTGTAAAAATGCTCCTTAGTAATAAGCAGGCATATACAATGGAATGAAGGCTACTGCTGAGAGCATTGGGTTGCACTCCAAAAATTGTAAGCCCCCTCAGTCTCCGGAGAAGCGCAGCATATAAATATGAATTAAAAAAAAATCTAGATGGTTTTTGGATATTTAAATAAGTTCCATTTAAACAGTTAAAAGTAAAAGTAAAAGTAAAAGTGTCTGATTCCATATGTACTATGTACATAGTACATATGTACTATGACTGCAACCTAACTTAGCATCTATGCCATAGAGATTCTGCATGTGTAATTTGTATCATGTCAGTGTCCATTAAAAAACATTTTTTCTTAATCTCCAGATCTCTTTTAGACTATTTACTTAATATATTTATTTATTTATAAATAAATAAATAAACGTTTCCTTTATTATAGTTTTTTGGCAAATTTCATTCAGCTAAGAAAATAATCCTACTGAAGGGGAAAATGATATTTTAATATTCTTGTGTTTATGTCTTTTCTTTAGATCTTATTAAAGAAATGAAATAGCCTTTCATTTTTTTTATTGTAAGGTAGCATAAAACTGTATGGAATCAGTGACATTTTACGCTGTAAATGAATGAATGAATGAATGCTGACTTACAGACTTTCTCCACAGTTTTTGCTGCCTCTGGATTATGGTTATGTGGGATTCTTCTCAAATGTGAAATCTTGAATATGTAATAGCAGACAGGTTAAATGTAATTCCTAAATATCTTACCACTTTGGAGTTGCTTGTCCATTTCAGTGTCTGAGAATTAATTTAATGTACCTGCATCTGCTCTTTGCTGGAACACAGATTTTAGCAGGAGAGATTTAGTATTATGTTGCTGACATATTTTGGCTGATCCTGGTAAAAAAATCAGACTATCTAATTAATATTGAAGAGAAGACTTCCAGGAACTCACAGCCGTGTAGGTTAGGTTGCAATTTTTAAAAAATAATGGAAGAGGGAAATAAGTACCATTTTTCTATTGTTTCCTATAGATGTATGTGCTTGGATAATTGCATGCTTGAACTGAATTAATAAATTAATAAGCAAAATGTTTATTTTCTATTACAATGTTTATCTTGTTCTGTTAGTGTTGTGCTCCTTCTTAAGATAATAGGATCTTAATATTTTATTAGTAAACTCTCTTGTATTTCCAGTATGGGCACATAATGTTGTTATTCAAATCAATCTATGGCTGGGCAGTTGCTGTAGGAGACAGGTATCAAATCCCAGAAAATTATAAAGAAATTGATGTTATTGTCATAATGAAACATTGTCAAATGTAGTTCCACTCAATTCTATAGAATCTTATCTGTAGAAGTCTCAACATACCTTTTTGTGTCAGGCCCCAGGATTACCATATTTTTTGCATGCCAATAAATAAACTTTGTTGCATCTCAAATCTCTTTGGCTCCTTATTGGCAGGAGCAAATTTCCCCAATAGACATTCCCATGAAATCATGAAGGGTTAATGTTAAGTTTGCATAGAGAGGCAGACACGGAGTGCTTCAGCTCTTAAGTTTATTATGACTTCAACTCAAAACGGACCCAATTTGGCTTAGCTGAGGCAGCTATATATAGCCGGCTGCCTCAGCTGACAGCCAATCAGAGTGCAGGGTTTTCCCGCACTTTTTAACGAATGATTTCAAACACTTTACAAGAACAACCAATCAATTCAAACTCTGCATACATAACTGTTAATCTCTCCAACATGATTATTCCCCAACCTGAAGTCACATATGTATGAATGCATAATTGATTCATTTGAGAGCAGGTGACAATATCAGTGTGTAAGTAAATACATCTAGTAGCATATCCATAAAAAATATTCCTTGACTTTCCAAAAGGATAGCAGAAACCTTAGACAGCAATGTGTATTTAATCCTGATTTTGATCATCATCATTTAAATGAGAACTTCTATAATGTTTATAATGTTTATTTATTTTTAGCATTAATTTTATTTGTTATTAATTAATTTATTAATTCCTGGGACCAAAACTTGAAAGATGGAACTCCAGGAAACTTTTAAGCAGCACAGATGTGTAGGAGCTAAAAACTGCCTTCTTAAGGTCCCCTTCTAATGTTGAAGGGTTCTGACAGGCAGGAAAAACAGATGTGCTTTAAGGCTGGAACCATTCTACTTTCACTCCATATATACAGAGAATAATTTGAGGGACAATTTTTTATTTCTCTAGAGCTTTTGAAAAAGAGGACCTGCTTGCAGTGGTGAGACTGGTAGGGGCCTGAAGCAGGGGTGGTATTCTACCGGTTTAGCCCAGGTTGGCCAAACCGGTAGCTCTGACGATCAGCTGCTGGGTCTGCCTGCCCGCCCTGGCTCTATACTGACCTTTATTTCCTGGTTTTGAAGCTCAGCTGCTTTGTGCAGCATAGCAGATTGCTGTGCATCAGCTGTTGAAGACAAAAGGAGAGTGCAGGATTTCAGGAGAAGGTCAGTAGCAAACTCTCTGCGTGCGTGCACACGCAAAGCGCACCCACCAAGCCTTGTCCACAGAACCAGTGGTAAAAAAGTTGAATCCCACCACTAGCCTGAAGCCATAGTACTCTAATATCAGGTTAGAAAAATGGGAAAATATAGGAGAAAGAGTTTGTCCCTTCAAAGCATTTTTTGATAGATGTATCATTTGAGGGCAGATTCTGCACAAATATGAACCAGTTCGAATTGCCAGTTGCATTATTCCAAATATAAAGTAGTAGAAACATTTGACACTATTTTATGATTTTCAGGGGAGATTTATTATTCATCACTAACCAGAACAACAAACAAACAAAAAAAGTTATGGGACTATCTTTGGAAGCAAAAGAACCCCTTGAGGAACAATAATTCCTGCCACTAGCAGTATTTGGTGTTGTGGGTCAAAAGAGTTTCAAACATATTTTAAAAATCTGCTTAATCACACTTATCTTGGAAATTAGTAAAACTTTTTTACCTTATGTTACATGACTTTTATGCTTTGTATTGCCACTATGCCATATCACTGAAAGTATCATTTTAGGTATTCCCACTTTGGCAAAATAAAATAAAAATCAAGCTTCAAAGTCAACTTCACAAAGGGCTGGACTGACATTTTTCTGCTTGGGTCTAGTTCTATACAAACTGTATTTTTAATGAAATTGAAATCAATAAAATAGTTTACCTCACTCTTTATACTCAAGCTTCCAACAGCTCTGTCACAGACGATGGAGCTGAGGAAACACACTGAAGCTTTAATGAGAAAAGAGTGAAACATCTTGAAACAACCAGGTGTGGGTTTGCAAAGCTCTTCATGTTCACATTCCCTCCTAGGCAATCAAGTGGCATATTCCTGTATCAAATTGCTAAGACTGAAGAGAACAACAAGAAAATCTTAACCAACAACTTTACACTCTACACCAGGTAGCAGACAATAATGAGAAAATATGGTTCTGCTTAGGATCAGAATGAAAAGCTTTTGAAAATACAAAAGATGAACAGCTTACTAAATCTCCTTAACATTGGGGGGGGGAGAGAGAAGGATATATTTTATTTTTGGACAGACCTTTAATTTGAAAGTTACATATCTGTATTGCTAAAAGTAGCAATTTGTTTCGTCTCTTGTTCCTTTTTAACAGGCTGAGAAAATGGCAGAAGGGGCAGGAAAAAAAAGAGCTGAGCTGAGTTCATTCTCAAGACTTCAGACTTCTATATAATATACTTTAAGAGACTTTTAGTGATTTTAAACTCATATAGAAGCTCAGGAAAAAAAATGCTGTAGAAGTGTAGTATTTATCCTAGTATCAAGTCCAAAGCACTTCTTCTATATATATATATATATATATGTAGGTCTTGGTGTATTCGGGTCTTGTCCCGTGTAAGATTGAGAATACCTTGGCAACGTTTCGACGAAATCTCATCCGTCATCTTCAGGCTGGTGTCTTCAGCTTCGTTCTCCTGTTTTTCTGAAAAACATATATATATATATATATATATATATATATATATATATATATATGTTTTCAGATTTTCACGGGTAAAGGTATGTAGGTCTTGGTGTATTCGGTCTTACACGGGACAAGACCGAATACACCAAGACCTACATATATATATATATATATATTCAATATATATAATATTGAATAATATTCAATATACAGTAATTGCCTACAATTACTGTAGGCTCGAATCCCACCAGCCTCAAGATTGACTCAGCCTTCCATCCTCCCAGGGTAGGTAAATTGAGAACCCAAGATTGTTGGGGGCAATAAGCTCACTTTGTAAAAATGCCGCTTAGTAATAAGCAGGCATATACAGTGGAATGAAGGCTATTGCTGAGCACACTGGGTTGTATCCCAAAAATTGTAAGCAGCCCTGAGTCTTCGGAGAAGCTGCATATAAATGTAATATATATACATATATATATATATATATATATATATATATATATATATATGTCTGAAAAACAACTACATATCTATGTATGCCTATCTTAAAACCTTTGGAAAGAGTATTAATTTACTTAATTTTTAAAAAATGAGTTCCTGCATTGAAACACCTGCTTTTTCCATTTTGACAGAAATTTGCCTGAAACTGTCTTTGTACCAAAATGTTCTTTTTCATCTGCGAGGAAAATACAGAAGAGTTTCCAACAAAGATCTGCTTGGGTAAAGAAAAGATAAATTCTCTGTCATGTGTCAACAGCATTCATTGCCCTCCACAGGCTTTTCAGAGGCTTGATTTTTAATGCTGTTTATTGATGTCACTGTGTAATCTCCTCTGGAAATTTATGCAATGCCTCATCAAAGATTCAGAGCCGAGTATGCCATCAGCTCAACATCCTTTCTCCAGCGGCACAAGTCATGTATCTTGAATTGCTATGAATAATTTGCAATGTTATATACACCAACTGTTGCACAGGGAGATGGGGTTATGTTACCAATTTTGATGAAAAGAAATCTCTATTTCATGTGCTTGGCTGCTGATGCAAGCTTTACTTTGCCCTAAGAATTACACTCATTCATTATTAAAAAAAACAAAACAAAAACAAAAAACCTAGTCATTCATTATCCCTAAGAAGCATTTATGAAATGAAGTTAATCAAGCATAGCCTTTAAACTGCCATACGATTCTCCTGAGGTCAGAATTGCATTCAAGTGAGGGCGCACTAAGAGTTGCTTCTTACTGTACAGTGAAGTATCTTTTAGGATCAAAGAAGTAGAAAGCAGCATTCGTCTTAAAGATTTTAGATCTGTAAGTGAATGGTTCTTATACTGAACTATATCAAATGCTATGATGACAAATTGTTTAACAAACTTTCCCCAAACCATTCTCATTAATGATTGAAAATAATCCTTCCTCCAAATGTAAAGTTAAAAAAGCAGTGATATTCACTGGAGTAAAGAGCTTGGACAAGAAGAGTCTCATTAGTCAATGGTAATCTATGTCAACATTTGTTCTGATCTCGAACAACATTTTCTCAACTCTTCCTTCCTTAAACCCTCATTTATTTGAGAATCCATTGATGAATTTTCATAGTATAGACCTGCAGAAATGAACTTCTCATCAGATTTCATCATACATTCCTTCAGCAACCTCTACTTCATCTTCAGCTTCAGCCTTGAACTATCAAATTACTTGATATCATAGTAAATCTATACAATGAACACATAAAGTGCCAGGTTATACAGGAAGTCTACAGATTTTATGCACACTTATACACTTCCAGCTTCCACTCACAATACATGAGTAAATTTATTATCCACAGCAAAGTTCTATCCCACAACCATTACAATCAGGAGCAGCAGTATCACAGGTCATAAGTTCACACACAAGATCAGAGGCATCTTTGCATGCATTTCCTCTGATATATACCATTATCTGCCATCAATGCCCTTCTGAATTTTATGTAGGACAAATGGAACAAACTTTGTGCAAAATGATTAATGGACCCAAATTTCACTCAAAGCAAGGACAAAATGTTATCTGAGCAATCCAACCTCCCTGGACACTATTGTCAACTATCTTGGAAAAATGAGATTCTAATATCATCATTGAGTAAGAGATTGCTGAACTAGCAATCTCAAAAGGCCTCAAGTAACACAGTGGGTTGTTAACACATTTTAGTTGTAAACTGAGAAGGTAATGACAATCTGTCTCACACTTAACCTCCATCTGTAAAACCAACCGGTCTTCTCTTCCTCTCCTATTTAGCACCACTTAAGCTAAACTATGCATCCAATGAATTGAATTCTAGATTCTTAGTGAGTAAAAGGCAAGGCTCCTCAATTTACCTTAGTTTTACAGCAGCTGTTCTGTATGTGTAAGTATATTCCTGCCTTTCTTTATAAACTATTTTTCCAATGTGCTGTAGGTTACTTAACTTTCCACATTTGATTTTAATACAAGGACAAATATTATGAACAAACCTTATTTTTTTCCTTTTCCCATATAGATATGAAAGAGGCTGTGGAATAAAGGGGAGCATTAAAAATAAAATATCAACACCTTTGTTTGGTTAAAGATACCAGATTAAAAACTGGGAGGCCATGAATTGTAGTCTCACTTTAAGGCATGAAACCTGGCTGGTGACTTTGGGTCATCAGTGTCTCTCAGCCAAATTCACTTCACAAATTCACTTTTATTCATTTGCTTTAGCTTGCTCTGACATACAGTACAAAGTCAGAACAACCCCTAGCACAAACGTAAATATATTTTCTTGGTAACTAATCTGTTGGAGGGACTATTGAACCATTCTGCTTGACATTAATGAAAAGATAGGTAGATATGTGGATAAATGGATGGATGGATGGACAGATGGATGGACAGACAGATGGATGGACAGACAGACAGACAGACAGACATAGGGATAGACATATGAAGTTACACAAGAACATTATTTTTTGTAAGAATAGTTGTATCTCTGCCAATTGATGCCTGGCAGATATTTCTTACCACTTTTGACAAGCATAGATTCAGAGCAGTAAGGAAAAGTGCTGTGGATGAAGTAAACATCAAGAGGGAAGTAGGATAACAAACTTCTCAGTTCCAAAACAAAATAATATAAAATCCACAAAATGTTTCTCAGGTCAAACAAAACTCTCTGGCTTAACTATCTTATATCTCTCCAGATATGTTACTGTATAAAGACTCAACTAAATTAATTATTTCCATTTAATTTGCTGTAGGAAGGACTTTCAATGAGTTTTAAAATATTATATGATAATTATTTCAGAAAATGGACTTCCTAAATATATTTGATGATGAATGGAGAAATATCACCTGAGTTATATCTTGTGGTTATACCTGACAATTCAATTTGGACTTCAAAAATATTTAGGAAAGACTAATTAGATGTTTGATAGATAATTCCTCTCAGATTTATTTGTTGATTGGTGATTCATCCAATGGAATGAAAAATTGACATGCAATTTTTAAATTATACTCCATTAATCTTAATTTATTTTAGATTCCAGATAACAAACTGTGGCAAAGTATCCTCAATAAGAGGAATGGAAAACCTATTTGTCTCATCTAATATAACCAAAGATCATAAGTACTGAAGACTATAGTGAAAATCATGGATTTTTACATTTTACAACTAAGAAACTAAGGTTTTTTGTGGGAAGTAAGGAGAGGGTAAGAAAGGATGCTAAGTTTCTGATCATATTCAAAGGAGAGACATGCCATAAATTGTTAATTGGTAAAAGTAGAAAACAAAGTGTACAAATAAATTGCCAGTTTTTTAGTGGAGGAAAATACACAGTGGAGTCCTTTAAGGTCTTTCCTGGGACCAATGCTAGCTAACCTGTAAATATATTTCTGAATCATCAATAACCAGTGAATGGGTCAAATTTAAAGAAAACACTGAAATATTGATGAACTTTGGAAAAGCAGCGTAGGAAGAATATCAACACTTTTGAACAAAAGACTCTCGAGAATACAGTGGGTAGTGAAATGAACAAACCAACAGATTATTGAACTATTCATATTTATCACGCAAGGTACAAGAGATCAGGATCAAATAATCCTTCTACCAACATCTTATGCAAAGACCCAACTCTCTGGAGGGGCTCTAATGCTGGGTAATATGGAAGGAAATAGAAGAAAGGACAACCAAACGAGCTCATTTACATTGATGATGAGTGTATCTTTGGAAGACTGAAAAAACATGTTAGAGACAGATGATTAATGACAAAATCTATATGATTGCTAAGAACTGACAATAACTTGATGGCAGTTAAAATATTGAAGGTGGTAAAAACTAAATATCACTGTGAGGATATTTTTTAAATTTGGTAAATGGTCTTCCAATGGCAGTCATAGATAGGATCTGAGTTATTTATAAGTAACCAGGAAAAAGATCTTGGAGTCGTAACTGCATGTCAATTCAGTATATGGTAGCTGGGAAAATGGTAAATTTCATGTTAGGGTTCTTTAGAAATGGGGTTCAATAAGAATAATGTAAAAATGACAATATCTTTATGTCCAATCTATGATCTGTCCATATTTATTCAATTTTGTATAATACAGATCACCACACTTGAAAAACTATATATTATAATTATATATTATAATTATATAATTGTTAAATATTAATTGAATTTGTCCTGGTTCTTTAAACCTATATCTATTTCACAGAATCATTCAATAAATTGCAATGCCAAGTTGTATCAGATTAAAACAGATTTATTTGATAGAAGAGAACAATCAATAAATATATTATTCTTAAATATCTACAGAGTCTTCTATGAGAGATTCACAGTTCTTCCTCTCATAACCTCTTCTTAGATATAGCTAACCTATTTTAGAAAGTCCCTTTCTCTTTAGGTTATAGATCTCCTCTCAGATCCCTTCGCTATATCTTCTCATACACAGATCTCAGTCTGTCAGATCCCAATATCTTCTCAGAGTCTCGGATCTTCTCAGTATCTCCGATCTCCTCTTTAGTATCTTAGATCTCCTCAGAATCTCCTCTGACCTCTATTTAGGCCTCTGACCTCTCTTTAGGCCTCTAACCTATGTTTAGGCCTCTGACATCCCTTTAGGCCTCTGTTTAGGCCTTTGACCTCCCCTTTAGGCCTCTGACCTTCCTCCTGAGGTAAATTGCCTGTTGGGCTGCCCCTTATATACCAAGGGGCATGGCCTGTGATGCCAGTCCAGGGCATCTGGTATTACCCTGTGATTGGTGGATGTGGTTTGCCTCCAAATCCCCACAAGTTTGTAAATTGCATAGCAACACCAGAAAGTTCCACTTTCTAACAATAATTATATATTAAAGCTGAAAAAGAGGCAGGAAATGACAACCAAAATTACTGTGGTGGAAGTGGAAGGTTATTCTCCATATTTGTTCTTGTTATGGTTTCATGACAAATTTGTAATTTTCATATAAGTATTCAATATTTAATAGATGCATAGGCAGATATAGAAATATAAAATGTGATAGCCAACTTCAGGCATTCAAAAGTGAGAGTATAAGAACCTAAGAATTTATCTAATTTCTATCTGTAGAAAAATTGTAGAAAAAATAAAATGACTGTTTGGGCCACCATGACTAGTAGACCATTTAGATTTTCTTAGGATTACCAAATCAAGGTTGCAGAACTAGATAACAGGAACAAGCTGGTTGTTTTCTATAACCACCTTCTGGTGGTTATCTGGATTTTTGCAGCCCAAAGAAATAAGTTAGACCCAATACTTTGGCCAGATCAACTAGAATCACAAAGAGCATTGATTACCCAGATCTTCTCTTTCAAGATTATACAGAGAATCTGATATCTCAATATTCAAGGGTGGTTGGACTGGGAAGATATGTGACTCTGATAGTTCCCTAGCTTCTCCAGCCCTCCTTCATATCCTCAAATTGTCAAAACTTTTAAAGCAGTCCCTGGACTGCTCTGGAAAAATTCCTTCTCAGTGTGAAGCAAACATCTGTACATTTTCATTTCTGTTCTACAACTAGAAGGGTTTAGGGAATTGCACAGTCCCTCAGGTTTTGGAACCATCTGAGATTACGATTTGAATAGCCATGCACAAGTGATGAAAGAGATCTTCTACACCTTTGTTTAGCAGATGGAGTTTTGACAAGTGTGGCATATTATACAGATATGAAAAAGAATTTTTTTTTCTTATGCACTCATTAAAAATGCAGAAGCATTATATCTGCCATCCTACACAGTTCTGCTTATGTTCCAATATTTTCTAATTAGGTAGAAATATTACGTGTATTTCTTTGTTTAGATCCGTGTTTTTGCCATCAAACAATTTTCCTATAAATTTCCTGCTGACGCTATGCAATATTGTGCCTGGCATGAGACAGGAAGCCATTTCTTCCAAGGCAGTACAACAATTTTGTTTAATTGAGCTTTGACAATAATGAAAACATTTGTCTCTTTACAACAACTCCAACTGACTTTGATTAAAGATATTAATAAACTTCAAAAGGGTAAATCTAATTTCCCATTTGGAATGGAGAGCAATGTTCCACAGCAATAAAGTGATTACCTCAGAGTTATTGGCAGGGTGACTTTATCCAGGCTTCTCAGATGCTATTTATATTGACCCAAGTGCATCTGGAACCATTGCTGAGGTTAATCCTGTGTTTCTGGGTGGTATGTTTGCTAAGTGATATCTAGGATAAATAGTGTTTGATCTTAGTTGCCTTAGAAGAGTCAGAGTGATTGTAGCATGTCCCTAATAAATAAAAATGTTTGAGCCTCACTGACTTACTGACTCTTTAATTTACTGGTAGGCTCCTTCAGCTACTAACAGTGTGTTAGAAACGTTTACAAACTTAAGTCAAAGGATTAGCAGGAGAAAAACATCTAAAAAGAACACTGCCATTGAAAAGGGATAGTTCAAGAGCATATAATTGAGGTCATATAATTGTAGGTGTGTCACAAAAAAGGAAGGAAGGAAGGAAGGAAGGAAGGAAGGAAGGAAGGAAGGAAGGAAGGAAGGAAGGAGAAACAGCCAGTATCTAAACTCAAATCCTGAGAGGAGGAAGTAAAAAATTACTAAATCTCAAGAGAGATTCATTTATTTGTGATAAATATAAATTCAAAAAGTTTTATTCTTCAAAGACAAAAATTTGATTATATTGTATAGGGAAATGATACTGGGAAGCAGGAATCTATAAAGAAACCTAATAAACAAATTAAGCAATGCAATATTCTCTCTTTTATTCATGTTGCAAATAGGAAAGTGTGTCTCTGTGTATATTTATTCATTCTACTTCTATTAATCGGTAGGATTTTTAAAAAAACCCACAATTACTTAGTTCCAATTTCTCATTAAGAATTACAAAATTCTCTTTTCTACATAATATTACAGTCCCAAGTTGGAGCAGTACTAGTTTACAAACCATATTTCACATGTTTGTCTTCTGGAAATATTTCAATCTATCAGACTTGAAATAGAACTGAACATTTTCTAGTTTTTTTTAATAGAAAAAGCATATTAATTTCTTATCTTAGCTTGTATTTCCAGTCATTGCATAACCAATTCAGGATGAATGTACAGCAGACCATCAAAATTGCAATAATGATATTTTTTAAGTGTTTTAACTCAGAGCAAAGTGAATCTAGCACAGGGGTCCCCACCCCTAGGTTGCATCCCACTATCAGTCCAAGACCTATTCAGAGCTGGGCCCTGAGAGCAGCGGTCCAGCATGCAAGCACACACAGCTTGATTTGCATGAGTGGCAGGCTGGCACATGCACATATGTGTGCACAGCTCAACTTGCGCAAGTTGAGCTATGTGCACATGTATGTGAACACCTCCCTGCTCACACAAATTGAGCTGTGCATGTGTGTGCACGCTAGCTGCCACTCATGCTGCCCAGTTCCCCTCTCCCCCCTCTGACCACTCTGCCAAGCCACAAAGATGGATAACTGCTGATCTAACAGCTGTTTTTTTTATTTGATGCTGAAAAAGAATCAGACCTTATTTTTTTGGAAGGTTTTGAAGCAGGTTTTGAGCTATTATGAATTTTTGCAAACCTAAATTTTGGTTAGACATGGCATATTCTGTTCCTAGCCCAAGTTCTTTTTAATTAATTGTATGTTTTTTATTTTTTATTTGTTTGCTTATTTATTTATTAACACTATGCCACATGTTAATAATGCTCCCTTATTTCTTTTCTTTTTAATTACAAACTTCCATTACTAATGTTATATCATTAATATGTGGGCTTGAAATTATGTCTGGGTACCTTATAAATTAGATTAAATTGGATGTGATAATACTGGATGTCAATAATAGTTCCAACACATTTAACAACTGAAGTTTTAGACTGTATATAAACATGTAAAGTTTCTCAAGGCACCTTTTTATAGAGATCATTGCAATTCTCAATTTTGGAAGAAATAAAACAAAATCTGGACAGACAGTTTAAAGTTCCTCTGAGAGTATTGGACAACTTAAATATTACAGGTGGTCCTTGACTTATGACCACAACTGGGACCAGAATTTCTGTTGCTAAGCAAGGTGGTTGTTAAGTGAGTTGCACCCTGTTTTACAACTTTTTTTGCTGCTCTTTTTAAGTGAATCACTACAGTTGTTAAGCTAAACTGGCTTCAAATACTGACTTCGCTTGTTGGGAGCCATCTGGGAAAGTGACACTGGGAGACTGCAACCATTGTAAACATGCCAGTTGCCAAATCTGATTATGTAATCAGAGAGATGCTGTCGTGATCATAAGTGCAAGGCTAAAAGACACTTTTTTCAATGCCATTGCAACTTTGAACAGTTGCTAAACGAATGGTTGTAAGGACTGCCTATATTAAAGGAAAGCAAAACTTTGAAATTAATTTATACTATATATACCATTCAATAAATTGGTTTTTCAGGGTCATCCTTTCATGTTTTCATCATGTATAAGGATTCATCATGCATAGGGATATGGAATATAATAATTACACAACACTAAAAGCAGAAATCTACATATAGTTTGCATTAGTGGTTTGTTGATGTGTGTTACATGTCAGCATTTGAAACAGGCATTTTTCTCCCATGAAACATAATACACAAAGGTTTGTATGTTTTTTTCTTAAACTACATAATTAATATAAATTCTCTAAAGAAAGGAAATTGTAATAGAATGTTTCTCATAGCACATTCTTTATCAAATTCGTTTATTGGTTACAAGCTCTTTTAAAATTTCTCTTGGGACGTGACATTCAGAATTGTAGTTTCAGAAATGTTTGCCACAAACAAATGTGGGTTTTTTAAGGAGATTCAGTTTAATGCCATTGTAAGTACCATGAGAAGTGTCCAACTTTGGTAGATATTGCTTATCTTCTCCCACAAAAAATCTATACAGGCTTTAATTTTTACCCTTAACATGAAAATAACCTTACAAAAGTAGTGAATAAATTTATATTGCCAGCATAACAGAAAATGGTTGACATTGTTTTTCAAATAATAAATTTAAATAATGAATTTCCTGTGGCAATAAAGAACATGTTACCAATGAGACTATTCAAAGGACTGTTAGAAACTTATCTTAATTTGTACTAGCCATATACATATAGAACAAGAAAGATTTTCCAGTGCCTGGTAAGCAATGAGATGCAAACTGTATTTACTATTTCAGTGCCATTGAATTACATGCTGAGAGTTTGCATTCCCAAACATGGATGGTGCTTGGAAAAAGATGTGGGCAGGAGGAAAGTTATGAATTTCCTACACTTTATTTAATTAATACACACAATAAAATGCAACAAAATTAATAATATTTTGATTCTAATAGATTCTAGTGAACTATAATATGGACATTAATGTGATTAACAGCATAGATACAATAGATCACTCTTTCATAGTCATGAAACAGAAAAAGAAATGTGGGAGCAACCAAGATTATGACATATTGGTTTTAAGTACATAATTATTTATCATTTTCCCAGGTAGATCCCTAATAGTTTCATTAAAAAAAAGATGAACCTGACTGTAAGACGTTCAGAACAAAACAATGGATTAAAAATAGTGTTCTTAGATTCAAAATTTTGTGGTGTATTGTTGACTTAAGAATCCTTTCAATTTTCAATTTTCCATGTTCATTTCCTTTTCCAGCAATTATTCAATTATGAAAAATATGCTTAGCATAACACCTCTCTACTTTCAAAAGTATCCCAGTTAATATCTGGTGAAAAAAACCTCATTCTAAATACATTAAATGATTAAAATTGAAACCTCCAGTTTCAATTACTTACCTGGGAATACTTACCCGGAAACACCCCAACTAAAATCAATGAATGTAGCAACATCTATTGTCAAATTCTTCTTCAAATAAATATATGAGAAAGCGCAGATTTTTGTGTGTGTGTGTGTGTGTGTGTGTGTGTGTGTATTTTTCTGCCTTAATACACAAGTATTACATGGACTTGTTCATTGTGATGTGTGCTATATATTAGTAAAATTAAATCTTTGTTTGTGATATTTGACCTAAATGATGTATTCCTATATGCACGTGATTAGTATCGGCATTACAAAGTCTTCAGCAAGTATATAGAAAGTAGTTTTCCATACCAAGCATTTAGTCGATAAATAATCTAATTCTTATTGGGCTATTTCTGCTATGGAATAAGGCATACCTATTCAGTATCAACTATTTGTAGGAAGATAGAAAATCATTAAGAAGAAAAAAGAGAGTACTACTAAAAATATTTGCCCAAAGCTATTAAGCTATGTCTGATTTATTAATCAAAAGTGAATAGCAATATGCTATATAGTGTAGATTTATTTAACATTTCTCCTCCTTAAATTATTTTTATATAGAACAGGTAAAAAAGTAATTATTCTAATTAGGAAAAAGTCCTCCAATGGTTTAATTCATCGTCCAACAAATCAATATTTAATTAACAATGTGTCAAAATCAAACTATTTGGCATTAGCTGCTTCCTGGATAAGTATGTAGGGTAGCAATAGCATTTTTCACTGCTTAGCAAACCTAATTAAAAATACATCACTATCTGAAATTTGACATCAGGTCCTCCTTTGCACAGTTTTAAACCATGAGGCAAGTATTTGACCAAAAAAATCACTATTTTATGAATAAATATGATTTGCCACTATCCTGCAATAGGATAAAGGCAAGTGCTATATCAGTTTGTAATAATCTTTCTTCACCTTTCCCATTGGTTAATCACATCCAATTTTTAAGCTTCCAACCAATCATACAATTAATTTAAGCTGTTGGTTGTCTGTTCATGAATCTGGGGGGGTTTACTATCATCTCACCTCTATTAAATGGCCACTATCATCTCAGTATTAAATGGGTTGCAGCATGAGGTGAAACAGATGTTTGAATCCTTCATTCTATCCAAAGGGCCAATAACATAACATTGGCAGGCATTTCGGTCCTTCTGTTCTTAATGCCCTATTATGCTTAGCAATACAGTTTCAACTCTTCTAGATAGCACATTACATAGAAAATAGAATAATAAGAGTTGCAAGGGATCTTGGAGGTCTTCTAGTTCAACCATCTTCTATACCAGTGGTTCCCAAAGTGGGAGGTACCACCCCTGGGGGGCAGTGGGATGCCTTGGGGGGCGCTAAGAGGCAAGGGGGCTGGCAGGGGGCATTTGAGATGCCGGCCCCACAGGGTCACCCCATTGATTGTTGCACTGCTCCGGAACTGGCACCTCAAATGCGGCAGCTCTGATGCACCGCTCCAGTGCAACAGTCAATGGCATCTGTGGATCACCTGGGGGGAGGCAGAGGAAGGGGGGCTTTGACCACATGCCCAATATCCAGTGTCCTGCTCAGCCAAGCCTGCCCCTCTTTGTAGTTGCCGTGCCTGACAGCAAGTTCACAGGCTGCCCCTCCCACCAGGGATCAGCCTCCCAAGCTACCCCCACTCCCGGGGCACTCATGTTGTAGAGGGCGGTGCTGTTCCTTCCTTCCTGGAGCAGGGCAGGGTTGAGGAAGTCCAGGGCAGGCAGCTTTGCTCTACTTTCGCAATGTGCCGCTGCTACGTTTGATGCACCGGCTCCGCAGGCTCACCCCATTGTGCTCCTTGCACCCCTCTGGGGGCCGACAGAGGGGCACTAAAAGGTGGCAGGGGAGCGTTCGAGGCACTGGCACTGCAGGCTCACTCCATTGACTGCTGCACCGCTCCGGAGCCGGCATCTCGAATGCGGTGGCGGCGGCTTTGCTTTACTTTACCAAAGTGCCACCGCTGTCGCATTCTGTCTGTCTGTCTGTCTGTCTGTCTGTCTATCTATCTATCTATCTATCTATCTATCTATCTATCTATCCATACATCCAAAAGGTCTGTCTGTCTGCCTTCCTGCCTACCTACCTACCAGCTATCTATCTATCTATCTATCTATCTATCTATCTATCTATCTATTTATCAACATAGATCTACCTACCTACCTATCTATCTATCCATACATCTATCCATCCAAAAGGTCTGTCTGTCTGTCTTCCTGCCTGCTTGCCTGCCTACCTACCTACCTACCTACCTACCTATCTATCTACCAATATATCTATCTACCTACTTATCTATTTATCTATCCACCTACCTACCTACCTGTCTCTCTCTGTCTCTCTCTCTCTATCTATCCATCCATCCATCCATGTTCGAAGCGCCAGCCCTGCAGGCACAGTACAGCAAGGAAAGGTAGAGCAAAGCCAGTCTGGGAGGGAGGGAGGGAGAGAGAGAGAGAGAGCGAGAGCTGATTCATCAGATTGAAATGAAGCCTAGTTTAGACTGAGGCCCTTTTCAACATTGAAACATCTTTGCCAGGGTTTCTGGTTTTGAGCCTCCCTGAAGATGGATCGCTGACCGTGATCATGTGTGGTTTTGGTCCGTGCTTTGGCATCAGAGAGCCCCAATCTTTTAGATTTGGGGCAGAAGCTGCCTTGTAGGGGTGGTGGAGGAAGGGGAGACCATCAGCTGGGTAGAGGGGAGCCCAAATCCCCTCCCTGGTTTGGCAAAGCTCCCTCTTGAAGATTCCTGAAGTGGTGATCCAAAATGGCCACCCTGAAGGGAAGGATTAGACTGGAATAAGTATTGGGCAGGAGAGAGTTGAAGAAGCAAACAGCAGGAGGAATGGGACGATATAATCAAATGGAAATTACCCTCTGGATTAACATTACAAAGTATCTTTAAGAAAGGACTCAAAGCGGTGAATTGAAAGAAGTTTAAAAAAAGGTGTGAATGACAGTGATGGAGCTTCGAGCCGAGAGAGGTAGAAGCTGCAGAAGGAATTACACAACTAACTTGGATGAGTATATCTTGACTTTATGTAAGCACTAATTCAAGCTGAACTATAGATTGCTAAAGAGGAAATTTATATTAACTGGATCTTTTTGGAGGACTGTGGTTTGAAAAGCTCTGAATAATTGGGAAGGAAAAGAGAAGAGGAGGTGTGGACTTGTTAGAACAAAGAGTGCCATCTGAGTTAAATTCAACTTGACTTTTTTTTTTAAAGACTCTGTTTCTTAAAAATACAAGGAAAATTGATACAATAAAATAAGAGTTTTGGAAAATTGAAATATTGAAGTAAAGAAAGATATATGAAGATTCTGCCCTTGGATTAATTGTTGATTATGTTATAGACTTGGTATTGGACCAGCTGAAGATTAAAAATTGAAAGGAAGGAAACAAAAGCGGACTATTGGAAATTAACTTTAAAGACACCAACTGGATTAAATAGAAAATTGTAAAATGGCAATATCTCTTCAGGCACTAAAAATGGAACTTGGGAACATTAAGGGAAATTTACAGGAAAGAGGTGAAACTTTGGGCTTCATTTTTAAATTTTTTGAAGAGGCGATTGCAGAGTATGAACAATGAAGACAAAGTACAGAAGAAGAGGTGGAACAAATTTCAGAAGGGGCCATCTTTAATCACCATCAAGAACAGAGGAATCCAGAAGGAAAGAGAAAAAGAATTGGGAATAAATATTGGAGGTCTGAGAAATTGATTAAAGAGGGAAATATCCGGAAAATTAAAAAAAAGGAGAAAAGAATCAGCAGAAATCCGAAGAACAGAAGATAGCTAAAAAGAGAGAGGGGGTTAAAAACTGGAGTGAAATAATAAAGGGGGAAATGTTAGGGGAAAGAAGGGAGAAGAAACAAGATTTGGGAACAAAGGAATATGGGAATTTAAAAAAAATGGGGGTAAATTTCTTACACAGAGATAATGGCTGAATGATACTGGGAGAGGGGATTCTGCAGGGTGCTGGGGAATAATATAGATAAATTTGTAGTTGTGAAATGGGGACATATAAGATGGATAGTAGAATTGTTATTTTTTGGTAATGCTCTCTTCCTTTATGTTTAAGAGGTAAATACAATAAACATATGTTTATTGTATTTACCTCTTAAACATAAAGGATTTCAATATATTTGATAAACATATTCCATAAATATGAATATATATTCCATAAATATGAAATACTTTTGAGGATTGGAATGCTGATTTTCCTTTTCATTTCTTTTGGTTTAAGTATGAATGGAATAATTAATAGAATATGTGTAATAAATAGATTGAAATAAATGAAATGATATAGGAGGAGAGCTGAAAATGAAATTGGCATTAGGGTTTAGGATTAAATGAGTAGATAAATATGTCCTTTTTCTTTTCTGAAATTGTAGATAAATTTTATGGAATTAAGGGGAAACTATGCAGAATCTGATTTACATATGTTATGTAATTTTAAAGGGGATTAGTAATTTTAAAGTTGTAGGTAATAAAATGCTAAATATTTGATGTGGTTTAAAAGGGGAAATAATTAATGAATATGTAACTCTGAGGTGGCACTCTTAAATTAATATTAAAGCGGGGAAACCAATCTATAGAAGAAGTGTTACTAATTAGAATTTAAGAGGATTATACAAATGTGACAATTAAAAGTACTACAGCACAATAACTATGAAGTCAATATATGTGAATTAAATTATGAGATAAGCACTTGAAATAATATAACAAAACAGAAAATGCATAAAAATATTGTTAAGACTAGAAATTGAATATAAAAATTGAATATGTAACTATGGTCATATTTGTATGTATATGTGGAACCTGTAACCATGCTGTTCACTAAAAAGAGATGTTAAAATGTAGAAAACTGAATAAAACTTGTTTAAAAAAAAGAAACATCTTTTCCAGCACACTGAAACATCTTTGGCTTCTATTAAAGATTTTGTGGATGAAACATGGTCAAGACTATCAGGAAGCTCTCACATTTTGTTGAGGCTTTAAACAGGGTCCATTGGACCAGATCTCCACCCTAAAAAATTATTTTTCCCCAATGTATTACAGTGCCAATTCTGAAGAAGGCAAAACCAAAATGTACTGGTAAATTACAAGGAGAACACACACACACACACACACTCTCCCTTCTAACCCTGCTGGAGCAGGTGATTGGACTAAAATAGATATCTCATTATCTTTCTCCTCCCTCCCTCCCTCCCTCCTTTTTTATTTCTTTTTCTTTCTGTCCCTTCCTTCCATCCCCCCTTTCTTTGTCCCCCTTTTTCTTTCTTTCCCCTTTCTCTTTCTTTTCTTCCTTCTCTCTTTCTCTCTCTCTTTTCTCTCTCTCTCTCTCTTTTCCTCTCTCAGGCTCACCCCATTGACTTGGTGCATTGCTCTGCTCGGACTTGCTTGGGCATGTCCCTCCAGTGCAGCGGGCTCAATGGGGTGGACCTGCGGGGCCGGCACCTAAAACGCAGCAGTGGTGGCACGTTTGAAAAGTCGAGCAAAGCCAGAGGTCAGTAATTTTTGCTGCAAAGAATCACAAAAGCTTCTGGGTTATGCACAAGAAGGGACACACTTGTCAATGCAATTCAGCAACATAAAATAAAGAAATAAAAATAAAACAAATCAACAAGAATCGGCAAAGCATCTCTGATTAGATTTTATTCACTACTAGAATCTAATCAGAGATGCTTTGCCGATTCTAGTCCAATGACCTGCTCCAGCAGGGTTAGAAGGGAGTGTGTGTGCATGTGTGTGCATGGCTGTCAAAACTCCAAAAACAGGTCAAGTAGCTCTGGGGAGGCCAGTCATAAATTAGAACACTTGCTAAACAACCAGACATTAAGGAAGGACCACTTGTATTTGGTTTGCCAGTCACCTGGCCATGCCCACCCCGTCACATGACCACCAAACCACACCTACCCGGTCATGTGACCAGCCAGCCATGCCAGCCAGTCACATGACCAACAAGCCACACCCACCCAGTTACATGACCAGCAAGCCATGCCCTCAAATTAGGCCATGCCCACAGAAATTTGAACCCCACCCCTGGGTGGGGGGCACCGAGGATGGGTTTGTAGCACCAAGGGGGCGGTGGACTTAAAAAGTTTGGGAATCACTGCTCTATACCATTTCAGACAAATAGCTGTCTAGTCTCTTTTTGAAAGCCTCCAGTGATGGAGCACCCACAACTTCTGAAGGCAAGCTATTCCATTGGTTGATTGATCTAACCATTAGGAATTTTATCTCTGGTTAGGGTTAGGCTTGGTGGCTCAGGCTGTAAATGCCTGCTCTTAAGATCCAGCTGTCTACAATTAATGTAGGCTCGAATCCCACCAGGCTCAAGGTTGACTCAGCCTTCCATCCTCTCGGGGTAGGTAAAATTGAGGACCCAAGATTGTTGGGGCAATTAGCTGACCTTGTAAAAATGCTTAGTAATAAGCAGGCATATACAATGGAATGAAGGCTATTGCTGGCGCATTGGGTTGTGCTCCAAAATTGTCCTGAGTCTTGCCATATAAATGTAATTTAAAAAAAATAATAAAAAAAAAGGATTAGGGGTTGGTTCTTTCCTTGGTTAGTTTTCATCCATCACTTCTTGTCTTGCCTTTTGGAGTTTTGGAAAATACTTTCCAAACTATTTGTTGCTTTGGAAAGTAGTTTTCCAAACTATTTGGAAAATAGTTTCATTCCCCCATAATGGCAATAATTGAAATGAATGCAGTGTTTCTGAAGTCGGGGTGCTGACTGGGTTCCTAATAGTTTCTTTGTATAACAGAGAGATAGGATAGCCAAGTTGAAAATGAAGAGGCAAGTGAACTGTTAGAGAAATAGAGAAATGATTTAAACTCCAAATTTAGTACAAATATAGGAGAGATGTACATTACATTGGAAAACTTCTTGTTTAAATACACCAAATAACCGAAAAATATAACAGGTGGTGAAAAGATGTAGAAATCTACACAAAGCTTTCAATACATTACCCAGTTCCCTCCAGATTATAGCCCCCATCAGTTAGATACAAAAACATCTTTAAAAACTGGTTAGGTTGTTTCTTTTCTTCATCTCCATTCTAGAGTTAATATCTATACCAAGCAGTGACAATGTCTTTCTAAACTGTGCCTTCTATTGTAAAGAATCACAGACATGACAATTCTCAAACAAAACTAAGTGATATCTATCTCAGCCTCCATATTACATTATTTTTAAGTAGAAAGAGGAAGAATTATATTTGGAGAAGGATAAGATGTTCAATGAAGCAATGAATTGATATGTTCAACAATGTCCTGCTTCTTCACAAACTCTTTTAAGAACATTTCCTCAAGTACTTTTCATGTTTTATAGCAATCCATTTGGTATAAATCAAACATGGTTCCTTGTAGAGACAAAGTTCTATTCTAGGAATGCTGTGTAATTACAGCTGCTTGTCACTGTTTTGTCACACACAGATGTTGCAAGCAGAGATTGGAGACCTTTTCTATAATTGCCAGTTTTAAATGCCTGAAGTGAGTACTTCTTGAGTTTAGGGAAGGTAAAATGTCTAACAGATAAAAATCTTCACAAAATAAAATGAGCACAGAATGTTCAACATTATGTTACCTTTAGGCACCTTTATATTGTGATCATCCTTAGTTAACTGCAAAGTTTTACTTTGTACATCTTCAAGGAATACTCTAGAGCATTGGGGGGGGGGAAACAGGGGAAAAAGGATGTGAAGCAGCTCTCTGATAAGAAAAAAAGTATACATAGTTAGGTAAAAATTAGCTTGAACAATACTTCCCGTTGGCTATGTAATGATTTTATGGCAGATGGGTCTTATGGAAGTTGAGGTCCAAATACTTGGATTTCAATTTGGATTTCAAGAAGAATCCATAATGTCTTCTGAAATAATTTAAAATTTATCTTCTGAAAATAGAGCTTTATTTAATTATATTATAACTTTCATTGGAGATAGTAGTAGGTTTACATAGCAGGAAAAAAAATGACAGCAGTGTGAAAGAGATATAGCTATTTGTGGAGAATAATCAGATGTAGCCTAACATCACAGAACATGTGTAATGACTCTCTTTCTATCTAATAATAGGTACCTCTGAGATATGGGCTTCAAGCATATAAAGAACACTAAAACTGAGTATTAATTTATCATACAATACAGACATTCATTTTTAGAACTATATCTCTTTTTAATGTGGTACAGAAAGTGTTTTATGAGGTCTTGGATTATATGATCCTTGAGGCCTCTCTGTCTTTCCCCTCTCTGCCCCTGTTCTTTTTTATTCTGCTCTAGGGCTTAGACTTGGTGGGGAAATTAACTAGCCTTTAGCAGTGTATCCATTTCTTCAAATATAAATGTGAACTTTAAAATCTCTTCTCTCAAAGAACACTCATTTTATTAAGCAACCGTATTTCTTTTCATATACCTTGGGCAAACAGTGTCAAGAGCCTTCTGTGAGTATTTCCTTAGCTGCAATGAAATGGGAAAAAATCCCAACTTTAATAGATTACTTGGCAATATTGATTACTGTTGAAATGTAGATAATATTTTCTTCACTGCAGCTGCCTTTATTAGATGTCACCTAAAAGTGTACAAAATCAGGATTTTTTCTGCTTGAAAATATTACAAGTACAAATAGAATACATATACTCCTTAAGAGAGTGTTAAGCTTAATTTTGTTTTCAATTCATTTCTTTTCATCAAAAAAGTGGAAGGAAAACTTCATCTAAGGATGTAGCAGATAAAAACTTTTTTTGAGAGAGAGAACCAGAGATTTTTCAAAATTCAGCTGGTGCAAAAATAATAAATGATGTCAGGTATTCAACACATGTTACACCACTACTGCATAAGTTGCACTGGTTGTTAGTGTGTTTCCAGGTGCAATTCAAGGTGCTGCTTGTCACCTTTAAAGCTTGGGACTGAATTACCAGAGTATTACCAGAGTATTCTGGTAATTCTGGTATTTTCTGGATTACCAGAGTATTCTGCCAGTTGTTTCTACCCATCCAATTTGATCCAGCAAGTTAGGCATACTACAGGTCCCATTAGCTGAGGTGTGTCAGCTAGCCAGAACTAGGAGATGCACATTCTCTGCAGTAGAGTGAAAGATCAGGGAACCCAATGTTTACCTGCCAGAGAAAAACCTGTAAACAATAAACTGGCACCCAGAATTAAGAGAAAATGAGTGTGAGAATGAAAACTGCCTTTCCTAAGGGTAGGATTAGGTAGGGTTAGACTAGAGTGGGTTAAAACTATATTATACTCTATAGCACACATACAATATATATTTGCAGAGTTGCTATATAGTTGAACTTTGAATTCAAAAACAGAAAAATGATTAAAATGCAGCAGGCTGTACTTACAGCAGAGAAAGGGGGAAGGGAAGATTCTCTTCGCAATGGAAAGTAAGGGAATTATTTGGGGGATAAGAGATTTTCAGAAGAAGAGTATCACCCCAAATTATTGATACTTTGTTCTTTATTGATCTGTCTAACTACAAATTCTGCAATATGTATATGTTTCATTTTGTTTCATTCATTTTATATCATGGTATTCACAACTAAACCAATGTTGGTTTAATGGAAATGTAGAGATCTAAGCGCAGACAAAATCAAACATTTTATACATTGCACAAGATCAAAGCCAAGACAGATCAGATCAATGCCCTTAGGTGTCATTGTATAATGGTCTCCATGTATATTACATTCAATTCTCATGAGTCCATCCAATATCTGAAAAAATATACCAAATACTTGTCTAAATAATAATTCTGGTGACCAGCTCCCAGCAATATATGCAAACAGCTTCTAGAAAACTTCTAGAATATTGCTGTTCAGTAATCTGGCTGGCAACCAATTACTATATTATACATTTAACTAGACATGTATATAGCTTTGAAGGAAAGTAAATAATTTATGGGAATAATGCGGTATTTTTAAGCATGCAATATGTCAAGCCTCCTTCACTTGGTTACTCTTCTAGCTGATTGAAATATACATTGTTGAAGGGCAAGTGAATGGATTACTCATCTTTACAAACAGTTGGAATGGGTGATTTGGCCTGCCTGACCACTCCATGTTATTCATGTATGACCATCTTTCAAAATATATAATTCATTTTAGGTTGAACAAATTAATGAAGACTGGTTTAACTCTTTTTTTCATCTGTTGGATTAATGGTATATAGCAGGGGTGTCAAACTCACAGCCCATGGGCCGGATGTGTCATGTGCTGGCCCTGCCCCCACCCAATTCAGCAAAGGGGAAAACAGTCCTGATATGTCACGTGACGCCACTGTGACAACATGAGTTTGACACCCCTGGTCTATAGCAATAGCACTTCAAATTATATACTGTTTCACAGTGCTTTATAGCCCTCTCTAAGTAGATTACAGAATCCGCATATTGCCCCCAACAATCTGAGTCCTCATTTTACTGACCTTGGAAGGATGGAAGGCTGAGTCAACCTTGAGCCTGGTGGGAATTGAACTGCTGAACTGAAGGCAGTTGTCAGGCTGCAGTCAGCACAAGTAGCCTGCAGTATCACATTCTAACCACTGTGCCACCATGACTCTATCTGGTACATACAACTTGTAGAGAGAAATAGAAATTTGAAATTTTCCATCCTCAAAATAAATGAATAGCGCCCTCCCCCGTGTGTGTGTGTATGTGTGTGTGTGTGTTTGTGTGTTTGTGTGTGGGCATCTCTCTGTTTAGAGGATATGATGTCAATGTCTGGAAAGGTAGTCCAGTCCAATTTAATGGCCATATTAATCAGAAAACAGAACACTGAACTTAATCATTTAATAAACTAGTGTGAAAAAAATGCAAATGACTGTAACCTTTATGGCTCTGTAAAGCTTTCATTTAAAAGCCAATTGAATCTCCATATTCCATTGATTTTCTGAATTGCTTTAATGTTTAGAATGAATCATGCTTTTAAAAAATTGATTTAGAAAATTCAAGCTACTCCATTTGCTGCATCTATTCAAAATGAATAAATTGAACAACACAAATGATCTAATTGAATCACTGATTTATATTGGATTGGATCTTGTTAGTGAACTTAAGACAATGAGAATGTAATTCTATTCAAGACCTGGATTTTTTCCCAGGCTTTGGGATTTTCTCTCTCTCTCTCTCTCTCTCTCTCTCTCTCTCTCTCTCTCTCTCTCTCTCTCTCTCTCTCTCTCTCTCTCCCCCCCCCCTCTCTCTCTATATATGTAGGTCTTGGTGTATTCGGGTCTTGTCCCGTGTAAGATTGAGAATACCTTAACGTTGGCGAAATCTCATCCATCATCTTCAGGCTGGTGTCTTCAGCTTGTTCTCCTGATCGTGGCTGTTTTCCCTTTAAACTCTAGAGTTGGCTGTGTTGTTACTTCTTGATTGGTTTGTGGAGTTGATGTATGCAGATTGGATGGCTTTTCCTGAGACCCTGTGTGGCTGAGGTGCTGGCTGTGTGTCTCTCAGCCTTTTGTGTTGTAACGACCTGGGTAATGGGCTGTGTGATGACCTTCTGAGTTCTATTGTTGTGACGTCCTGGGTGTGGTGCTGTAATCTCCTGGGTCGTTGTCTGTGCTGCAACCTCCTGATGTTTGTGTTGTGATCTCCTGAGTTCTGTGATGTAGTATCCTGGGTGGAAGGCTGTGATGTGGCATTCTGGGCCTTGGTTTGGCTCGAGTTTGAGGTCTGGCTATGTGTTTATAGCGTGTGTCAGTTTGCTTAGTTTGGGGGTTGGAGGGGGGTATAGCAGCTGGTGTTGCAGCCATGGTCTGGTTTCTGGATGGTGGTTGCCTTTCATCTGTGGTGTGGGCTTGGGTTTGAGTCTGGTGAAGGAGATTGGTGGTGGCATCATGTGTTATTTTGGGTCCAGTGTTGGTTTTCGTGGCTGGGACTTGTTTGTTGACCAGGGCTAGTTTCCAGATGTCAGGTAGGCGGGAAGTATCATCCCGTTTATTCATGTTATGGGGGTGTTTCTCTATTTCGATGGCTTCCCTAATTATTCTTTTACAACACAAAAGGCTGAGAGACGCACAGCCAGCACCTCAGCCACACAGGGTCTCAGGAAAAAGCCATCCAATCTGCATACATCAACTCCACAAACCAATCAAGAAGTAACAACACAGCCAACTCTAGAGTTTAAAAGGGAAAAACAGCCACGATCACACACTTCTCCCAGGAGAACGAAGCTGAAGACACCAGCCTGAAGATGACGGATGAGATTTCGTGAACGTTGCCAAGGTATTCTCATTCTTACGGGACAAGACCGAATACACCAAGACCTACATACCTTTACCCGTGAAAATCTACGAAAACATATATATATATATATATATATATTTGTAAACTGTCCAGAGGTACTAGGAGTTCAATGGCCTCTAAACTGTATAAATAAATGCATAAATAAACAAATAATAAATAACATTGCAGGACTATTTAAAATCTAGACTTAATTCAGATAACTGAGAACAGAATATGATGAAATCTAGGTATTGTAGCCCTAAACATGGACACATTCATGCCAAATTCAAGTTAAAAACTGTAAGGAACAAGGATGCTATATTCTGAATGCAACAAAATTGCTTGCTGTGGTTGAAGGTAGAATATAAGAAATTTGTTCATTAGATTTTCCATCAAATAATTTGCTCAGTGCAACAGCTTAACTCATAAAACATGTATATATGTTATATACTGCTTCACAGTGCTTTACAGCCCTCTCTAAGCAGTTTACAGAGTCAGCACATTGATCAAGTCTTTGGCTGAATGGTAATATACTCTCAGTAATCGCTTAGTAGCTACAATCAAGTGGCACTCCAAAATTTGCAATAAAGTAAATATCTTTTTCTGATTGATGATGAAAAATTCTAAGATCATGTAGTTATAGTGTTGAAATGCAGGAGGCAATTATTATCTTAACATTAATTGTGTTAAACACCATGAACAAAACCTACCACTTTCAGCCACAATCTTACCCAGTCTGTTCTATCTTCCCTGATTTCCTGTCATGGGAATACTAGGACCAAGAATGCAAGGCCCTTTTCATTTTTTCAGTACAAACATGCTGCCCTTTTCAGTACCTTACATCCTTTTCTTATTAATTTTGCATTCCCAAAGCTATTCCTTTGTAGAATTACAATCCTTTCAAAGAAGGTGAAGTTTGGTTTACTCTGTAAAATAATGATATAATCAAAATAGTTCAGTTGGGTTGTTTCTTGTCAATGCCAGATAAAAACATCAGACAGGATGGGATGTAATTGGATTTTGTTAGGTATCTTGTCTTCTGTTCTGAAATAACCAAACACAAATCAGCACCGATGTCTTATCATTTCTTGCCTCAAGGTAAAACCAAGCCTATGTATTTTGTTTTTTGCTGTGATTAAGGCTGGAAATTATATGATATGTGTCAATTGGTGTTGATTAACATACTAGAGATCATTGCTGTTAATAGTTCACTCATCTCCATAAAAATAAATCTCATTTATCAGGTCTTAACAGTGTTTCAGCCCTCTTTCCCTAGGTTCCAAGGTCATCTACAACAGGCACAAAGAGCCAAAGTGGTCTGTATTTCATTGCTGTCATCTATTGGTTAACTTTGGGTAAAATATTCTGATGTTTCTGAATTATATTTTTGGACATAAAACTGTCATGTATTGCAGATAATGTTAATGAAGATTCTCAGTTATCCAGATAGAGTTGTTTAGAAGTTGAGTCATGCTTGTATACTTTGACCAAGCCTTCTTACCAGACCATTGAACAGTAGACTGCTACTTGACTGTATTTTTCATTTGCTTCTTCAGGTGCAAGATACTTTTTTCTGCTATTTCAAATATCTTGGATTGGAACATGGATTATTCTTGATGTTTTCCTTCTGTTCTTAATGTTTCTTGGATTTCTGGCATGGGTTTGTAACTCATGTTCATTGCTTGACACCCCTTCCCCACTTGGGCAAGTTCTATACTATACTTCACAAAATGCAGTAGGATTTAACCATTCATAGGTTTACAAGGTTATTAATTTGTTTCTTCTTCTCTAAGATTCACTGCTAGGTTGGATGAACTAGAGTAGAGTTATAATTGTTATAATTGATACTAATATTAGGAGAAACATAGCATGATGGATCATTTAGATCACAGAGGTCAAACTTGTGGTGTCCTGTTGTCATCACATGAAGTTTCATGATGTTTTTTTCCCTTCCTGGAGCTGGGATGGATGAGGCCTGCATGTGACACATCTGGTCTATGGGCCGTGAGTTTGACGCCCCTGATTTAGATGATAAAGTGACTAGAACTTGAGGGAAAGGAGAGTACACAAAGTTGCAAGAATCAGCTCTCAAGGATTGAGGATGGGAGGGAGGAAAGAAATATTTAATTGGTATTTTGTTCTTAAAAATAACAAATTGGAGCTTAAAGCTGCTGTAAAAGGTGATCTGGATTATTAAATAAGTAGCATGGCTATTAAATAGTAGTGCTGTTAGCAAATTTCCTTGCAAGATGCCTCTCTGATGTTAATCCCTCCCAGTCTATCACTATTGAGCAGTAACTGTCATACATTGTGCCATTGATGTTTCAACAAAGCTTCTGATGTTTTTATTGACTCCTATTATTTCTAGGCACTTGATTATTCAATCATGTGGCAGGGGCCAAATGCTTTCTTATAAGCAATCCAAGCAACATTCAAGTTGGTCTCCTTTATCTTGCAGTTTTCCCAAAAACATGTTGGTAGTTAGGAGCTGGTTTTTTTCTGTTCCTGTGCTGTCTGGGCAGTTTCCTTTCTGTTTAGAGTGAAAGAACTTAATTTCAATGACATGCTGTTATACAATAGCTACAGCAAGGGATTGTAAGCAGGTAATCCACCTATAGTTACCTGGTGTGGTCCCTTTTAACTTTCATTATCATGTAGGTTTTATTATTATTTTATTCTCACTTTCATGTTTCATCACCCAATACCTTAATTAATGAATATTGTAACACATAAATACTGGTGCTAATTTAACAAGGCTAAAGAAATTTCATTATTACAAATTTCTGGTTATAGATATACAACACTGCACCTTTATTCTATTCCAAAGCTTCTGTTTGCTGAATTTGTATTTTTGAAAAATTTGTGTTTCCAGTTTCCTTAGTCGAACCCATTTGTTTTAGAGGATTTGCAAATCTGATTTTCCTTGACAGGCTTGGATTCAATGTGTATCTTCCAGGAGTTGTTTTCTATTAAGTAATGGCAAATGGGAGAAAAAAAATGAAAGAAACACTTTGTTCAGAGGCCTCCAGCTGTATGACATCAATCGACCTTTGTTTTCAAGAGAATTAACCCAGTGGTAGAAATGTGCCTTAAGCTGGGAAAAATAACAACCTTGTAATATGTAGACGTGCATAAAATAGACAGTTATCATGTCCCTTAATAACTGTAAAACTCTTCCCACAGAAATTTGTAACTTGTAAATACAGTTAAGGTTGTGCCACTGTATGAATAAAGACTATCTGAGGAAAAAACACCTTAAAAATAAAGAGATGTTACAAAATGCAGATGTTTCTGCTTCACCCAAAATTGAAACTGCATGTTTTAGATATTTACCAGTAGAGGGGGGGAAAAATGTTCCAAAAGAATTTTTTTTGTGTTTTGTCCTGGAGCATTAAAACTATGGGCATTGGACAATCAAAAAGAGATATCCTGTTTGTTCCTTTCCTTGTCTCTTCTCTTCTTTCTGCAGTCAGAAAAACCGATGCTATTAGAGCTCATCCTAATGTTACTGCATCAGGAAAATCACCTTGATAACATTTCCTGAGGACTTAATTTCATGTAGTCACCTCTGTCTCATTTCCATCCCACTGAAGACACAACACAGAGCTTTGCTTTGTTGTTTTGATGCGAAAGTGGTCCTTTCCTTCTTCATTTGAAACCAATTTACTCTAGTGAATTAAGCTGTCAGGGGCAATGATCCACCCAGTGCCTAAGAGAGGAAAAAGCATCTCACATTGCCTAACCTCTATCCAAGAGTCTTGAATCAGAGATTAGTAAATGGAGGTTAAAATGTGACATTTTTGGAGGGGGAGTGAATTAACAGTAATGAGAAAGGGAAAATGCAGAGATTTTGGGACAAGATTTTTTGTGAAATGACTTTCTTTTCCTTAACGCCTAACAAACACAAATGTTACTTTATCATGAGATATAATATGGACCTATGTGAAAATGAGAAAAAGAGTGAGAAAAGAGGGATGAGCCACTTGTATAAATGTTACTTCACACTGTATCAGCCCCCAGTCCTAGAGGTGATAAGCTTCCCCATTAAAAAGAAAATAAAAAACAGAATCATACGTCATAAGTGATTCCTCTTACAGTTAAGACAAAATGGCAGTAAGTGACTTTGATGCCTCACATCTATCTGATATGAGTAATATATGGTTAACAAATTTTTGGGAAAAAAATCAAGAAGGAGGAAACATTATCAACTAACTTAATTAATTTAATTAATTTACAAGCTACATAGCCTTCACTTTTCTTTGAATTACTTGTTCATTATTATCTAGCCTTTTAAATTCTTTTTTATAGGGCTCAAAGAGAACCCCTAGTTCAATCTTCAGGCCCATTCTTATCTAACAAAGATATGAGAAAGCAGTCTCAAAAATATTGTGTCCTGGATACTGGCTTACAGAAAGGTTGAATTTTATCTTCCCACTAACTCAACAGTTAATATCTTGTATAATTCAGCTTCATTCAATTGTGTCTGCTACTTGGAGATTGCTCAGATAAGTGCTTACAAAGTGGTTTGTAATTTTCTCATTTTTAGGGCAGAGAGAAAGTGACCAGCTCAAGGTCACCCAGCAGGCTTTATCCCAAAGTGGGACTAGAACTCATAGTGCCCAGTTTTTAGTCTGATGCCTTAACTACTACACCAAACTGGCTCTTTTCCCATAGGAGAGCATTTTTGTTGGTTGGATTTACTGTCTTGATCTCTAGGGGAGAAGAACTGATAGTATCTATCTTTAAGACTTCTTTTACTTCTACTCAGAAATGTTAAGTGGTTTGATTGCACTATCCTAGATCCAACCTAGGATGGTGTTCTGATCTAGTAACAGTGTTATTAGTTCTGATCTAATAGCATCCTTATTAGTTGCTCAATTGACCGGTTGATGAACCTATATATTTCTCCTATAGTGTAATGTTATAGAAATACTTAGGAGGTTGCTAGAATCTATTCAGTTGTAATTGCAGTATGGATTTATTTTTCTAGGACTGTTAATTTGGTAGTTATATTTGATCCTTAGTTGGTTACTGCTTTGATTTTTAACATTTATTTATTTATTTATTTATTTATTTATTTATTTATTTATTTATTTATTGTTTTTCATTTGCTTTGAAGCCAACATATATTTGGTCAGGCTTCTGAATTTAAATAAATAATAAATAAAAATCATTTGTGTTATAAGATATTCATGATAGATTTGCAAAACAAAACAAATTCATCCTACTTTTAAATTTCCAAATGTTTTCTCCCAAATACATTTTAATATAACCTACTAAACTAAAGCGACTATCAATTTATATTCATACATCATTATGAATTCATAATGTGGTGCATGAATTCAGGCAATGGTATAATTAATTCTTAAAAAATATGAAGCAATAGAGCTTAAAGGTCAGCACCAGTGACAGGCATGTTTTTCCAGCATAATGACTTCTGATTTTTTTTTTAATTAAACCACTGTCAATTACACATTTTTCAAAATGCTCAGCAAATGTGCCTTTTGGCCAATCCAAACAATAAACAAGAAGGTTCAACTTTGCAACTTGGAAACTTATTATCCATCAGAGTTATTGGCCTATCTCCCCACTAGGGATACATAAAAAACCAGCAATGTTCTCACATTTACTTTATTTTTTGGATTGTACCCCACCTTTTCCTCAGTTCTCTAGTGTGGTATATACAGTGACTCTTCCTTGTTCATTAAATAAAATTAAGATTCACAATTAGTAACAGTTAAATATTGAAATATCTAGTGAAGTGAAGGTTTGAAATGAAAATTGGCCAAATTTATTTTTTTTTCTGGCCCAAGTTAAGTTTTTACAATGGACCAGGACCTAGCTAGAAGGAATTTTGCCATGTTAATAATATTGGCTTAACAATTTTATCTTTTCTCCTACCCTCAACAAAGCAACTTTCCTATCTTCTATATTTCTCAACCAGCCTTCTCCAATTTCTAGTTGTTGTGCTGCTCGCTATAGCAGCATTCATTTTCATTGACAAAAAATGAAAGGAAATCAAGATTATTTGTCCTTTAAATGGGCTTTATTTACTTCAAATGAATCACGTCTATTTTTTACTATTTAAGCCCTGGCAGCCTTTAGCAATTGAATCAGATTTTCTATCTTATTTATTTATTTATTTATTTATTTATTTATTTATTTATTTATTTATTTATTTATGATTTGATCTTATATGCTGCCCTCTCTCGCGAGGGACTCAGTGCGGCTCACATAAAAACAACCATACAAATTACAAAAGTTAAAAAGGAATTAAACCAAATTCGACCAAATAATCATTAAAACCCACTAACAAACATTTAAAATATTAAAACAACCCCCCCTCAGTCCAGGCTGGCCTATTCGAATAACCAAGTCTTTAGGCCACGGCGAAAGGAGCGAAGGTCAGGGGCCAGTTGCAGCTCCAGGGGAAGCTGGTTCCACAAAGTGGGCACCCCCACAGAGAAGGCCCTCCCGCTAGGGACCTCCAGCCGACATTGTCTAGCTGATGGTACCCCAAGGAGGCCCTGTCTGTGGGCGCACACCAGGCGATTGGTATTCGATGCTGGCAGGAGACATTCCCGCAAGTACCCCGGCCCTAAGCCATGGAGAGCTTTGTAGGTAAGCACCAACACCTTGAATCACACGCGGAGGGCAGCCGGCAACCAATGCAGCTTGCACAGGAGGGGTGTAATATGGGAGTATCAGGACACCCCCATCACAACCTGCGTGGCCGCATTCTGCACCAGCTGAAGCCTCCGCATGGTCCTCAAGGAAAGCCCCATGTAGAGTGCATTGCAGTAGTTGATCTGGGGCGTAATGAACGCATGAGTGACCATGCATAGCGCATCTTGGTCCAGGTAGGGACGCAACTGGTGCACCAGGCAGACCTGGGTGAATGCCCCCCTGGCCACGGCTCCCACCTGCTCCTCCAAACTGAACCATGAGTCCAGGAGGACACCCAAGTTGCGAGCCCTGTCTACGGGGGCAACACCTCTCCCCCCAAAACCAACAATGGAACACTCTGAACCACCCAACATGCCGGTACACACAGCCACTTGGTCTTGGCAGGGTTGAATTGGAACCTGTTCCTCCCCATCCAGATCCGTGCCGCTTCCAGGCAACGGGACATCACAGGGAGGGCATCACTGAGTTGGTTTGGGGTGGAGATGTAAAGTTGAGTATCATCAGCATACTGATGATACCTCACCCCAAAACCACAGATGATCTCACCCAGTGGCTTTATATAAATGTTGAACAGGAGGGGAGAGAGGACCGACCCCTGAGGCACTCCGCAAGTGAGGGGCTGCGGGGCCGACCTCTGCCCTCCTGCCAACACTGATTGCGAGTGCCCCGAGAGGTAGGAGGAGAACCACCGAAGGACAGTGCCTCCCACCCCCAACCCCCTCAAGGCACTGCAACAGGATACCATGGTCGATGGTATCAAAAGCCGCTGAGAGATCTAATAGGACTAAGACAGAGGAGTAACCCCTGTCCCAAGACCTCCAGAGATCATCCATCAGCGCGACCAATGCCATCTCCGTGCTGTATCCGGGCCTGAAACCCAATTGGCATGGATCTAGGTAATCTGCTTCTTCCAGGAACCTTGGAAGCTGGGAAGCCACCATGCTCTCAACAACCTTCGCCATAAAGCAAAGGTTGGAGACTGGACGAAAGTTGTTCAAAATGGCTGGGTCCCAGGCAGGCTTCTTGAGGAGGGGCCTCACCACTGCCTCCTTCAAGGTGGCTGGGAAGAACCCCTCACTCAAAGAAGCAGTGACAACTGCCTGGAGCCAGCCTCATGTAACCTCCCAGGTGGCATACACCAGCCAGGAGGGACACGGGTCCAATAAACACTTGGTGGAACTCAGCCTCTGCATGGCCCTGTCCACATCATCTGGGGTCACAGGGTCAAACTCATCCCAGATCGTAACAGTCAGACCCGACGTTACTCCCTCGTCAGACTCTAGCCAGTCGGAGTCCAAGCTGGCCCGAATCTGAGCGATCTTGTCCTGCAAGTGATGGCTATATTCCTCAGCTCAACCCTGCAAGGGGTCACCCCCAAATTCAGGAGGGAGCGGGCAACCCCAAACAGGGCAGCCAGGCGATTCTCTGCGGATGCGATGAGAGTAGCGAAGTAAGAAGACTTTGCTGCTCTCATCGCCATCAGATAGGTCCTATTAAAGGACCTCAACTGAGACCTGTCAGATTCAGAACAGGTGGCCCTCCAACTGCACTCTAGGCCCCTCTTCCGTCGCTTCATCTCCTGGAGCTCCCCGGAAAACCAAGGAGCTAACCGGGATCTGCGGTGGGTCAGGGGCTGCAAAGGGGCAACTCAGTCAAGAGCCCCTGAGGCAGCCTGTTGCCAGGCATCCACGAGGGTCTTGGCTGAGCTGCGAGTAAGGGAGGTAGGAAACGGCCAAAGTGCCATCTGAAAACCCTCCGGGTCCATCAGGCGCCTGGGACGGAACCACCTGGTCGGTTCCGTATCCCAGCAGTGTGGAGTGGCATAATGGAAGCCCATCTGAAAGAGGAAATGATCTGACCATGACAGGGGTTGTGAAGCTGGTAATCCCCCCAGATCATTATACCACTGCCCAGAGATAAAAACCAGGTTGAGTGTGTGTCCGTCCTCATGAGTCGGGCCCTGAATTATTCGGGTCAGGTCCATGGCTGCCATGAACTCCCATATACTGGGTATCAACAGCATAATAATGATTCCTCAGTCCAAGCCAATGGTTGACCTTACCTAGTGATTTAATGTAGCTATTTACCAAAATTAGAGAGAAGGCCAAGCCCTGGACTGCTGTGTTCTTTTCAAATAACTGACAACTTGAATTGCTCAGTGAGGAAGGAGTCACAGGACTGAAATGCAGTGTCTAGACACACTCTTTTTTAATTATCTGATGTCAGTTTTTGAACTGTCTGTAAGAATGAACTTATAAGAAATCAGATGAAAGCTCTGGCAGAAATAGCAGGTATTTACACAATACTGCAGTGGAACTTCATGTTTAATGAGCGCAAGAAATACTGTACATCTTTAAGTCTGAGAGATTTAATGAAGAATGTATTTCATGACTTACAGAAGACTATTTCAGCCTAACTAGATGGCAACCTCTGACAAATTTTTGCCCGTCCGTCCGTCCATCCATCCATCAATCCATCCACCCATCCAGTTTAATAAATGATTTTACTAACAAGATACTATTTACATTTGACAGAAGTAAGGCTATGGAGTAGAAAATCTTATAATGCATTGAAATTATTTATGGTTGGTCTACAACAGATAATAGTACTTAGTCATTCTAGCCACTCTCAAAAATTTAAAATAGTTTAATACATGCAAGAGAGATAATCAGAAATTTCTAGAGTTGTAGGCTAGGCATTTCAAATAGCATGTTAAAACAATGAGAAAAGGGTTTCATATAGTTTCTAGTAAGAATTCAAACCCCAATCAATTATGTCACCAGGAACTGAGCTGGATGGAAGATTTTATTGGTTAAATCCATTTCTGAGAGATGATTGGTAACTAAATATCAGCATTAGCAAGTTTGTGAATCTGTTGGATATATCTTTATATAGTCACCTCTGAGCAATTTTGGCAGTTAATAGTATATAAAACCTAATAATATTAAATACCAAAAGTTAAGCAAAAAGTCCATAAATATATGCTGTCCCACTTTTACACATGGCTCAGATATAAAGGAAATAGAAGTGTCCATTCACAATAGCAATAATTCACAATAATAGGGTCTCTCTAACTGTACTATCATATTATAAAACTTGTTATTGGAATAAAATACATTGATCCCAATTGACTCTTAAATTGAAAGAAATTTGTCCAGCTATTCATGTTCAACCCTTTTAATTTGGTTCATTATATTAGCAGCAAAACATTGTGAATGATACTGCTTTCTCAAACTTGAGATTTGTGATTTACACTTCATTAATTATAAATTAGATTTGGTTTAACTAATTAGAAGTGATGTTTTGTTACCTTAATTTCTTGAACTATTTCTGCTTATCCAGGGATCCTCAACTTACAACAGTTCATTTAGTGACTGTTCAAAATTACATCACTGAAAAAAGTGACTTATGATCATTGTAAGTTGAGGATTACCTGTATAGGCTTGGCAATTCTAAAGACAACCTCTGATTTTATACCACATTTTTTTCTTTGACTCCTGGAGTCTCTTTAAATATTAACTCTGCAGTATATTTTTCTTGCGGAAGAAATATACTTATTAAATACACAGTGAGTTCATCATATTTAATACAGGTGTACAGTTTGGCCTTGATCTAATTTGAACAATCAGTTCAACTTGGATTATCAATTCATCAAATTAATTTTAATCAAATTATCCAAGTACATCAAATTGATTCAAACTTATTTAGAGTATAAAAGTACATATACACAGGTATGAAAAGTCCAAATCAATTCAATTTAATGGTAATAAAATTAGTGATGTGATTGGAAACTTTGATTTGTTGTTCTAGCAAACTAATTTGAAGTTAGATTTCTGGATGTGTATTTATGCATCCCTAATATTTAGAGTCCTGTCTCCTCATATTTTTTTTAACCTATTTCCATCTATGTTTTGATATGTGGGCCAGATCATTCAAAAGTGAAATATCAGCTTTGACTTATAGAAACTATTCAGTTTTTCTATAGACAATGGCTAACTGAAAGCATGTTGATATATGGTGTATGTTATCAAGGGTTTTTCCCTCAGAATATGGTTGGTGACATCTTTATGTCACCTGTTGGTGTCAGGAAGCCACCAACCAAGTTGTATCAAGTGATCCAGGACCGATTGATATCTGGATGAAAATTGATGAAATCTTAATTGAATTTCTTAAGTATCATCTTCCTATTGATTAGATTATATCCATTTACATGTCTCTCTGAAAACAGTGAGAATGAAATTTCCATTTCCTGAACTACAATAACTTCCTAGGCAGTTAGAATTTGAACTTTTCAACTCAGCTTTTCTACATTCTGAGTGTCAATTCCTGTAGGTGATTCCAATTTAAGGCAAGGTGTGAATTACCAAATATGAGTCATGACATTACAGTGCAGACTCTGCTCCTATTCTACCTGCATTCTCATGTCACCCGTATAAGAGCAAAGTTTGCTGTATAATAACTTGACACTGCTGCTTTGAAAATATAGCACCTTCTGGTTCAGCTAACATTGCTTTTAGCTGTAGGATTATAAAGTAATTTTAAAAGTTATCAATGTAAGAAGAATATGGTTGGATCAAAGATCCATTTAGGTTAATGTTTCATTTTCTAAGCTTGTCAACCAGGTGCCTGAAAGAAATTTTAGCAAGCATGGCAAATATGCTAGATATTGTTCTGGCTGTGTTTGTTCTGTTCAATATAGGGATATAGGAATTCAGTTCAGCTATCATGACTAATAGGTCCTACTAATAACTTACATTACTGGGCTCAGTTATTTGAGTAAAACATAAAAATAAAAATGATGGCCCCGACTTCTACATTTTGAATTTTAACCTTAGTTTTATAATAGCACTATTAATCAAATAGGTAAAAGGACTGACAGTTATTCAGAGATAAGTCCTGGTAGATTTGTTTATCATCCTAGAATTCTTCTTTTCTTGTAGCATTTTCCTTTTGCTCAAGTACAATCACAACACAATATCACATTCTCTTTAAGTCCTGAAGGCTGATTTAAAAGAGCAAATGTTAAATCTGTATTACTTTTTTGGCATAGATACTTTTTCCTAAAAATCTAAGCTTTAATAGAACCACATGCCACATATGCAAGAAAAAAGTTGCAGTTGGTAATTAAATTGCGTTCATCAGTAAAATCTGCCTTTCCTCAGTGAGATTTGTGCTCCTTGCCCTGAATATTGGAAAAGACGCCAATACCACGGTGAGTTAGCAGGGCAAAGGTCTTATGTTGGCCAATCTATAGGAGCTTGATTTTTGTTGGGTGCTTGAGGCAGTGATCTCTACTACCAGTTATTCATGTGCTAGCAAAAATATAGAAAAACCACTGCTGAGACAGAATGCAAAATTTTCTAATCCAGTACCTTTGGACAACCAAGTTTACTTGATACCTGGGAGCAACAAACCTGTGCCACAAGGTCTTATATATCCTCTTGATCTCTTTTCCCTTGTCTGTTAACCTTACTTATATTGAACCTACATATGAACTCAGAAATTATTTTTTGCTACTTTGCTCAAGCCAAATTATCTATTTCTCAATAATGGGCTTGATGGCTTGGAACAAATCCCAGGAGAGAATGTTCAGGTGATATCAAAGTTGTTGAGAATGGAAAATAAAAATGAATAATAATAAAGAAAACTAGTAATCATCATGGAGTATACACTGAGCTGTTCTCTAACAATATTAAAGAGAGTAAGATGAGAATGTCTTTGCCAGATTCGGTTATTCACAGTTAATTGGACTAAAAGATAATAATATGGATGGATCCACTTAAGCATGTTGCTAGATATTTTATATATTTGTTTGTTTGTTTGTTTGCTTGTATCTCACTTTCACTATTTTACAAATAACTCAGGGCAGCAAACACAATACTCCTTCCTCCTATTTTTTTCACAATGATCTCTGTGAGGTGTGTTGGGCTGAGAGTGAGTGACTAGCCCAAGATCACTTGTGCCTTTTCTACTAGATCAAACTGTCTCTTATAGTCTGTATAATAATAGATACATGGTTCTGAAGGCCATGAGCCCAAAATCTTCAAGGACTACATGCCAAAAACACTAATTTAAGAAGATATTGAACCCAAGAGAGAGTTCCTTATAATAATATTTGTGTGCAAGATATATACATGTATGTGGGTGGGTATACACACACATATATATAATCCTTTGCTTTTATAACTTTCCCCTATTTGTGTATGTCAGCTTTTGTGTGTGTGTGTGTGTGTGTGTGTGTGTGATGGAACAGTGGTTAGAATGCAGTACTGCAGGCTGCTTCTGCTGACTGCTGGCTGCCAGCAGTTTGGCAGTTCGGTTCCCACTGGCTCAAGGTTGACTCAGCCTTCCATCCTTCCGAGGTCAATAAAATGAGGACCCAGTTTGTTGAGGGCAAGATGCTGACTCTGTAAACCACTTAAAGAGGACTGTAAAGCACTATAAAGCAGTATATAAGTCTATGTGCTATTGCTATATATCTATATCTATATATATAGATAGATAAAAAGGTTAAAAAAATCCTTTGCTTTTATAACTTTTCCTTATGAATGTGTGTGTATGTGCATGCACACACACACACACAAACACACACACACACACACACTGAGGGGAAAGTTATAAAAGCAAAGCGTTTTTTTTTCAGTTTTTTAATGTCCAAATTGTTAAAGAAGGAACACTAAATGCATGTTTTCAGCAGTGATATGGGATAAACTGAAATTAATCTACATATTCTTATTTTAAAATATTTAACAACTCACAATTTGGTACATTACAGCCTGACATCACCGAGAACAATAGTTTAAACCCTCTTTTTTGGAACTACATGGATATCTGGCTTACTGTAAAAAAATCTTCCACCCAACCTTACCAGACAGTTTTTTCTCTTTTTTTCTCCATTGACCACATTATGTGGCCTTACCAGCTGATAGAGTTCCACTTGAATAATTTTCTTCAATTAGGCTAGATAAACAAGTATCTATCATGAAAGATTTCAATAATCTTTCTTTCCCAGAAAAGTACCAGGCATCTTCCTTCAATTTTGATTAATCTCTTTGCTTTTTAATGATATTGCAACCAGTGACTTGGAAAGTATCAATATAGCATAATATTGGTAAACTCTTTTTATTAGTAAACTCTTTTTATAAAAAGAATGTGAGTTCTAGTCCTGTTTTAGTCATAAAAGCTACTTGGATGATTTTGGGCCAGTCACTCTTTTTCAGCCCAACCCACTTCACAGGGTTGTGTTGTGGGAAAAATAGGACAAAGAAGGAGGAGTATTTGATATATTTGATGCCTTCAGTTATTTACAAAAATAATAAAGGGGAGAATAAATATATATGTATATAGAACACAGAACACATATATTGTAAGAGGACCATATAGAACCTCTTCCATGTGGAACACCATTCTCCTGGAAGTTTTGGGTTGTCCCAACTTGTGAGCCTTTCATTGAAGATCTGTCTGTTTCCCTAGGCCAGGGGCCTGCAACTTTAAACACTCATACAGCCATTTGTACCCGTTTCCCATTTTCTTATTTCTCTCTCTTTTTTTCCCCCTTTGTCCCTCTTATCTCTCTCTCTCGCATGCACGAACAAGCAGGATTTCCTCCTGGGTCGGGATCATGGCAGCGAAGGTGACTCCTCCTCCCGCTGCCACCAGTGCATGCTCAGGAGGGTAGCTGGCCATGCTACTCAGGAGAGCCGAACCTCTTCCCTCCCTGTATCTGGCAGTGGTGGCTGCTCTTCCTTGTTCCCCTCCTTCCTGAGCTGACACAAAGGGAACCGTGGCTGCCACTGAGCTGTCCGCAAAGGATGCAGAATCACAAAAAGCAGCCAGTTATGGGCAGTGTGGAGAAAACACTAAGGATGCTGTGGCCGTGCAGCTCTGTAGACAGGCTCATGCCTTCTCAGGATGGAGAGCAGGTCACATGACCAAGTCAGCAGGGAGCTGCAAGAGAGGGGTCAAAGAGACACATGAGGCTCTGGAGCCGCGGGTTGCTGACACCCACCCTAGCACTTGGGTCAAGTGGGTTTTGTTACTGTTTATCCTTGAATGTCCAGGATGTGTGTATATGTGTGTCTGTAATACTTTCCAGTTCACTGGTTGCCCAGTGTGCTCCCACAGACAGGGTCTCCTTAGGGTGCCATCAGCCAGACAGTGTCGGCTGGCGGCCCCCGGGGGGAGAGCCTTCTCTGTGGGAGCACTCACCTTGTGGAACCAGCTACCCTTGGAGCTGCGGATGGCCCCTGACCTTCGATCCTTCTGTTGCGACCTGAAGACATGGCTCTTCCAGCAGGCCGACCTGGACTGAGGGGGGGGCGGGTTATTGGCTTTTACTGGTTTTATTGCTTGTTGTGGGTTTTTAAATTATTGTTGGGATTTTATTTAATATTTTTTAATAATTTTAATTTTTGTATTCTATGTCTTCTTAGTTGTGAGCTGCCCTGAAACAACTACCGTGTTTCAGTTAACAACTGTGGCAAGAAAAGTCATAAAATGAGGCAACATTCACTTAACAACTGTCTTGCTTAAGAACAGAAAGTTTGGACTCAGTTATGGTCATAAGTTGATGACCCACCTCTGTTTATTTTCTTCATTTAATAGCCTCCTCCGAATGCATAGTGTATTAAAATATATATTCAGTATATAGTATTAAATAAAACAGATCTGTGAGATCCTTGGCAAGCACTGTGAAGCACTTCTGAAATGATAAATTCTTTCCTCTACCTCCAATTTAGCTTTTCTCATCTTTTCCTGTCAAACAGTTGAGCAGTAAAAATAAGATTTTCAAGACAGTCTGTCCTCAGAAATTCTAGTTGTGGTGCATTGGAATGTGGTACTGCAGAGTTAATATTTTTATTGCTATTCATTGAAATCCAAAGATCATAAACTCATCTAAACCAGTTGCAAATACTCTGAGCATTCAGCAATAATAAAAAATGGGTACATCACACAGATGCATCGGAAATTAAAATTGCAATTTGTCAGTGTGTGTCTGTCAGTTTCCAAGTGTGTTGATACTAAATAATTCATATTAATTCATTAATCTCTCACCTTCCTTCTCAAACAACAGTAAAATGATTTAATGACAGGGAGTGGGGAGGAATGAATAAAATAGTATGCTTTGAAGCTTTTTATTGTGGGCTGAAATCACAGCTCACCAAAGTTATTGCTTTTCTTAACTCTGACATTTGGCTGAAAAAGAAAACTAGATAATCTTGGAGTCTGTCAAACCAGAAAAGAAAAGATTGGGTCACAGCTTGTCATTCACACCTCTAGAATCACCATGAGGTATAATAGCCACAGAATAACTGCAATTGTAACTTGTGAACAAACCTTAAGGCTAGCTGGAATGAGCATACTACTTCATTTCTCCTCTCTTTAGGAGGGAAATGAACAGCTTTTTTAAAAATATAACATGACTTCCTTCCTTCCTTCCTTCTTTCCTTCCTTCCTTCCTTCCTTCCTTCCTTCCTTCCTTCCTTCCTTCCTTCCTTCCCTCCCTCCTTCCTCATTCAAGTTACATAGAATGACCATCAAGAAGTATGAGCTGATACTGAATGAAAAAAGTAAAATTAAAAATATTTTGAACAAATGCACTGAATTCTATCTATACAAAGTGCCTTATTATAAGTGAAAATTCCTACTTTTTATCCCAAGTAGTAAATCTCATTTTTCAGGCCAGAGAAGTGGGAAGGCAACCTAGGTTCACTAAGACTATGAAAGTAACCTTAAAACATATGCATACCAAGTTCTCTTTTATTAATTAAGGGCAAATTACTTTAGCACATTGCATTATATTGTGCTACAGTCTTCATACTCACTTGTTCAGGAGTATGTCTTCTTCATATCAAAATAACTTAACAGCAGGGGTGGGATTCTACCGGTTCTGTCCACTTCTGTAGAACCAGTTGCTCTGAAAAGCAGCAAACAGAGAGCATACATAGAACCGGTTTTACGTCTGCTGTTGCTTTGGCCCACCTGCCCACCCGGGCTCTTACCTTTGTTTCCTGCTTTTTCAACTGCAGCTGCTTTGCATGACACAGCTGTGGTTGAAAAAGCAGGAAAAAAGGGCTTTTCCAACTGCTGCACACCTGTGCGCAGCGCTGCTCAGCTGTCTGGGCAGCTCAGCAGGTCGTAAATTGCACTCGCGCGACTCGCGCGACTTGCGCATGCGTGCACAATGCAAAGCAACAGAACTGGTAGTTATACCAGTCGGATCCCATCCCTGCTTAACAGGTTATATAACTCCACAAATAGGCTATAAACCAACACTTGGTAGAGCATCCATGAAGCCCTTAGAAAAAAATGTTCAAATGTCAATATGTGTCTATATCTACAAAGATCAGAATTGTTCAGCCAATACTATAGACAGACAAGAAAACAAACAAATCGATCATTTACCCAATTGATTAATCTAGAATTGTCACTCAAGGTACAAGTGACCAACCTCAAATTATCCCATTTAATTATGTAAAAACTAGCTCTCTATATAATGGGAAAGGTCGAAGGAAATGAAGAGGACAAGCAGCAGCAAAGTTCATAGATTCATTCACAGTGGTGAATATCATAGAGAAACTATATGGTTGCTAAGAGCTGATGTTGACTTAATGGCACAACAGTAAATGAAGGTCCACAGCAGTGGTGGCATTCAAAATTTTTTACTACCGATTCAGTGGGCATGGCTTGGTGGGCGTGGTAGGGGAAGGATACTGTAAAATCTCCAGTCAGACGTGGTATTTGCCAGCTCTATGAACTACTCAAAATTTTCACCACCGATTCTCCAGAACTGGTCAGAACCTGCTGAATACCACCTCTGGTCCACAGGTTTACAATTTTATGTATTGACTTTTTCATCCACAACTTTCATGCTTGTGGAAAGAAGCATGCCCAGTTTATCACAGTTTTGGTGCCGTTATCTCTTGTTCCATCTGTGTCGCTGATTTGTAGGATCAAACTGATTAAATTAGACCAATCTATGAATGGTTTTCTAAAATCTCTGTTTAAAAGAAAGGGACATTTTGATAAATATCTCCAGGTTTGTTTTACGAACTACCTTCTTGACAATTATTTGAATATTAAACTGCTTTTTCTGAATGTTTGAGAGCCATTTCAATGAGCAGAATTACACATTGCATCATTAGATCTAACATTGTTTTGACTCCAATCCATACATGAATTTGCTCTTGTGTCACACGATGTATTCAAGCAATGTTTCATGAAGGATTATTTTTTTTTCCACCTGACATTTCTTCTGTTCATGTGCAGATCAAATCACTCAAAGTCCAGGTCATATGGTGTTGCATTCCTCTTAAAGTATTATTCTATACTATTCACTTTGTGTATGTATATCTTTTAAAACATCTGCTAAATAATGTGCATACCTGTATTCATAGATTTGGACTCGATAGTTCTGGTCTCAGTTTTCCTTAATAAACAATTTTATAAACAAGCAATCTCTAATATATGCTTTTTTTTAGCTAAGCTAATATAGACAGTTTTGTAAGCAATTATCATGTAGAGGACTTAGATCAGGGCTGTTAAACTCGCTGCCCACAGGCTGGATGTATCACATACTGGCCATGCCCACGCCTGGTTTAGCGAAGGGAAAAAATGTCCCGATACATAACGTGATGCAGCAGTGATGACATGAATTTGACACCTCTGTCTTAGTGCTTTGAAGGATAGGAGCTGCTTTTAAGGCAATGGTTATGTAAGTAGCTTTTATAAGTTTGCACCTGGGCCAAAAAAACACCTTTCTCCCTAGTTCATATAAGAATAAAGAAGATGAGGGAAGCACACTCAAACATGTAAGATTATGTTATTATATCTTGTAGTGATGATAATTCAGAAATGAATGCTATTCCTGAATCCATTCTTTCCAAATATGTTCCTCAAATATATTCCTCAAGACAGAGATAATTAGAGCTCATTACAACCCTCCAGGATATGTCAAAGACTATTTTGAGAGTTCGCACCAATGCTTTCTGCTGAATTCTACTTCTGTTTTATTTTCATATCTTGTTAATAAACACTTTTTTTAATGAGATAGTTATGGAGTTCAGTTCTAAAGGACTAATTAAATATAGTTTAGAGAATATTAGTCTCCTCAGTAGCAACATGTAATTGGCCTTTGCTGATCATGGATAGTAAACAAGATGAGACTCGGTTAGCATTTACATGGAATTCTTCCAGAAAATACTAGGTTTTAGACAAGGAAATTGGAGCAAAATTCTTAGAATTTGATGACAAACCACTTCCATATTGTTCCTAGAACATTCATTCATTCATTCTCTGTAAGGCTTCTGAGATTACAAAAGACAATGCTTCCTCATTATTAAGGATTACTCTTGGTGATTTAACAAAATAAATATCTCCTTGTTCCATACTCTATAACCCTGGGATATGTTTTTGCCAAGCTCAACGGAGGCTGCAAATGTATTACCTTAAAGATCATGGGATGGCAGGTGACTAGAAAGAAAAGAAATAAAAGCAATGGACCATTGGAGTAAAAATGTCTGCCCTCCTATCACAATTCTTGAAATCAGGGTAGACCTTGACCCCAAATTGTGTAACTCACTCATATGGGAAAAGAAAGGAAAAATCTAGGGCTTACAGGCTATGCATAATTTCATCGTTTGCTCCATGTTGATTCTGCATTGCTGTTCACACTAGTTATTAGTTCATATCCTAATTATTTCTGCAATGTTCTTTTCAAGCTCCTTAATTAGTTAACCTTGCCTATTCTAAAGAGAGTCATTGCCTCACAGTTTCATCCCTTAAATGTCTATCAGTTGGGTCCACTGTATTGTGAAAAGAAAGTAATATTTTTCAAAAATACCACTTCCCTTTGAACACAACTTCAGAAGATCTGCTCATTCAAAATTAGATGCAGAACACTGGGATCCCAGGGTATCAGTGGACTTTGGCAGCTGAACTAATGTATTTCCTGTTCAGCTGTGATATAACCAAAATCACACATATTGGCCTACAAATTACCTGTCTAGGAGTTGTCAGTTTTGCTTTTGGATGGAAGGAATTCTTGACTTATTTCTTTTGTATTCTGAACTCCGGTCATTCTAGCAGTTCCTGTAAGAGAAATGTTGGGGTGTAGTGAAATTGACAGCATGAAATTCTGCTTCTTCTTTCTCTTTGACAGGAAAAAAGCAGACCTGCATTATGGCTAGGTATTTGGGTTGTTTTATTTCTTCTCATTCTTTTGTGGGGAGAAAAGAGAAAGGATTTAATTTACTCCCACCAATTTGAAACAGGGGCAATGTGTAAGTATCTTTTTGATAAATCCCAACATACAAACAAACGAACAAACAAATGGATGCTAATCTACCCAGACACTTTAGCCCACTTTAAACATCTGTTAAAGAACTTGAGGAAAGTACTGATCACATAGTTATGACCTGACTCCATGCTATTTTCACAATTTTCAAGGTTTTTTTTTAATATAGGAGGACAACTTTCTTGGTAGATATGTTGTAGCTGTTTGTTTGCAAACTAGAGAAATGTACATAATATATACAAAATACATGTTTGTTGATGGAAAATAAATAAGTTTTTTTCCAGTTTCCTGTTGGTCAAGAATACAAGAGTACAAGAGTTTTTCTTTGTAAAACTGTAGTGCAATACAGGGTTAAAAACAGCTTTTCTATGCTTTGAAATTCAATCCTGAACCTGATAAATGTCATTTAGATATCAACAATAAGAAGAAGAAAATAAAAATATGAAATACAACCATACATCATATATTTAGCCTTTTATCAACATATTAATACAATGTACTCAATGTATAACTCAGGTAGTAATTTCTTATGGAAGTCATTATTGTGTAAGAGTAATATTATTCTTATTCTTTTATTGATCTCATTTGGAGATCAATAAAAGAGAGGTTTCTTTATGATTATCATAATTTATTTCTTTATGGAATGATGACAGAAGTGAGATTTGAATCCAGAGTTTTTTTATTTATAGCTCAGGTTCTTAGTTACTACATTAAGTCAATTTTTATTTAGTGTTGATGCTTGCCTTATCTTAATTACTGAGATTGCAGAGGATGCAAACTGTCTTAATCACTTAAAATCATGTGAAACAGCATGTTTTGAATGAGAGAAAGCAATCCACTGCCCAGGAGTAAAATGTATCCAGGCTAATGTGGTTCATGAAGGCATCCAAGATCAAATCAATCAAACAAACCAAATGGCAATCTTCAGTGGACTTATTTTTAACAAACTAAGTTCTAAAAGAAGTATCTAGGATTGTGTTAAGCTGGATACTTTAATTTTCAGTAACTTTCAATATCCAGGTTTCTCCTAAAGTTTATTAAACATTTTATTTTCCTCTAATGATGTTGATCCACCACCACCTATGTATGTAATCTTTAAAAAAAAGGAAAGAAAGAAAGGAAACCTTAAAGTTTATATTTAAGAGTGACATGGCATTTCCCTCATATAATGAAACACAATGTTTATAATTAGGGATAGGTACATTGGAGCCTATGTATGCTTCTTTTCTCACATGTACAGTCAAATTATTTTCAAACAACATGAGGTTTTTGGGGTTGCACAGGCCAAAGTTCTAGGACAATGTGCCACAGCCAACTCTCCATGGCCAACTCACTATGGTCATCTTACCATGACAAACCCCACACAGTCATTTCAATGCAGTGATCTTGCCACAGCCAACTCACTGCAGGACAGCTTATTATGGCCAACTCATTGCAAGACAACTCATTGGAGAACAATTCCATGCAGGATGACGCAATGCAATAAATGTTATTTGCCATTGTTTCTTTGATACTATTCCATTGACAAAAATGGAAATAATGTAGAAGAAATAGTGACAGATAACATTTTTCACATTGGATTATCCCACAGAGATGTGTTGTCCTGTGGCAAATTTGCTATGGTGAGATGGCCATGGTGAGATGGCTGCAGTTACTTATCCCATTTTGGCCCAGGGGTGTCAAAGGGTAAACATATCAGATATACTATGGTTTCCCTCTTCTAGATATTGGGGAATGATATTACCCAATTGTATTTATAATAAATAGCTGCTGCTCTATTCAGAGACAGGTTTTTGAAATACTGGAATTAGACTGAAATAATAAAAGCACTTTGCCTTGGTTTAGCTTTCAGGAACACAGAGCAATGTTTTCTTAAAATGCTGAGATCAGAATTGTGGGGATTTAATGGGTGTCAGGGGGAAGGTTTGCTATTACCTTCTTCTAAACTAGAGCAGTTATTGTTCCTGTGCAAAGCTAATAAATTCCAAGGGGAAGGATTACAAAGAGCTTCATCTAGAATTCAGTAACTGCAGATGGTTGCTTCTACACTATTTTACAACGATTACTGATCTAGCCTAAACTGTATTTCTTCTGAGAAGATTCTTTTTAATTAATACAAATGTACACAAGAAGTCGATTTTTATCTTGACTCAAATTGGCTGTTGGAAACTGGAAATACTCTTTATTGAGGTGACCAAATTGGAGTTACTTCATTTGGATTACTAATAGGTAGGCATCTGCATTCAGTTCTCATCCTCTGATTTCAAAGGAAACAACTTGGTATTTTTAACCTCATCTCTGTTTAAATTCTTCTAAAGTTTGTAGCAAGTTAGGAGAGGCAAATTGATGGAAATCAAGTCCATATATTTGCCAGATGCATTCATATGGTATTAATCTTGGCTCACTTATCCAAAACAAAACAACAGAACACTAAGAAAGCTGGGCTTCGTTATATGGATTTTGCATGCAATATGTTTTTTTTTAAATATATAGAACTGCTGTTTTCTTTCTAATGCTTTTCTTCCTGCTACATACTGTTTATACAGATTCCATTATTATCCTATATGTAGCCCTTATATACATTATTATGCAATTTTTTTACCAGACATATTGATTTTGAGCACATTTTCCCAAATGAATGTACACCATTTTGTAGCTAAGAACAATGAACAGTAAATAACCTCTTTATTTGTACTGTTAATGCCATGGAAGATGATGATGATTATTATTAGATTATTAGATTTTTTTAAAAAAATCCACCTTTATTACTTTATAAGTAACTCAAGGCAGCAAACATACATAAAACTCCTTCCTCTTCCTTTTTCTTCACAACAACCCTATGTGGTGGATTGGACTGGAAGATAGCAACTGACTCAAAGTCAGTCTGTCCTTTGCTGGACAATGCCAATTTGATTTGAAACAGAATTCATTAACTAGCAAGTCAGAATTCAAAGTGTACATTAAAATGTAAAATAGCCTGAAGAACTCTGCATAGCTGTAGGATTAGCTATGGCAATAATTAATTTGCTTTCTCAATATAAAACAAATATAGTTGAAAGAATAACCTAGGATGTCAACCCAGTTAAGAGTTTTGTTTGTACAAAGGTCTTAATTTTTTGCTAGCCAATGAAAAGACTTAGCATGTTGTGCGCTTTATATACAGTAGGTTGACTTTATTTGGTTCTTAAGCTTGCTGTGTCCTGCGTAGAGGATTCCATTTAAAAATTATTCTATTGAACAAGGTTTATTTCAGAACTGAGCAAAATTATTTGCTCTTTATATTCTAATATGCTTTTCTTATCCAGACATTGTGTAAACAGCACCTGTTATACAAGTAGGAGATACACTTCTATTATTTAGAGAATATCATACCAGTAATTCATACTAGCACAAATTTCATGCTGTATTATGTCTGCATAGTGAAGTGTTTTACCATTGTATCACTTCTAGCTTTCCATCCACCTAATTTTTAAATGTAGGGTTGAACCCCTAGTGGTTTGGCAAATAAAATCAAGACTGCTATCATATGCCTTTATCACTTTAGTGGCATTACCAAATTACTCATCAAGATGTTAATCAGCTATCATTTCTTCAAAACTGCAGAAAGAATATTTATTCTGCATGAGTGTCTACTTCTGATTCTTGGGGGAGGGGTGTTAGACTTCTGAATAATAACACCAGCTGTCTCTTGCTAACATCATGGTGAGGCAGTCCTTATATTTAGAAACATAGGAGAATTAATGAGGACAAAAGACAGAAAGTGATTAGACAGATCCTGATGGGGTTTCAAAGCAATTAATTATTCTGAAAAACAAGAAATAATTAAAATATGCTGCTTGTAAATCTCCAATGAAATACTGCATCTGTTGTGACACTTTAGCCTATCTTCACTTATTCTTTTTGCTTGCTATTAAAATTCAGGAATACACACATTTTGTGTGCAACGTGCATACTACTAATTTATCAAAAGGAGGGAAAGAAAATACATATACTGCATTAATTTTAAATGTGATAAAGCACAGTAGGAAGCATTCATTAATGGAAGGTGAAGTCTTTAGGCAAAGTAGATTCCCATGTAGCTATCTTTCAGGTTCGTTTACATCCCAGCACCTGATTCAAATAAAATTAAGCACTTTAAAATCGGATGGATTTGGATAAGCATGTTAATCAGATTTTTTTTTTTAAAAAAAAATACAGCTACCAGAATCAATGAAATTATGAGTGGATCAGCTCCTGGATGTGCATCAAGGGGAAAAACAAAATCTCTTTAAAATTGAAAGTTTATTTCTGAATCTTGAAGCTAAATTTTTTTATATTAAATAAAGTCCAGCTTTTAGTACTTGAAAGTTATAAAGCAGATTTTATAGGTTTCAGGAAAAATATCCCTCAAACAGGTACCTATGATTTAACCACAATGTTTCAAAAGCATATTTGCTTAGCTGAATAAGCCAAAAGTATGGTCTTTGTACTAATTTTAATGATTCATTAAAATAAAGGTTATCAGAGTAGTTCCATGGGTCAGGACTAGGCTTAGTTTCCATCCAGTGGTGAGATTCAATTTTTTTACTACCGGTTCTGTGGGCGTGGTTTGGTGGGAGTGGCAGGGGAAGGATACTGTAAAATCTCCAGTCAGAGGTGGGATTTGCTGGTTCTCTGAACTACTCAAAATGTCCACTACCGGTTCTCCAGAACTGGTCAGAACCTGCTGAATACCACCTCTGTTTCCATCTCATCTAGTATCTCCACAGATTGGAAATCAAGATAACCTATATTTCTCATTATTGCTCCCATATACCTACATGCAAAGAGGGGCAGGAACCTGAGCTGTCAACCAAGCAACCTAGCATGCAGAGAGACTGGCGAGATGTCTGGAAGCAGCCCCAGTCAAGACTAGCCATTGATAGCAACATTTGTCATCCTCTTTTAACAACCCCATAATCCCTTCTGGGGTGGACTCCGGGCAACTGAAGGGAGCTAAGTGTTTACTGGCGAATGCCTTTCCTTGCACCAATGTGTTTTTTTCAGCATATAGTGTGCCCAGAGAGAGAGAAATATCTGCCTCCTGATTGTGAGGCAAGAGTTCCATCTCTAGGCCACTACACCACTCATTGATAGTGACATTTGTGAATTTGATATATTCATACCAGTTTTAAATCTATTAGTTTCTTTGGAGGCCCTCTAATTCTAGAATTAAGGGAGATGGAGAGATGCTCATCCCTTTTCAGCTTCTGTAATTTTATAAACATCAGTCTAATCTTGTAAGATTTTTTTTCTCTGTGCTAAACAATTCTGCCTGAAGCGATTATATCTTATATTCATATGGAAGGTGGTCAAGTCCCATGGTTATCCTGTTTGTTCTCTTTTATGTCTTTGTTATATGATGTAGTTATCAAAAGTGTATGCAGTATTCTAAATTTGGTACAACACAGATTTGTATAGTACATCTATTATATTAACTGACTTATAACTGCCTCTTTCGTTTCTTTATAGCTGCTGTACACTGTATAGGTGATTTCACTGAACTATCTGCAAAAATCCCAAGATCTATTTATGCAGTTAGCTACTGACAGTTCAGGGACGCAGTGGCTCAGTGGCTAAGGCGCTGAGCTTGTCAATCAGAAAGGTCGGCAGTTCGGCAGTTCAAATCTCTAGTGCCGCGTAATGGAATGAGCTCCCGTTACTTGTCCCAGCTTCTGCCAACCTAGCAGTTCGAAGACATGTAAAAATGCAAGTAGAAAAATAGGGACTACTTTGGTGGGAAGGTAACAGCATTCTGTGCGCCTTCTGCATTTAGTCATGCTGGCCACATGACCATGGAGACGTCTTTGGACAGCGCTGACTCTTCGGCATTGTAACAGAGATGACCACCGCCCCCTAGAGTCAGAAACGACTAGCACATATGTGCGAGGGGAACCTTTACCTTTACCCTACTGGCAGCTCAGTTGCCATCATATGATTAGTGAAACAGAGATTCCAGGCTTCAAGCTTCATACTTGCTAATACTGAATTGCATTTGGCATTTTGTAGCCCAATCACAAACATTGAAATACTTTTGTAACTCTGTACATTCCATTTGTATTTTCACATGCCGAAACAATTCTGGATTATCTGCAAGTTTTGCCACTTCATATACCTGCTGACTTATAACCTCCTTGATTGAATCCTTCAATCAGAAGGACCTTCTTATAAAGGTATGAATATGTCCATGTTTATGTTTCATTTTCTGTGTCATGGTATACATTCTATCCAGGCTTCCACTGTGGTTTAAAATATCTTCCAGGTAGTGGAAATAATACTGAGAATAGTTCTTGTATTCCATCTTATTTTAAGAGTAATTATTGTTTTCGCTACATTCAAAGAGATTTTAATCCTGAACCCAAACAAGAAAAAATTGTTTTTGGCTTCCATCAAGTCAAATTCGATGAGCTGGGGTTGGTAAGAATTTGACATGTTGGCATCTTGATTAGGACAAAGAGGAAAATGACATTTGACTGAGATCATGAATACTTCATATACCAAATGCCCAGATAAGTCTCCTGAGATACTTCAATATGTATCTTCATTTCCCAATACAAGCTCAGCTTTAGTTCAGTCTGAGAAATGTTGATATTAGCCTCCATGCTTTTAATGGGTATAATATGAAATCAATGTTTATGATTGCTGAATGCAAGCTTGCTATTTTCATCTTCATCTGTTCATGCAACTTTAAACATTTTTCTGCCTCTAGTCTAAATCTGCACATAGGCAGACAAGAACCTGCTCATTCTTCTTTCTAACGACATCCAAAGCAATGTGTTAATGACTTGAGGTTTAATTGCATTGCACTAATGTGACTTTAGGGATCTTCTGTGGGGGTTGTGTTACATTTCTAAAACAGTTTGCAAAACATTAAACCTTGAATGTAATTATATTGTATAACTGTCTATGCACAGTTGTAGAGTTAAACAAAGAATCATAGCGCTACAGGATCACAGCATATTTCATTGGCCAAGAATAAATAAAATGGAATCCTAACATGCTTGCAGAAGGTTGTTCCAACCCACTTTATCAGAGTTAGAAAAATTATAGCCTGTCTAGGTTAATGAATGGCAATTCCCTTTTCAGTGACAATTCTAGAAGAAGTTGCTGAAAGGCAAATTTCCACAGTAGACGGAAGAGTACAGATTCCCTAAGAAGATTGATATATAATTTCCCCATATTTATAAGCTTCCCATTCTCTTCTGTGAAGTAAAGGAAACTCACAAATGTTTGTGTGACTTTTCTAAAACCATGTCAAAGTATATTTTTGTTCTTTATTTCTCATGCCCTTCAAATGTTTCTCAAGTTTCTTTCAAAAGAAAACTAACTTAGATATCTCAGGAATGATCTTGGAAAATTCTACTTAAAACCCTATTTGTCTGAAATCTTTACATTTCATTTTTGTATGATCTTTCATAGATTTTAGGGGAAACTAGTCATCAAAAGGTCTCCTCCTCATTCCAGAAGAACATGGATAATAACACAGTGAAATCTACAAGTATCCATCTATTCTTTTTTTTTAACTGTGTATATATTTATAAGTGACACACTGAAAAAAATATTTTTACTGCAAATTTTATATGAAAAGTGAAAAGTCTAGATTTGAGGAATTTATTGTTTGAAAGCCTGCAGTAGAGAAAATTGCTTGTCATGGCTATTAGTAATAAAATGTTTCTTGGAAATGTACATGAACAACCCGATAATAGAAAGTATGCTATTAAAAACTCCATGTTTTCTGGAAAGTTAAAATGTAACTTTTTGCTATAGAATCTTCTATAGAAAACAGAAAAATAAGGACAGACTGAAATACTGATTATTAATATGACATATGGTGGCACAGTGGTTATAATGCAGGATGGCAGGCTACTTCTGCTGACTGCCAGCTGCCTGTAGTTCGGCAGTTCAATCCTGACCAGGTTCAAGGTTGACTCAGCCTTCCAGCCTTCCAAGGTGGGTAAAATGAGGACTCAGAATGTTGGGGGCAATATGCTGTAAACTGCTTAGAGCTGTAAAGCACTGTGAAATGGTATACAAGTCTAAGTGCTATTGCAATTAACCAAGTTCACATTTATACCATTTATATCTTCTAACTATGGTATAGCCATAGGATAGTACAAAAAGTAATGGTGGAATATGACCCTATGATATTTGTCTATTTCAAACATAACTGGGTCTCTACCTAATGACCATGTCCACTTCTTAATCAAAAGTTGTACTAAATATGAGATAGGTTGGGACGCGTAATAGGCATGCCTTAGTGTTTAGCATATGGTGATGTTACATTAGCCTGGAGACTGCAATGCTAATGCAGAGTCTTGGTTTGATTGCCTAAGACTGCTACCCCATTGTGTTCATGCTTTGCTTTCCAAGGTATACAGGGGGTGAGCTAGATGCACACCAGAAGAAACGCTAATGGCATTCTGCAGCATTATCTGACCTTCTCTCTATATCAAAGTCACCTCTCAAATGGATGTCACATCCAGGACGGTTCTGACCATTCACAGGAAGTACTGACTTGTCTTTCTACTAAAAGGGTATCAATGTATCCACTCACATATAACATGTGCCTAGCTGTTCAAGTAGAATGGGTAAGTATTTTTGTGAAAGGTATCTTCTAAGATATACAAGCCCTACACACATATGTTTTGTTGGTTGAAACCAGAACCATGAATTACAGTTGAAAATGTACTGGTAACCAGTGCATCTCCTGCACATAGGAGAAAATGTGATGGGTATCACAACTAGTCTCCTTGTTGCATTCTGGACTAGATAAATATTCTGAGTGGTCTTCAGGGGATAACCCCATGTGGAGCAAATTACAATAATTTAACTTAGAGGTGACAAGGTATCTTCAGTGCTGGTGTTGACCTATAAAGCCCTTCATGGCATTGGACCAGGATATATGCGGGAGACCTTGCTGCCGATAACAGCTTCCCAGTGTCCCATGCTCTCCCATCAACAGGGCCTTCTCCGGGTGCCGTTGACTCGGCAATGTTGGCTGGCAGTTCCCAGGAGTAGGGCCTTCTTGGTGGGAGCACCCACCCTGTGGAACCAGCTTCCCCTGGAGCTCCTTCTGCCGTGACCTAAAAACCTGGCTGTTCCAACTGGCCTACCCGGACTGATGGGGGGGAGGGTTTTTAGCATAGTTTTAATTGGTATATTTATGAGACCTTTGGTTTAATAATTTTTTAATATTTGTATATTTGTATCTGGATTATTTTATTTTGTAAGCCGCCCTGAGTCCTTCGGGAGATAGGGCGGCATATAAGTCTCATAAACAAACAAACAAATAAACAAATAACTAAATAGTGCACCCTATTCCAAGTAAGGTCACAGCTGACATACCAATAAAAGCTGTGAAAAATCCACTCTGGTCATAGTCTCACCTGCTCTTCCAGAAAGAGTCCAAAAGAACCTCCAGATTGCAAGTTTACTCTTTCCACTGAGGTGGGGGGTTATCATATAAACCAATAGAAATACTATGATTCATCAATTAACCGGATTCTGAATCAACAATTGGTCTTTTTTTGGCTGACACGAAGACTTCTCTCTTACCCAAGCATTGCCCATACCCAGTCATTTATGTTTATCTATCTATTTAAATATCTTTCCCTGTTTTCTAAGCAAAGAAATGAAGCTGCTAGTAAAGTCACTAAAATATTTTTAAAAATAAAATGCCATTTATTTAGGACATTCATTAATGCAAAACAGTGCTGGCCATTCAGTTTAACAAAGATAAAATATGATCAGCTGATAAAGATAGATACATGGAAATCATTTATCATCCGCTTCTATTGATAATTGTTCCAGGTACCTATATCCCTATTGTTCCTCTTCAAGGAAAGAGAATCTTCAAAACATCTAGGAAACACTGTAGTCTTGGGAAAACAAAAACTTGCTTTAATCCATCTTCTTTCATATCGTGTCTGCACTGAAAAAATGTCTTCTTCCAAGTCATTTACAGCTATAATTTCCAAAAGACAATTTCCCATCACAAGACCATGCTGAACATTTTGGTCAGGGGTCAAATCTTGCTGGTGAAGTTGCTTCCATGGAAAAGTTTTAACCTTTGAATTTTTCTTGATGCTTTCCTTTCCCTGATGCATACTGTAGAGAAAGAAATGGTCCCCAGAATATCCTTTCTTGTTTTTCTAGTAGAGTCTGTATCTGAAGAAAAGCCCCTGATTGAGAACTTGGAGACCTGCAATCCATTAACATAGACCATATTTAGCTGGATGGACCAGTATTTTGGTTATGTGTTTTGCATTAGGTGATGTCTTGCCATTCGAAAAAAGAATTGATTATCTATCTATTTACCTACATACATATATACATATTTACCACAATTTTTGGTGAAAGCTAAATCAAATGCAATCTTCTGTATCTCACTGAATATAGTCCATTGGTTATAAAATTCATCAAATTCTATCTGAGTATATTCTAAAATGTCAAAACCTTCTCTTCCTGTCATGCACATATCAATCTAAAATCTGAATTTTTAAGTAGATGAAATTTTAGATGCACATTCCAAGACAATTTATAATTACAATAATAGAATCAACCTGCAGTTTTAGATGACATTTACTTTTTTTAAATTTTATTATTAAGGTTATATCCTGCTCAGCTCCCAAAGACTCTGGGAAGTTCACAACAATTCAAGAACATGCTAAAGAACTGCCCACATGTTCAGGCGTGAATCAAATATTTATTTATTTTTAAAGAAGAAGGCACTAAATCTGTGTCTACCAGGTTCTTGAACCAAAATAAGTGGTAGTTTGTTAAGTGCCGTCAATAGTGTATTAGTTTTCTTCCTCCATTTTCACATTTTTGAATACATTTAAATGCCTCCTTCATGTCTTACTTTTAATATTTCAAATTACTCAAATAAATAAATGCAGGTTTTAGGGGAGGGTAGGGAGGGGTTTTTTTGTTTATAATTCCCACCATTCTGAATTTAAAGAGTTTGTAGTTTAATTTAGTCATCTCATCACAAAGTAACACTTATTTGTGTTTATAGCTTGAACATTCTCAGTGGTTGCATTAAAAAAAACTACATTCTAACCATGATATGCTGAGTCCCAGCCCTCCCTTTTCATTATTTTACAATCTTAACTGCATTATATTCTATCTTTTAGTTTTTCTGTTTTCCTCAGATCAGTTTCTTCTTGATGTGGTAGCCCCACGTGGATTCATAGAACTAGAAGATTTTTAAACCATAGAGTTAATATTTCTAAATTGTGAAGCATCAAAAATAAATTATTTCCTAAGTGATTTTATTATAAGATCAGGACCAAAAAAAGGAATGCCTTAGTTTAAGAATCCCAAGAAAGACATAAACCTCAAATAAAACTTTAGAAATTACTGATGGATGGGCTTTCAATTAAAAAGAAATATGCAGTTTGTAAGGATGATTGAAAATGCCAAATTTGTTGTAAATGCCGAACATTTACAGCAAATTTGCTGTAAATGCATGCATAGCAGCCATTAACTGTAATGGTATTAAATTCCTAGGATGGAAAAAAGGTTGTACCTATTGAGCTTATAAACCCACAGTGATTCTTTCAGCACAATAATCTTTGTGCAGTGCTTGAAACTCCTAAATTGGAGAGTTGCCTTTTCATCATTTAATCATGTCAAAATAGTTGAGGAGGAAAAAGGGGAGAGGATGTGATATAAAATATTTACAAAGGGATAAATGCTGAGGTATCAATGTTCTTCTCTCTCCTGCTCCCCACACCCATTTCCAAAAAGGCAACACACATTTATTCTGGTTTTTGGGACTCATCAGATCCCATGCTGAATAGCAGAAAAAGGATGATAAATTAATATCTTTTAAAACAGCCCTCTACCTGCTCACACTGTTGCATTCTTGCTAATTATCTTGATATATGGAAAACAGAATAAGGAGTAAATAAAAACAAAACAAAACAAAACCCCATAGATGAAGTAAGGGAAGGATGTATCAGGTCTGGACCTGAAATGTTATCAAGAATTTAAAATGCTTAATGATGTGATCAATTCAAAATTTTAACACATTTTCCCCAAAGGTTAGCAGAGCAAGATATATTTTATGGCCACTTCTTAATGGCTCAGAGTGTTAGAAGTTAAGAAATTTGTTCCCAAGTTGGACAAAAAGGGCAGCAGGCAACACTTGTAGGAGCTTAAGAAAAATGTTTTATTTGCAGTAGAGTCCAAATCAGCCAGTGGGCAATGCAGAATGTATGATGGCCACATTGAGTCATTCCTCACCACTTCTCAGAGAATTCTAATTGAAAAGTTTAGGCTAATCGTTAACAGTGAAAGTGTAAAACATTGCCCAATAATATGTTCCATCCCCTAATTTATGCTTTGTTAGCATGGACAGCCCACATGCATTTCTCTCTCTTATTTATGATGAGCCACGATGGCTACAGAGGTATTATCTGCAAGAAAGAACAATGTGTAAGTCTTTAATTTTCCTTTTACACAATTTTTGCAATGTACGTATTTAACCATTACAGAGTTAGCCCTGTGGGGTCCTTTTATGCCTTCTGAGCTTTTTGTTACAGACATTTTATTATCCAACTAGGTAACACCATCAGCTGGCCCTTTTTTGGAAAATAGTCTCATAGCTGTTCATTACAACCCTTTAGCTTCTTAGTAATATTTATACTACTTTAGATATTATAGTAAATAAAGAAAATATTCCGACAACAAGAATGGCTATTTCTCCACTGAATTTGTATAAAGTAATATAAATACTGGAAGGAGGCAATTGACAATATAGATAGTCCTTGACTTATGACCACAATTTAGCCCAAAACTTCCATTACTAAGCAAGTCAGTTGTTAAGTGACTTTTACCCCATTTTATGATCTTTCTTGCCACAATTGTTAAGTGAATCACTGCAGTTGTTAAGTTATTAACACAGTTGTTAAGTGAATTTGGCTTTCGTATTGACTTTTCATATCAGAGGGTCAGAAAAGATGATCATATGACCCAAAGACACTGCAACCATCATAAATACATGCCAGTTGCCAAGTGTCTGAATTTTGATCACATGACCATGTGGATGCTGCAATGGTTGTAAGTGTGAAAAATGGTAATAAGTCATATTTTTCAGTACTATTGTAATTTTGAACTGTCACTAAATGAATGATTGTAATTTGAAGATTACCTGTATCGGCTAATACCTATAAGCAATGGTTATTGCTTATTTGGGTGAGCAGGTTGGGGGATAAAGTTTCATAGGAAGGAAGTGCTTCATAAGAAAGTTGCCAATTATGAGTAGTGAATCATCCTGAATTTGTAATGATTATTACATGCACTGATATAACTTGGTATAATTCTAGGCAAAGAGGTCTTTTTTTGTTACAAGGTTAAAATTATTTGGACAGTTTCTCTTGCTTTTGCTGAAGATGTTAGATGGAACTAATATTTCAATAACAGCAATGAAAAACAACATTGAGCTCAAAGTCTGGATTAGATCTGCATGACAATCTGAAGTTATCCATCCTTGGTGATCTCATGATACTTGTTTTTTAAGAATTCTTAGCCAATATTCTCACTGAATTTCATTTTACTCAACCCCTCTTTCCCCAGTTTCTAGGTTGGGATGATAGAGTTATAATTTAGGGAAATGGCATTTGAAGTTTGGGTTACACTTCTATGTCCTGAGAAAACTAAAGTCCAAGGGTCATCAAGATAAGAAATAAGATCAGCGACACTGATTGACAGACAAATGAATTCACAACTTCCTTGGGGGAGCAGTTGCATAAATAAAGTGATGGCTCATCTATTGAAGGCATGGTGACATAAGGGATAACTGGATCAGAGCACTTCACAGTATCTAAGGTTATCATTTACTACTTAGGAGACAGACTTTTTCAATACTAAAGCAATATTGCAAAGCTGCAAATGATTACAATCTTAGCTCATTATTACTGGTTTGGAGTGACTGACAAAAGATTGCTTAGGTGTGAGCATATGTTTATCTCTTGCACAGTGCTTCTCAAAAATCAAAAATCCAGAAATATTTCACAAGAAGAGTTCTCCACTCCTCTACTCGTTGCAGAATACCTTATGCCACCAGACTTGAAATTCTAGACCTAGAAAACCTAGAACTATGCCACCTTCAGTCTGATCTAAGTATAGTATATAAAATTATACATTGCAATGTCCTACCTGTCAATGAATACTTCAGCTTCAACCATAACAATACAAGAGCACACAATAGATACAAACTCAAGGTAAACTGCACCAAACTTGATTGCAGGAAATACAACTTCAGCAACTGAGTGGTCAGTGTCTGGAATACTCTAACTGACTCTGTAGTTTCTTCCCCAAATCCCAAAAACTTTAACATTAGACTGTCTACTATTGACCTCACCCCTTTCCTAAGAGGTCTGTAGGGGGAGTGCATAAGCGTACCAACGTGCCTACTATCCCTGTCCTATTGTTCCTTTTTATTTTTCTTATATGTATCCATTTCATGTATTCATAACTATGTTCATACTTATACCTGTTATCTTATAATCGCTTGACAAAATAAATAAATAAAAATCAATCAATCAATCAGTAAGAATGCCTTTTGTATTTGCTGGTCGACAAATATAATTTGCATATATTTTCATATTAACCACCTCCATGTATATATTCTAGGGGATGAAGAGTACAATAGCCTTATGGAGCTCATAGGAAAGATTTATTAAGTTTGAGGCATTAGGTTATCTCATAGACTTCACATCTGTGGTAACCATGCCCTTGCAAGCAACAGGTGTTGCAATTTCTTTACCTATGCAACTAATACAAACACAAGAGCCAAATTATTTTGTAAATCTGTTCTTCCTAGGTTACATGATCTTCAGGATATTCTCTAAAGCTTGGTTTACATAGCACATGAAATCCTAAATCTCAAACACAGTTATTGTGTTCACAAAAATGCTATGTGCAAAGAAATAGAATAGGCCTGCATAAATATTAAGTTCAAAATTTAATTAAAAGATGTCTTGTTTGATTTAATGATTCAGTCCAAATTTCTGAAAGAGTCAAATCAAATTGCATGGCTTTGAATCACCTTGGAAACTTTTGAATTCTGTTTTGTGATTCATTTGTCTTTTGAGATAGTTTTCCTGAATCAGTTGGCAATTTGATTTGGATTTGTCATGATTTGACCGACCCTAAAATAAACTGTATTATGATTTTCAGGGATAACATTGTTCACACAACATGGTAAATCATAGGCCATAAAATACCATTTTAATACATCCAATTCCCTCAAAGGTATCAAGAACAGATAAAGTGGTGCCTTCTCTGGGATTTGAGTTAAAATCCCCATAATTTTTTGTTGACCATGCTGAGGTAGCTGAAATTGGAAATGAAGGAATCATGTTGTTATCATGGAATAAAAATTCATAATGTTGTTGTCTCAATTGTATCTAGTAGTGGTAGCTTTCACATTATAAACAAGGTATTAAACAGAGCTCAAAGGATGACTGAAATATCACCATCTTAGCCATTGTCTATCCAATGCAGGATAAAGGCCTCTTCTGCATGTTTCCAACCTGTAAAGTCCTGAGCTTTCTTTTGCCAATTGGGCCCATAATACTTGCTGATGTCATCAATCCATCTTGTTTTAGGTCTTTTTTGTGGATGGTTTTTATCAAGAGCACTGATGTCAAACTCGCTGCATCACATTGCTGTCATGTGACTTTTCACAATGTTTTTCCCATTCACAGAGCTGGGGTGGGCATGGCCTGCATGTGCTGCATGCAGCCCGCTGTAGCTTTTGTATCGATTGTGAAGTTAGTGTCCATGTTTCACCAGCATATATTAGAGCATGTACCACAGACTCATCAACAAATTTTCTGTTCAGGCATACTGGAAAGTTTTTCTTGTAAATTATACTTAGCTTGCCAAATGCCTGCCAATCAGTTTTAACACACCATTCAATTTCTTTTATTGTATCACCTGCCATTGAGATCCATTGGTCAAGGTTTATGTAGTGGTCTACTACATCTAGTTCTTCTCCAGACATAAAAATGTTTCTTTCTTTGGTGAATTTATTAAACATAACCTGGTTCTTTTTCAGTTTATTTTTAAGCCAAATGGTTCTTCTGCTTTGTGCACCTCTTGTATGTGTCTTTGTGGCACCTCTGGATCTTGTGAGAAGATGACAACATCATTTGCAAATCTTAAATGATTTAAACAAGTACTATTGATTTTTATTCCATCTTTTGTCCAGTCTAGTTTGTGAAATATTTCTTCAATGAAGGCTGAGAAAAGGTTTTGCAAGATTTGGAAGATCCTTGTATCTGCTACATCTATAGCACTGCCAGAAGAACACTTCATGGAGTCAAAACTCTCTGATGAAATTATTGATTTAATTAAAAAAAAGTTGGATAATGAAGAATAGTTGTTTGTAGTATGACAAACCATACATTTGGCAGGAGAATAATTGACAACTTTGAATAAAAACAGAATGTATGTTCTGCCTTGCATAATGACAACAGAATAATTCCCATCCAGCTCCAGAATTTTATCTTCAGCTTACTCCAGTATAGAATATTATTGGTCTATGACTAGGATGCAAAAAGTTAGCATGTGGATGCCAGCATCTCTATTGTGAACTTCAAAAATTAAGGCCAATTTTTGTGTCCTTATTTTTGAAAATGTGTGCAAGGTTTAAGGGAAAGAATGAGTTCCTTAAAATTTTCAGATTTTAAGTTGTTAGGTGTATTCATACCAAAGTAACATATTAAATAAGTTGATTGTTGTTATCATATCATAGTCTGAAGTTCCAAATAAAGTTAGCTAAAAGAAACTATATCTATTTTGTTTCCTTTAATGAAAAAACACATTTCTGTTCTATTTGACTTCTGAACTGAATAAAGTGAAATAAGAAAGCCTATATAAGTATTATACATGTTCCTTTTTTAAACTTTTATATTATAGTAGAGAAGCTGATCCTTTCCTTTTCAAAATAGAAAACTACATAATTGAAATAAATAAAATTTTAATTCAGACTTTATTTTTATATCACATCTATAGCTAGGATACAAAATAGTCCAAAAAATTATTTATGGGAAAAATCATTGCTTTTTATGAATTGCTTTTAGTTTGCAATACCAACGCAAAGAAAGAATATCCACTGGATTATCTAGAAAGGTTCCACAAACTTAAAAATCAAAATTGAATTAAAACAGTGAAAGAACTTGCTTTAGAACAATCAAACCAAAGGGAAGCTATGCCTGAGGTTGTGATTATCAAGACAATAATGTTAAATTTTATCCAGACTGAAACATGAAAGTAAATTTAATTTGACATTGATTAGCTTGAATAATGCACCTATCTTTCTCTGCATATGTGGGATGCATCCCAAGTTTAATAAAATCTGTCACATTTTATTCAGGCAATTCAGCATGGAACATGGTGCAAGATAACAAACCATGTCTTTCACTGAAAAGGACAATGCTCTAGATATATTTTGTAGGACTTCCTTTGGGAACATAGGTTCTAAGAAACTGAACAGAAGACACATTTGCCAACTGGAAAATTGACAACCTAATAGTGAATAAGCACTGATTACAGATGAGAAATTTCTTTGTGGCTCCAACAATGTTATCATTATGTAAGTTGAATGGAACACTGTCCCGTCCCCTGGAGGACACATGAATGAAATAATCAGAAGATGTTTCCTAAAAACATGCTTAAGTCACAATGGCCGAAAATTATTTTTCTGTATACAAAGCAATTGTGGTAGGATATAGTTATTACTGATTCAGTAAGTACTGTTTATACTATTGGGAAAACAAAAAGAGAGAAGGAAAAAAATGAGGGAATACTTTATTCAGATTAAATGAATATTACCAGAAAATAATGAGTATAGATTTGGATTGTTGAATGGATTGATCATTATATGAATTTAAAGAAATTTCAACACCAGCTAACTTTGGGTGATTTGCAACCATCTAGCTTAGTGGTATCATAGGCTTATTGTGCATTCCCTTATATTATTGCACATGCTAGAACATTCTGGACTGGCTGTATCTTCTGAGTGATGTTCCAGGCCAGCCATATGCAGAGTGTTTTACAGCAGTCAATTCATAAGGTGACTAGAGCACGAGTGACTGAAGGGCTTCCAAATTCAGGAACAAGCACAAATGTTCAAGGCAAACCAATGCAAATATTTTCTTCACCACCTACTCTTCAAATGTGAGTCCAAGACAACTCCCAGATTATGCACCAGTCTTGAATAAAGAAGTGCCATCCACCCAACACTAAGAATAGAAGCCCTCCAAGGATCAGGCCTCTACAATATCAACAGCTATTTGATGCTGTCGGTATTGAGTCAATTTCCATTTTTTAATTGTTCAGAGCTACACAAATACTGGGACAAGCAACGTTTAGAGAGTTCTAAGGTCAAGATTTATAACTGGTATTTTCACAGTTGTCAAGCCCACCAGCTAGATCAGACCAAGAATCAACTCCACAGCAAGCTATTAACTATAAGAATTAATTAATTAATTAATTTGTTTATTTATCCCTTTTATTGTGATGCATGATGTTAACAGTGTTGATGTTAACAATTTCTTGACATTCTATTCTTCAGAAAACTTCAAGTTTTAGAAATAAATAAATGAGAAAAAATAGATATTTTATTTATACTAGCTATAATTTAGGATATCAGTGTTATGAGGATTTGGCTTATTCATTCAAAGTTAATACTAAAAGGGAAAAAAATAAAAGAAAACCACACCCTACAACTTACATTAAAGTATTTGTTATATAATACAGTAAAGGGTTCAGTCTTATGCTAGATTACTTAATATTAAAATTCTCATCAAACTGTTACTTAGTATATGTATGTATAAAATATTACAAAGAAAAAAGGAAGATTAAAAAAATAAAACTGAAAAGAGAAATGTTAAGTTTCTGATTTTCTTTTATATATCTGCTAATTTGCAATATTTGTATACACTTAGACTCCCTTAAGAGCTAAGCTATAAAAAATTATATTTGTGGTACTGTGTATGAGGACTATTTTGACTTAAATTTAGTTAACCTTCCATTGCTGCATATTCTCCAAGTTTACGTTCCAAATCAGATAGTGTTGGGAAAAGAGTACTCTTACTGAGAGTAGCTACAATACCGAAACTTACAAGTCTGATTGCACTGTCTCCTCTCCTTTTTGTAGGCACCCAAATTAGGGAGGTGCCTAAGCTGCTTATCTATACTTTGTATTTGTTCTGGATTTAAATTGTGTTTTTCTCTTTCTTATTTTGATAATAGATGTGGCCTATCTCTCTCAAGGTAATCTTTCATATTACCATGCTGGCAATATCAGAGCCTAACCTAACAACCTCACTTAGCAGCTTCAAATAGATATCAAACAGGATGTAGGTATTAAACTATAAAAGGCAAGTGAGAGGTTGCTTTCAGTCACTCCCTCTATCAACACAGATTAAAATTGACCACAGAGAAAGGAGGATAAGCACTATAGCACAGTGTCCATACCTTCACAATCCATGTGTCTCTCTAGAAGGATTCCATGATAGACTTTATAAAAAGCCTTTAAGGGATCATGGAGCATAAGGTTTCATGGCAATTCCTATCCCAGTTGCATCAAAGATCAACAAGAGAAACCAATTCTGTCTCAGTATTATACACCAGTCTGAAACTTATCTTCCAGGTAATCTGCTTCCTCCAGGGTCCTCTAGAGCAGTTAGCCAACCACCTTCTCAGAGACTGTATTAAAATTGATTTGAGTTGTTGAATCCAGCAATGGCTTCTTGAGTGAAGGGAAGGTTTCTTTCAGAGCTGAAGGAGAACGCATCTCTCAAATAAGTTATACTGCTAAATAGACCCAACTACAAGTCAGATCCTAAACAGTTTTTATAGTTTTAATCTTGCAACATTTATCATGTACTTTAATAGAATTCCATGACTTCTTTTCCAATTCTTTGTAAATTAATCTCAAAAGAAAAAAAATCTGGTTCCAATTCTATATTAATTTTTAAAATCATCTGAATCAATGTATATATTTGAATCCAGAATTTTACACATCTACCAAACATGATAAAATGTCCTTTCTTGTTCTTGTTGTACATTTCCAATATACATTTGAAATATCTTTATATATTCTAGACAATTCCTCTGGTGACATATGTGGCATATCATGTTATAAAAATTATCTTTAAGGTTATAACATACTAAAAATTTCTATCTTTTTAGCCACATGTTTTCCCACTGTAAATTCTTACCAAAGTTTTACCTTTTTCATGAGTTCTTTCATTTGTAATTCTTGTTTTTCAAAGTTTAATAAAGTTTATTCATTGTAACAAACCAATGTTTATCATTTGTACACAATTCTATTTCAAGCTCAGCCTCACAATGTTCAAAACCATAAATTATTTTGTCTACCTAAATCTTTCTAATAATTGTAAATAACAGGGATATTGATAAATATATTCCCCTGACACCAGGTTCTTCTTTGATTTACTTTATATTCCCCTTCTAAGTCCAAAAGTCTTCTGTTTTTCAGAAACACCCACTCTTTCATTCAACCCAAACAGGAAGCTGAAAAGTACAATTTCAAGTCAGGTAAGCCCAATCTTTCTCTTACCTTTGCATTTCATAACAACTTATATTTAACTTGCATTTCCCCCCATCACAAATTTAGATATATCCTTCAACTATTGTTTAAATGATATTCAGTTGTCAAAACAGATACTGTCAGAAACAAACATATTATTCTATGCAAAACATTCATTTTAATCACAAAAATTCTCCCCAGCAATGATATTTGCAATTTCTCCCATCTGAACATATTTTAAATCTCATTCCATGTCTTAACATAGTTATTTTGAAAGAACGCACAGTTCATATTTGTCATATTGATACCCAGCTACCTCCAAAATTTTAAAACCCATTTTATTCATCAATTCTGTTTAATCTTTTATTTTGACTGATGTCTTCAACTTTTGTTTATTAATCTTAAACCTTCTAATGTACCAAATTATTTTATTTTGCACATTAATAATTCGATTCCCGTTAAAGGATCTCCCAAAACAAACACCAAGTTATCTGCAAAAGCCCCTCACTTGCAAATTTCTTTTTTAATCTTTACTCTCACAATCCATAAGTATAATTTTGTCTTATCTCTTTTTTATATTTAAATAACCAGAATAAACAAGAGAAGAGGCAGTGGGTATCTCTGTCTTGTTCCTTTCTGTATTTCTCACAGATTTTTTTTTAGATCTCCATTAACTTCACTTTCTGTGAAGTGTAAATTGATCTTACTCGTTTGTAGTTTCATAAAATGCTACAAAAAGTAGGAACATGATTTATAGCCAATTTCACAAATATATCTAGGTGGCTTTCTCTGTAGGCACCTCTCCTAGGTTTCTTTCTCTGTAAATTAATGCTTCTGTTTCTGACAGAGTCCAAACTCTGTTATATGTGCACCTCTATTATACAGAGCCCCTCCTCTCTTAGAGTTAAATAAGGGATATTAACTATCATCAACTGGCAATCTCTCAGGCTGTCAGAATGCTATTCTTTTCAATCTTCCTCTGGAGAATAATCCTATAATGGACGTTCTTGTTCTTTCTAGGAAGATTCTTATGAGGTAATCATCCTCCTTTTTCTTTCATCCTTTTTCAGACCACTCTGGAACACTTCATCAGCCTTTTCCCTGTCCACAAGTCTTCAGCAACTGAAGTAGATTAATTATTTGTGGTTTGCTAGCCATCATACTCTTCCTTCAAATCCCAGTTTAGTCAGTTCTTTTCTGCCAGCCATTACAACACCTGCTTTTCACTTTGTCATCCCAACTTTATTGTGAAAAGCCTTTTTATTTGAGTATTTTCCAGTGTTGTAGTTTTGTTTATAAAGAGATGACATCATAGCATTTGCAGCTTCTGCATTCTGTCATAGTCGTTCTTCTGCAGTTAGGCTGGAAATCAGCCCAAATTGAAATAGAGATATAGAACATGAGTGACCAAGTAAAGGAGTAGAATATAAACTTGCTCCATTAATGATCACATTTCTGTTACTAAGCCCTGGTGTGGGAAAATTCCATTCCACTGATTTGTGCAGCAGCGAAAACATCTAATCTTGACAGCTGCTTTTTTACATCATTGTAACAAATCACAAAAATCACATCCCATAATATGCACATAGCCAAACATTACAATGAGAAAAAGAATTAAGCATATGATATGGCTTATATCATTTGGGGTTTAGTGCCCATAAGTTAGACTTTGTAGGAAGGATAAAAATGGAGCAAACATACTATACCACTAAGAATAAGCAATCTATCTACAAATAACTCTTAGGAACAGAGCAAACATTTCACTGCTTAGTTCTTAAAATAAGAGACATAAACACATATAAAAAATGTATTGCTATGGAGAGTCACAAAGGGAAATCCTCTACATGCAGATGAATTGGGAATGGAGGAACCAATACCATTAATTATCATTCAAGAATAATCAGGGACAATTGTTTTTACACACACACACACACACACACACACACACAAAAGCCCACTGGGTAACCTTTAATAATGATAACCTTGAGTGAATGATTTATTATTAATTATTAAATATAGACAGACTTAGGATGGAATGAAAATGAAATGTCTGCAATGAAGGGATAACTCAAGCATTTGGGGACATTGTATTGAATTTTTTTTAAAAAAAGCATTCAGTTATTTATGATGAATTAAAGTGGGTTTTCTTTCTCTGTGTTTTTTTTCCTTTTGCAATTTCTGAAAGATGGGAATATTACATTCTTTGAAATTAGAATTATGCAATCCTGGAAAAGTGTATGTTGCAGTGGTATGCTTTTTAAAAATAGATTCCTTGAGCTGTAATAAAGGATTATTGTGAGAAACACCGAAGTAACCAATATTTACCTCTCAGTGGAAACAGGCTGGCAAAATAATTAGCATCCAATACATGCCATAGAATATAAGCACAGAGCAGACAATATATGTACAGAGCAGCATGCAAGTTCCTAATAATTATATTTCATAAACTGGATCTTAATATTGAAATTAGATCCACATATAGCACAAAATAGGACAACATTTTTGGTATATAAGTCACCCCTTAGTGAAATGTTAGATGTAGAACAAAGAACCAGTTGCATGAAAAACAGATAAGGGTACCAAAATTTAAAATTAGAACTGCATCTTAAATATTTTCCAGCTCATTCACTAAAATAGATTTAGGAATGAACAGTACTCTGCTGAATTTTTTAAAAACATACTATTCCATCAATTTGATGAAAGAGAATTTGCATTCAGAATGACTGTTGAAGGAATGGGACCTCTAGTTTTTTTTTTAAAGAATTAGGGTTTTTAGGTATTTAGCTATGAGTTGGCCAAGGGGTGTTTATGAATATCCTGCTTTTTTATTACACAGAGGGGGGGGGGAGGAAGGGAGGGAGGGAGGGAGAGAGATTGTACATACATACATTACATACATAAGGTAAAGGTAAAGATTCTCCTTGCACATATGTCATTTCCAGCTCTAGGGGGCGGTGCTCATCTCCATTACAAAGCCAAAGAGCCAGCGCTGTCCTAAGACATCTCCGTGGTCATGTGGCTGGCATGACTAAATGCCGAAGGTGCACGGAACGCTTTACCTTCCCACCAAGGTGGTCCCTATTTTTCTACTTGCATTTTTACATGCTTTCGAACTGCTAGGTTGGCAGAAGCTGGGACAAGTAACGGGAGCTAACTCCATTACACGATGCTAGGGATTTGAACCACCAAATTGCCAACTTTTCTGATCAACAAGCTCAGCATCTTAGCCACTGAGCCACCGTGTCACATACATACATACATACATACATACATACATACATTTTCTTCTTTTCAGTCATGGCCAGATCTTGGAGACTGCCTGGAAAAAGTCCGTGCAGTTTTCTTGGCAAGATTTTTCAGAAATGGTACAGCATTGCCTCTTTCTTAGAATTTCCTAGGGAGAATGACTGGTCAGCATCATCTGGTTGGCTTTGTGTCTAAGTTGGGACTCATGGTCTCCCAGTTTCTATTCAGATGCCTTAACCACTACATCAAATTGGCTTTTTTTTTTCATTGTATCAGCATCCCTGTTTCCAGAATCTTATTTTGTTACTTTTGTAAAAGAAGAAAATCTTTCAGAAATTGCTAGGTAGATTACCTCACTCACAGCATTGCAAGGTTGAATTTTCAATGGGGAAGAACAAGGGAGATGGAACATCCTTAATGCTAATTCTTCTATTTCCCCTCTCATTGACAGTTGCCATCTGTTGTGAGACAGAACTACTCCATGCTAAGGAAAAATGATTGATTCTCTTTCAAAGGAAATTCTGGAATAGGGAAAAAAAGAGTTTTTGGTAATATAATGAAATTTCTCAGCTGGCTTTTGTGTATCATTATCTATTTGCTTAATGACCCTTCATGTCTGAAAGAGAAGAATTTATTCAGAGTGCATTACTGTTCACTGTTTCAAATATTTATCTGAGGAATGGTGTTCTTCCAAACATTATTAGGCTAAAATAGAAATGAAAAGGACTGGATATGCAGTGGCTGAGTGGAACTGGTATGTTACGGAGAAGCATTTTATTCAGTGGACATTTGTAGGGTTTTAATGATAAGGTGCAGTGTAAAACTGTACAAAATTCAAACACAGAGCTTCACTTTATGATGCTTGAAGCAAAACATCCCTTCAGTGCACCTTCATGAAAGAATGTGCCCTTTTGTCTTGCTGCTACAGAAGAAAGCGAACTTGCTGTATTGCTGGGCTGTACCTCTGGCATGTTTGAAAGCCAGAAGAGGCTTCTGTGCAGGCATCAATGCCTCTTCTGGTACTTCTAGCTGGAAGTGCTAGAGGGCACAGGAAAGAAACACTGTGCAAAATGAGGTGACCCTATTCCTTGATGTGATGAATATAATTTTGCATGGTAAGAAATATTTCATGGAGACATTTTACAATTTTATTTATTTTGTTTATTTACAGGTAGTCCTCAACTTACAACAGTTCATTTAGTGACCATTTGAAGTTATCACAGCACTGAAAAAAGTGACTTATGCCATTTTTTTTCACATTTATGAGCATTGCAGCATCGCCATAGGCACAAGATCAACATGCAGATGTTTGGCAACTCATATTTATGATGGCTGCAGTGCCTTGAAGTCATGTCAGCAGCTTCTAGGAGCTTCTGACAAGCAAAGTCAATGGGGAAACCAGATTCACTTAACAACCATGATATTAACAACTGCAGTGATTCAGTTAATGAAAGGTCGTAAATTGGGGCAAAACTCACTTAACAAATATTTCACTTAGCAACAGAAATTTTGGGCTCAATTATGGTCATAGGTTGAGAACCGCCTATATTAAATTGTTATGCCACCCATCTCCCCTACAAGGAGCCTCTGGATGGCTTACAAGTTATAAAACAAGTAAAAAGGAACTAAAATAGTAAAGCATTAAAATTACACAGATTAAAATATTAAAAACTGAACTAAAACCAAAACTAACAGACCTAAGAGACAGACACCTCCAGCAGTGTGTGCCACCTTCGGGGGCCCAGGCCAACTGGCAAATCAGGTTTTAATATCCTTCCTGAAGGCCAAAAGGAGGGGGGCATTTCTCACTTTCAGTGGTAGAATGTTTCACAGGGATTGGGCTTCAGCAGAAAAGGCCTTGGTCACAACTGCTTCAATTCCTTACCAGATGGGAACCATTACAAGCCTTTTCTGCTGGTGCAAGTGAGATGGGCTTGTCCCATTGGGGAGAGATGGCTCCTCAGATAATATGGACCCATGCCATGTAGCATTTAAAGGCATCAACCAACAACTTCAATTCAGAGATGGTATTCAGCAGATTCTGACCAGTTCTGAAGAACTGGTAGTGGAAATTTTGTGTAGTTTGGAGAACTGGCAAATGCCATCTCTGGACTGGCCTTGTCCCCATCTATTCTCTGCCTCCCAAGTCCCAGCTGATTATCTGGGTTTTCTTTTGTTGTCCTGCACAGGAGAACGGAGCTGGAAAGCAGGTTAGTGGGGTGGGGAGGGAATGGGGATTTTACAGTAACCTTCCCCCTGGAGTGGAGTGGGAATAGAGATTTTACAGTATCTTCCCCCTGTCATGCCTGCCAAGCCACACCCACCAAGCCGTACCATGGCCACCAAGCCATGCTCACAGAACTGGTAGTAAAAAAATTTGAATCCCACCACTGCTTCAGTTGGATCCAGAAGCAAATTGGTAACTGCTCAGTTATGTGTGTAGTCCTAGGAACTCCCAGGACTGTGCATGCATTCTGCATAGCTACAACTTCCAGCTACCTTTCATAGGTAGCCCCATGTCTTCTCCAGAGACAGTGCAAAACTTTACTGTAAACTTTCTTACTGTAGGTTGCATTTGAAGTTCATTTAAAATCTACTCTTCGGGTAAGGAACCATCATAGCTCTATTCCTTTTGCTCTAACTGAGTGGCTGACTGAGTGATAGGAGTTTTGTGTGACAGTCTGAGTGACAGAAATATTTCGATTAAAAATGTATCTTTACTTTCAGACTCATGATTTTGGTTCCACAGCAGTTATCAAGTATTTTTATGGTGAAAACATACCTTAAGGACTTTACAGTATATTACTTTTAAAAAAAAATCCCAGGCTCAATTTTTGTTGTTATTTACTGTAAGCTAATCAATCCCCAATTAATTAGATCAGTGAAAAACTAAATATTAGGATGCTTCATATATCCAAACCTTGACTGTATGCTTATTTACATGACAAATGATGCTTTAAATATATGAGTATCTGTGTGCTTACTAATTGTGGAATTATTTGTAACATTTGACTCTTGTATGTGGGCTTTCTATTGCTAATCTTGTATTTTATCATGTTTGCATGGAAGCCAGCTTTTGCTATTGTTATGGAAACCTATGCTGCTAATATAAAAATCAAAAGATGGAATATCAGTCTGAATTCACAAGGTAAGCACTTGCATACAACAAATGGCATATGTTAATTCATCCTACTTTATCATTACAGTGATAACTTCTCCTGTATGATTATGACTTGCCCAGGGCATATCACTGAGCTTAATGTCTGGGTGATGATTTAAGCCTTTATGTTTGAGAGAGCTCTCATTCATATTGGCCATCTCATTACTTATTTATTTATTTGCTTGTTTGTTTGTTTTTGCTATTTCCTGTTATGGTGGCAAACAGCTAGATTAAACTGTACAGTGTAATTGAATAAAGTATTATCCAAAATTTAGTATTCCTCCCTTAAAACTTGGAAAACTCCTCCTTAACTGCACTCATGGATTGACTTTTCCTCTCCAGACCTTCCTCTCTCCCTCCCTTCCTTCAATCAAAGCATTAAAAAAAAGTTTAGAAAGATCCTTTCCAAGTTCTGATTGTTTTGGAAAGAACCTTACTTCACTTTGAAGCATTTATTTGAAGCAGCTCAGTTTGGTTTGGCTGAATTTAATGCAAATCTCTAGTTGTCCAAACTGAGCGAATGAATAAACTTCTCAATAAAAGGGATAAGAGAAGAAAGCAGAAGTATCAAAGTAAAGCATAAGATACACGATAAAAAGAATTGAAAACACAAACATCTTTAAACTAAGCATACAGACATTTGGGTATCAAAGAGGAAAAGAGAGGGAGACAAAATACTCAGAAAAAGATATAATTAATTCCTAGTATCACATTCTTTCTTTGAGTAACAAAGATCATCTTGAAAGCTATCTACACCAACCTGGAAAGCTGATGAAAGCTGTCTTCTTGCTTTTGGGTTTAATTGTATAAGCCAAATTGTTATAACAAAACTGCACATTACTGTGATGAGGTTGGATTGTGAACATGAGTGACCTGTATATTTCAATTTTCCTAGCAGTGATTACAAAGGTACTTAGTACACAAAGAGTTGCTAAAAAAATTATCCATCGGTAAAATGTATGCTTCTGTGTGTATGTCTAAGGGTACTTTCAAGTCAGCTTTTGATTCCTGGTGACTACTTGGACTGGTTCCTGCATTTTTCATGGCAAAGGTTTTTTTTTTGGAAGTAGTTCACTGTTGCCTCCTTCTTAGGGCTGAGAGGGAATGACAGGCTGAAAGTCACCCAGCTGGCTTTGTGCCAAAGCTGGGACTAGAATTCACGGTCTCTCAGATTCCAGCTTGCTGCTTTAACCATTGCACCAGATTGACTCTGCTGCAAAGACAGCTTTATATTGTATTAGTGGCAGAGACAACTCCACACTTCGGTCTGGCCAAAGCAAAGCTCTGATTTTTTCCCCCCTACAAATGCTTCTCTTTGCACATAACCCTAACCCCAGGATGCTGCCTAAAGGAAGCTACTTCATCCTGCTGCATGGAATGGTTTTTTGGTGAGAAAGCCCAACAGCATGTCTAAGCATTGTGTCAAAAGCAGATTTTGCCCTCTCCCTGAATAAAGAAAAAAATGTTTGCTTTATCTCCCAATTTATTTAAGTGGGGCCAATTCGGATTACTTATACCACAGGCTGAACTCCCTCAAGATAAATTTAGTTCCCAAATAAATAAGGTCCTGGAGTGCAAACCTTTCACTTTTGTATCCAATTACATTGAAGGAGCCTTTTTGAGGGATATTTACTTTTGATGAATGGTAAGCAAGGGGATTTTGCTTTTCAGCAAAACATAGTTAATAAGGCTGTGCAGTGCTTAGGATTTGAAAGGAAAGTTGCTTCAGAGCATTGAAGACATGCCCTTAGCAGATGCCTACGATTCCTTAAACATTTTCATCTTTTCTTGGGATTGTGCTGCAACTAGGAAGGACAATAGAATGATTTGGGAAAAGATTCAGCAGCTTTAATGAGCTGCAGACAGGAACAATGTTTGCACATTACAAAGAATATTTTTGACCTAGAATCTGAAATGCTGCTCAGCCCTAATAATTAATGTCTCCTTAATCACACAAATATTTGTGACCTCCATACACAGACCTTTTTCCATTCATGTATAACTGGGGAGACAAATAGAGAACAGGTACACGTTAATCACACATATAGTTTTATATCTTCTGTTGTTATCTTCTGTTTCTATCTGGAAAAATGTTAAATATGGTATTCTCTTTAAAATCTTCTGAAATCTTCCCATAATTTATGCAACTGCTGATCAGGAGTCCAAAATCTAGAGTTTTTTACTGACCTTAATTTTGCTGCCTGGCGGCCAACAAAATGGGTGATCCTTTTATACTGATGGGGGCTTTGAAAAATCTCAATCCACAGTTGGATGAAATACTGTTTTAAGAGAATGTTACAAAATGTCAGGGGTTTGGTATTTAAGAAAAACAAAGGAAACATTTGGGACACTTTTCAACCCACAGTTTCCATTTTTTTTTCAACCTGTAAATAGGAAAGAAAGCAAAATAGGTTGCTTTGAGGAATGGATTTTCGCTTCATGTGCAACTATGTTATGCAATTTACCTTGATATTCTCCAGAAACATTTGATCAGAAATAAATTTTGCTTAGGAAAAGAGAGAGAAAAAAGGAAACACAAGTACTTAGGGAAACTGCTTGAAACAGTGTTCCCCAAACAGCAGGTAAAAGCCTTTTGTTTATTTTGTTTATTTCCTTCACTGATTAACTTTAAAAAAACCTGCTTCTAAAGTACTGACAGTTAAAAATACCTTTCTGAATTCCAAGTCATGACCTAGCTAGTTCCATATCACAGAAGATTTAATTGTCCACTTTGTATCTCATTAGAAAAAAAATCTTTAAATTAAAGTCTGTATGAATAATTATGATGCAAGTATCTTAATTGTGCAACTGGTTGGGCAATTAACACACTGTAGTACTTGATGTTATTTGGAGGGTCCACAGGAAATCAATTTTATATTTAGTTTAATGGTTTCCTTGCAATGGCATCTGTGCTTTAGAATTTCTTTCTCTCTGTCATACACCAAGCCAAAAGGAAGGAAGGAAGGAAGGAAGGAAGGAAGGAAGGAAGGAAGGAAGGAAGGAAGGAAGGAAGGAAGGAAAAAAGGAAATTGTGGAGTAATTTTCTGTGAGATAGAAAAGGACAACCATGTAAATATAATAAATAAATAAAAATATGTAAATAAAACCCTATTGTTATGATAAACTTCTTTTTACTATTTAATGAACCAATGAATTTACATTTTTTTTGTAAACCACTTCAGTATTTTCTGTCATAAAGAGGGATATGAAAATACTACAGATGAATAAATGATAATTTACAGCAGTTATTTATTTCACCAATAATTGTGTGCGCTTAAAAATGTTGCAAGTGTCTATTCAACTCTTTCAACTAACTGACCAGCCATTTTGACACAGCTCAGTGAAGCAACCGTCTCTGTAACCAGGTCATTTTCAAAGAGGCTTTTCTCAAAAGTTCAGGTTTGAAAATGGAATTTCCCTCTACAGATGGGCAACCAAGACTGGACTGAACTACCCATATAGGCAGGAATAGCAATAGCACTTAGATTTATGTACCATGAGTCATGGTGGCTTAGTGGTTAGAATGCAGTATAGCTGGCTAATTCTGCTGGCTGCCGATTGCCAGCAGTTTGGTTCTCACTGTCTTAAGGTTGATTCAGTCTTCAATCCTTCTGAAATCAGTAAAATGAGGACCCAGATTGTTGGAGGCAATATGCTGAGTCTGTAAACCATATAGAGAGGGCTATAAAGCACTGTGAAGCAATATATAAGTCTAAGTGCTATTGCTATATCTATACCACTTCATAGTGCTTTTCAGCATTGTCTGAGTGGTTTACAGAGTCAGCATATTGACCCCAACAATCTCGGTCCTCATTTTACCAACCTCGGAAGTATGGAAGGTTCAGTCAACCTTGAGCTGGTCAGGATCAAACTCCTGGCAGTGAGCAGAGTCAGCCTGCAACATTTAATTCTAACCACTGCACTACCAGGGCATAATGGAATAATTTTGAGAAGAGTAATTTGATACATAGATTTTCAGTGAAGTAAAAGTTTTATTTCATACAGCAGCCAGTTCTCTTATGTTCAAGTTCAGCATCATAACATTGGGTGGCAGCTTATGGAGGTGAAAATTTATCAGATAATTAATAAAAGGAAAGAACTATCAGGATTTCTATGTCTAGATGAGGTATTATATTGCTATCTCCTGGGACAAATATAAAGCTAAGACAATTGGCATAGTTGCTGTTGGAACATAACAGTGGATTATAAAGTTCTTAACCTCACAAAGGAAATTTTTTTTCCTTTTTAACAAAATCTGAGTGGAGGAAAATTCTACACCAGTTAATTATGATTCTTTGCTACATTCCTATAAAAAAACCTCACTGAAAATAATTGAAAAAGAACTTGCTTAATTCACAAAGAATCATTATCAAGAATCAAGGACCTAGGAGTACTCATATCTAATGACCTAAGTGCCAGAGCTCACTGTAACAGCATTGCCAAAAAGGCATTAAGAGTTGTAAATATAATCTTACGAAGCTTCTCCTCTGGAAATATTGAATTGCTAACTAGGGCATACAAAACCTTTGCTAGACCAATACTCGAATACAGCTCATCTGTCTGGAATCCAGACTGTATATCAGACATTAATACATTTGAGTAAGTCCAGAAGTATTTCACGAGAAGAGTATTACACTCCTCTGCTTGCAACAGAATACCCTATATCACCAGACTTGAAATTTTGGGCTTGGACAATCTTGAACTACGCCGCCTATGGTTGGACTTAAGTGTAGTACACAAAATTATCTGCTACAATGTCCTACCAGTCAATGACTACTTCAGCTTCAACTGCAACAATACAAGAGCACATAACAGATACAAACTCAACGTTAACCATTCCAAACTTGATTGCAAAAAGTACGACCTCAGCAACAGAGTGGTCAATGCCTGGAATGCACTACCTGACTCTTTAGTTAGATCCTCAAACCCCCACTCCTTTAACCTCAAACTATCCACTATTGACCTCACCCTATTCCTAAGAGGTCTGTAAGGGACATGCATAAGTGCACCATTGTGCCTACCATCCCTGTCCTATTGTCCCCATTTAATTGTACCTATTTTCTGTATTCTTACTCATGTTTATACTTATACCTATAGTTTCGTAAGTGATTGTCAAATCAAATAAATAATAATAAAATAAATAAATAATAATAATCATTAACTGTTCAATTTTCCCCCAGTACACAAACAGTTGTAATAACAGAATCTAAAAGTCCTGTGATCTAGCTCTGATTTACAGGTCTAAATATCCTTAATGCAGTGTATCATAGTGCCCAATATGTTTTAAATGTTTTTTTCCCCAAAAGCAAATGATTTCTCAGCTGTTTGAAAACAACAGTAGTGGCGAATGTTTAGATGGATGAACTACAATACTAAATGATTGCAATAAGCTGGCTAGTTAAAATTCACAACATGGTTGAAAGCAATCAGCACCCAAGTCTCTGCACTGCTGTAGAAATCATCACCATCACTTTGCATAATCAGCTCATGTTGTTTGTCTGTCTGTTTCCATCAAAAGACTCAATCAATTTCCATCAGTTCAGAGCCATCAAAAAACCTGCTGTGATGTTAAATGGTGGTATTTGTTTACTTATTTTCACAATTCATATTTTAAATCTCTTTGTGAAGAGCTAAGACTAAGAGTCTATGGAAGAGGAAAACATAGTTCTAGGGTAGAGGTCTCCAAACTTGGCAACTTTAAGACTTGTGGACTTCAACTCCCAGAATTCTCCAACCAGCTGGCTGGAGAATTCTGCGAGTTGAAGTCCAGAAGTCTTAAAGTTGCTAAGTTTGGGGACTCCTGTTCTAGGGAGTAACAACCCCGATGATTTCCCTTAGTGCAAATTTTAGTATTGCCTATATTTTGTTCAATTAATGTATTGATATAGGAAGCATTTTAAGAAATATTTGAATTCTTTTAATCTGGAGATTCAGTACTTAAAAGCCACTGTAAGAACCATAATATTCCTTCTGTTTATAGACTGGGTTCTGGTAAAATTTCTTACTGAAGAGATGCACACATTCTGTCTGCTGCCCAGTTCCAGGTATGGGTTTCATGGTCCTTCATGAAAAAGGCAACTTGGGGACTTCCACATAAATTGTCAGGATACTTAAGTAAGCATATATTTGGTGAACCCCATCTTTCCTCCTTTCTTATTTTCTTTAGAAATAGCAGACTTCACTTAATTACAAATCTGAATACATCTCTTCAACCCACTTTTGAATATATTTATTTATTATTTATTTATTCATTATAGCCGTCCTTGTTACTTGCATGTGACTTTGGTGGTGTACACAATCAGCATAATTTCCTAACAGAAATAGTTTTGAGGAGTACATCTAGGATCACTGTAGGCAGGGATAAGTACTAAGTTGGCCAGCTGGTTTTGAAGAAGTGGTTCTAAGGTCCCTTCAACCACCTAAATAAATTAAATTGTAAAGTGCTGCCCACTTACAGCAGCTTTGAGAATTGCAGAAATGGTGCTGATAGATGCATATTTTTCACCTCTGGTTGGCCCAGCTCCTTCCTTTTCTAGGGCTTCTTCTGTATCTTGGATACAGTCTGATGGGATGTATTTGGGATGACAACTGTGGCAGTAATATTATTATACTTCTTATGGGTTTCTATAACCATACAGAATTTTAACCATCATTTCTGTACCCACGTATTAATAAAAAACTGCAATCTGGGGCTTAGAAGAAACACTGCTACAAATGAACACTTTTGGTAACACAAATACTTCTAATTGGAAAGTCAATTTTAAATTATCTGAAAATTACAGCAATATAATTTTGGGCTTTTTTAGGGGAAAATCATTGGATTTATTTCTTTATGTATCTACCAATCACATTAGCAGCAGGTGAAGCTAGACAAAATCACATCAGATACCTGTAAAGCACTCTTCGGCAGATGATACAACAGTGATTGGTCTCATTTGAGACAACAATGAATCTGCATACAGACATGAGGCTGAACAACTAGCCTTGTGATGCAACCAGAACAATCTTGAACTAAATACACTAAATACCATAGAATTTTCTAGGTTTTATCATATCTCAAGACTTAAAATGGACATCTAACATCAAAAATGTCATCTAAAAAAAACAACAAAGAATGTTCTTTCTGTGCCAACCCAGAAAGTTCAAACTGCCCAAAGAGCTGCTGATTCAGTTCTACAGAGGAATTATTGAATATGTCATCTGCACCTCTATAACTCTCTGGTTTGGTTCTGCAACCAAATAAGACAGACACAGACTTCAATGGATAATTAGAACTGCAGGAAAAAACATTGCTACCAACCTGCCTTCCATTGAGGACCTGTAAATAGCATGAGTCAAAAAGAGGCCTGAAAATATCTATAGACCCCTCACATCCTGGACATTTGGTAGCCCAGATTAAACAAATTGGCTTGCCATATTGCGGGTATCCAGACAAACCTCAATAGTCTCTTTTGTAATTGTATCTAAAACTGGTAGAACTTTTATTCCAGAATTTAATAACAATGTCTGCCAACTATTAGATAAAGTTGAAAGTTGTGAAGCCATCTTAGCTCATATGTGATCACTAGGTAAAGTATCTCTAGTCTATTCAGTCCCTTAGTGGTGCAAAATTTTAACATAAATGTGCCTTCAGTTTCTGAAAATTAAACATACACAATTTCTTCAAACACTACTCAGGGGACATATATTAATTTACAATCCCCTGATTGTCCTTTCATGCACCTGTTCCAGTTTGATGAATCCTACATGAAATATGGATGCTTAGAATTGAACACAGTATTTAAACTGGAGATGGCCAGATTAATGCAAAATAGCTTTGATATTAACTTATACTTGCTTTTCCTGGACTTCCATCCCAGTTCTTTCCTCAGTGGGGCAGAGCTTGCATTAGATAAAAGAAATCTTACAGACTCTTGGCATTATTCAGCTAAAGTTAAGTAATTTTAATTCCCAGTGATTAAATGGAGAAGATTCAAGCATATGCTTGACTTTTTCCTCCCCAAAAGCTCAGCTCTTGTATATTGTGTTGAACATGTAGACAGATTTAAAAATTCAAGTGGAACTATCCATGGTTGTACATTAAATCCTAATCAGGGATATAATTATGTTCTCCTTATGAAATTTCACACATTTGCAGAAAATGCTGTTTTCAGACAAATGCCCAGAGAGAGGGAAACTATAATGTGTGAAAAAAATGAATACTAAATGAAAGTATAAGGCTTCAAAGAGTGAAGCCATCCTGGAAGGATTAATAAAAATTGTTGAATTAAAATTACAGTAAATGATAGATATAGTCAGCCTTGGGTATCATTTATTTCAAATTCAAAACTTTGGTTCATTTTTAGTACCTTCATTGAAGTAAGCTAGATCATTAACTGTGGAGTCCATTAGCAAGTAGTGAAACATAGATTAATGAGTTAGGTCTTTTACTCTTGTAGACTTAATAAGACAGTAAATATTCATGTGTTTAAGGGCAAAGGTTTGGCATGTTACAAGATTTTAAATGATTTATTGTGAAATATTTCAATACCAATTGCCACAGGTCAGTATTACTATTACTATCCATGAACTAAATTATAAAATACAAGATTGCTTTGGATAATCTTTTTAGGTGGTTGATGAATGTTGAGTATAGTTGATGAAAGATAAATGAGATATCATATTAAAACTGCAATTCTACACTCACTTCTCTGAGCTTTGTGAGACTCACTTCTAAATGGCCATACATAGAATTGTGCAGGATACTCTGTCAAAGAAAATTAGGGGAAAAGTTATATATAAGAAGACACAAACTAGATGGAACACAGCAAAGGAGATTGGCTTCAGATCAGTTCACATCTACCTTTATTTATTCAATATATTCTAAATATATATTGAGAGAAGATGTATTGCCAGAAGATTAGTGTAGTTTTACAATTGCAGGGAGAAAGTAATCTATGTTATACTCATGACACTACTTTAATAGTGTCATTTTCTGAAAATGCAAAACATCTTTAAGCTGTAGTAATAAGTCAAGCAACACAATAAAAGGGGGACTACAGATTGAATGGCCTCAACTCTGTTAGTATTCTGGAATTTTTTGAAGTTATAGCTTTTCTTCCCAAAACTGGAGCCAGGAAGTTAATTGAGCCTGACAAGCACACTTTTTTTAGAAGTTATGTGTGAATTCTGTTTGGAAATATGGTTGCACTGCATTGAATTAATTTTATTTTTCTCATTTTTATGCTGCCATGTGTTATTAGTTACTCAGTATGACTAGGTTGAGCTAGATGGTTCGTATAATATCATTCAATCAATCAATCAATAGAAAAACCAAACTAATAAAAACAGGTAAATCCATCAGTCTTAAACCTGAGAGTGAAAATACTGAAGGAGCTCAAATTACAGACCCAGAATGTAAAAACTTAGCTCTCTTGAAATAATACTAGGAAGTGTACAAGAAGGAGAAAGAAAAGAATGACCTGCAGCAAAGTGCTTAGATTTGATTGATGGATATACCATTGGGAGCATCTTTCCAGTTTGTAGAAAGTTCATCTTGGACATCTACCTATATGATTTCTTGGAGCTAATACTGACTTGATGGCACTAGTCAATCAATCCATTAGCCAAAAATCAATCCATTTGAAAGAGAAGTAAAATTAAAGGTAGGTAAATAAAATTTGAAGTAGTATTGATTTGAACTACCTTAAAACGAGGCCTTACTACCACTGGCTTAATTGTCAAGGACTCATGAAACATTTATTTGTTTCCATTAAGGAATTCAGGACAGTGCAAGATTCTTCCCATACTGTCCTCACAAAAAATGTGAAGTATTTTAAGCTGAAGTAGAATGATTTGCACAGCATCACTCAATAAGTTCTGAGGCTGAATGAGAATTGAATCATGGATTTTCCCACTCGCAATAAAGCAGAACTCTATATCATTTTGTATCACCAAATGAACAACAATGACTATTGAGTCAGTATGAAATTTGGATTTGTGAACACTCTTACCAACACTAGGTTAAAAAAATCACTTATTTTTGAGAATGCCACCCTGCTTTGAAATGTTGGTACTAACATTTATGAAAGACTTTCTCCTACTTTCCTTTGTCCCAGAGAAGTGTAATTCATGTATCTTTAAGATTCTTAGAAATTAATTATGCTAACCCTGGTTTCTATTAAAATAAAATAAACCATGAAAAACAGAGTTTTATGTCTGGGAAAGCTAGCTTCTTTAACAACATACCATCAAGAAAACTGAACCCAATTAAGCTGATCCAATTAGACAGAATGCCACTTGATCTCATGGTGTGATTCAGAGGTGGTATTCAACCGGTTCGCACCTATTCGGGCAAACCGGTAGTGGTTATTTGGCATGGGTCGCTGAACTGGTGGCGACCCCTGGCTGGCCACGCCCCTGAACCAGTCGCCCAGTCGCTCACTTGCCCCAATCACTCTCCTAGCTTTCTGTTCCCCACATCCTCTTTCTCCCCGGGGGAAAGGAAGAAAGGCATGGAGTCTGCAAGTATTGCTTTTCCCATGTGAGTTAAAAGTGACTGGAATGAGAGGGAGTGTGGGCTGACAGAGGGGGTGGGGGTGAATCCAGCCTTGGAGCATTTTTGCAACGTAAAAGAAATGCATTTTGAAGCAGGTCCTTTAAAAACTTCTCCGAGGATTCCCCATGGATACTGCAAGTATCGCTTTCCCCTTGTGAGTTAAAAGTGACTGGAATGAGAAGGAGTGCGGTCTGACAGAGGGAATGGGGGAATCCACTCTAGCCTTGGAGAAATTTAAAGGAGCTGCTTCAAAATGCATGTCTGCTAAGCTACAAAAGTGCTCCGTGTGTGTGTGTGCGTGTATGTGTGTGTGTGAGAGAGAGAGAGAGAGAGAGGGAGGGAGGGAGAGGAAGGGAGAGAAAGAAAGAAAGAAAATAGGAAGAGAGAAGGAGAGAAAACTCTGCCGTTATTTTTAATTGTTCCATTATTTATCATGTGTTAATATTTTACACTGTCCCTACACCTAGAGTGATTTTTCTGCCTTTCTTTTGCCCAGGGCTACCACATATTTTTCAGGGTTTACTTGCATTCAATGTCAATAGTCCAGAGCATAAAATACACATGTGTTTAACAAGAGATGAAAGGGACTTTGGAGGTCTTCTAGTCCAACCCCCAGCTCAGGCAAGAAAACTGAGGAAGCCAAACTCTGAGTAGAGGTCCTGGGAAAGCTGTCAGAATAATAGAATAACACTTAGAAGGGACCTTGGGGGGAAACCTATACTATTTCAGAGAAATGGCTGTCCAGTCTTTTCTTAAAAACTTCCAGTGATTGAGCACCCAGAACTTCTGGAGACAAGCAGTTCCACTGGTTAATTGTTCTCACTGTCAGGAAGTTTCTCCTTAGTCTTAGCTTGCTTCTCTCTTTGTTCAGTTTCCATCCATTGCTTCTTGTTTGCATTCTGCTTCTTTGGAAAATACATTGTCCCCTTTTCTTTGTGGCAGCCGCTTAAAAGCCTGTTGCCTATCACACTCTTGGGTAAAGCATGTGAGCCATTTCCTCCTTTCGGTGGTCCATGAACGTACATCTATAGTATGCAGATAATAAAGTCAAAAAAGATGAACAACATTTTTACAGAACTATAGATATGTTGAGGCTGGGTATGACAAGGAATGGCTAGGAGGGGAGGGGCCAGATGAGGCACCCCTTGATGTGAGTGACATTGAGTTGGCCACGCCCACCCAGCCACATGACCACCAAGCACACCCAGCCAGTCACATGACCAAGCCACACCCAGCCAGTCACATGACCACCAAGCCACACCCACCAAATAAGCCACGCCCATAGAACCAGTAGTAAAAATTTTTGAAGCCCACCACTGGTGTGATTACATAGTTCATTGCAGTCAATCAGAGTTTCTTCAAGACCAAAGGTTAACATTAACAAATGCATGCCCCCAAGGCAAACAGATTAGTGTACATGTATAGTGGAAACGTTCTAGAGGAAAGTTATGTTCAGTTCACACCACAGCTGAGCATTATAGTTTGGACACATTTACATTCTGAGCCAGTTACGTTTCTTGGCAGCAATATCTCGGGGTGGGGGATGTATTGATGCTTAACTGAGTAGAGAAATAGGAATATACAAAGCTGTGGAAGACATTCACAAAGAAAAGGGAGCATGATTAAAGCACTGCTCAACCTGTGTGTGAATGTTATATAACAGCAAGTATGAATTAGTCATGTAAATAAGATGAGTACCAAAGTACTACATGAGGACAACGTGACCATGTGTGAATGAATATGAGATGACAAGTGGTGCAGAGCAGAAATATGTGAATAAATACACACAAAATAAAATCACAACTACTGTTGCATAAAACTGTGTCAGAGGAAACACTCACTGCATCTTGTTTTCTGTTTGTGTAAGGGTTACATATGTTCTGAGATGTGAAACCAAGTGCCCCTTTGAAGTGCCTTAATGAAAAAGGAGTTTACTGCTTTTCACAAGTGGAGATGTATTGCTTTATTGTTCAGGGAAAGTAATTCTGTGCATGCACCAAGCCTTTCCTGAAGTTTGTGCTCCTGCAGCAAAATCGACCTAATTAAGAAAGAGCTATGGTTCCGAGCAATTCACTGGAATGACATGGACTCACTTCAGACACTCCAAAAGATATAAGCAATTAAAATAGACGATACAGATCGCTACATGGCAGTGCAATGATTTGGGCTTGAATATATATATATATATATATATATATATATATATATATATATATATATTTGTTTTCAGATACGGGTAAAGGTATGTAGGTCTTGGTGTATTCGGTCTTGTCCTGTAAGTTGAGAATACCTTAACGCTGAAATCTCATCCGTCATCTTCAGGCTGGTGTCTTCAGCGTTCTCCTGGGAGAAGTGTGTGATCGTGGCTGTTTTTCCCTTTTAAACTCTAGAGTTGGCTGTGTTGTTACTTCTTGATTGGTTTGTGGAGTTGATGTATGCAGATTGGATGGCTTTTTCCTGAGACCCTGTGTGGCTGAGGTGCTGGCTGTGTGTCTCTCAGCCTTTTGTGTTGTAACGACCTGGGTAATGGGCTGTGTGATGACCTTCTGAGCCCATTACCCAGGTCGTTACAACACAAAAGGCTGAGAGACACACAGCCAGCACCTCAGCCACACAGGGTCTCAGGAAAAAGCCATCCAATCTGCATACATCAACTCCACAAACCAATCAAGAAGTAACAACACAGCCAACTCTAGAGTTTAAAAGGGAAAAACAGCCACGATCACACACTTCTCCCAGGAGAACGAAGCTGAAGACACCAGCCTGAAGATGATGGATGAGATTTGTCAAACGCTGCCAAGGTATTCTCAATCTTACACGGACAAGACCCGAATACACCAAGACCTACATACCTTTACCCGTGAAATTCTACGAAAACAAATATATATATATATATATATATATATATATATATATATATATATATATATATAAATATTTGTTTTCTTATGTTTTCGCAGGTATTTATATGTATGGTATTTAGGTTTCTAGTTGTGCTTTTAAAGTTATAGCGACGTTTCGGCAGAATCCCATCTGCCATCATCAGGCTTGTCTATTGAGTTTTTTCCTAATCGTGTGTGTCAGGCTTTGGCAGCCATTTCTGTTTGAATTTGGTGCTGGCTTCGTGCTTTATTTGAATGGTTTTTTCTTCATCCTGATTGGCTGGGAGTCTAGGTGTGTGTTTATTGGTCTTCGAGTTGCTATGTTCTTGATTAGCTGGCAACATTGTGTTTTGTGTATTTGGGGTTTTTTTGTGCAGCTTGGTTTCTTGTGAATGGCCGACAATTGTTTATTAGGAAGCTAGGTTATATTTGGCTGGGGTGTGTTTGGGTTGGAGGTATTGGGGGTCTGTTTGTGTCCAGGTGTTTGTTTGGATTGTGGTATAGAGATTTTTTTTGTTTGTGAGTGCAGGCTTCCAGATGATTGATCTGGTGGAGTCATCTCTTCTATACATACTATTAGGTCTTCTCTAATGATTCTGTAGCTTGGGTTTTCTATAGTAGCTAGGGTTTTGGTGCCATTGAAGTTGATGCTATGACCTGTGGCTTTCATATGTTGGACTAGTGAGGAAGTGTGTTCCAGTTTTTTTACTGCATTCTTGTGTTCTTCAAGGTGGGTACTTATCCTTCTATTGGTTTGTCCTATGTATGTGGCAGGGCATGTTGCACAGGGTACTTCATATATGCCTTGGTTGAATGAGTGTGTGTGTGTGTGTGTGTGTGTGTAAATCCCAGCCACAGAATCATCAGAGAAGCAATAGAAATTGATAAAAGACCTAATAGTATGAATAAAAGAGATAACTCCAGCAGACTATCAATCATCTGGAAGCCTGCACTGACAAACAAAAGGATCTCTATACCACAATACAAACAAACACCTGGACACAAACAACCCCCCCAATACCTCCAACCCAAACACACCCCAGTACACAAAACACAATGTTGCCAGCCAATCAAGAACACAGCAACTCGAGCACCAATGAACACAGATCTAGACTCCCAGCCAATAGGGATGAAAAGAAGACCATTCAAATAAAACACAGGGCCAGAACCAAATTCAAACTGTCAAAGGCTACCAAGCCTGAAACACACGATTAATAAAGAACCCAATACACAAGCCTGAAGATGGCAGATGGGATTCTGCCAAAACGTCGCTATAAAAGCACAACTATTATGTGGGGAAATACCCAAAGAAACCTAAATATACATATATACATATATACATATATACAGGTATACAGATATACAGATATACAGATATATAGTTCATTGGTCTTGTCTCTGTAAGATTGAGAATATGCGACGAGATCCCACTCACCATCTTCAGGCTGGTGTCTTCAGCTTTGTGCTTGTGCCAGCAAGCCAGCTGAAGACACCAGCCTGAAGATGGCGAGTGGGATCTCGTCAAAACATCGCCAAGGTATTCTCAATCTTACACGGGACAAGACCAATACACCAAGACCTACATACCTTTACCCGTGAAAATCTACGAAAACAAATATACATATATACAGATATACAGATATACAGATATACATACATACATACATACATGCATACATACATACATACATATATATATATACACACACACATACATACATACATACACACACACATACATATGTATAAATTTGTGTGTGTGTGTGTTGGAACATGCAGGATACATGTTGTATCTAACATAACTTCTTAAAGGGCCTGTATCATGGTATTTAGGGTATTATGAGCAAGTGCTGTGTTTGCATTCTTGTGTCCTCTTAAGCAGTGCAGTGTCCTATGGCTAATGGCTATGATATTTTATGCCTCTGCAGAGGTTCATTGTTGATGCATGAAGTTGGGCATGGGATATAATTCTAAGGTCTGCTTTCCATTAATACAAATATATAGAGATCATCCATCTGCCTCACAAAAACATATTACTAACTGAATTATGCAGTTTTCTATTTATTACAAATATAGAGGAAGTATTTATTGCTATTCCTTACAATATGCCAGCATGCCAAGCACTCAGTAAAACAAAGAAACAAGATCCTTAAATCTCATTGTTCTGCCTCATCCAGGTAGGAATAGAAAGTTTTTCAAGCTGCACAAACAGCAGCAATGGGATGTTTGGGACAAAAACTCTTCCCCTCCAACCAACCTGAGTTCCTACAATGTACAGACCTTACCAACAACCAAGGCTAAGAAAGAAAGTAGTAAGCAGTGTTATTATTGGACAGGAACTAAGATGTTCAAGAAGGCTTTATAGGGTCAAGGCATAACAAAGAACATGCAAAGGTGTCATGGAAAGTTCTTCCAGAACCAATGTATCCTGAAATTCAGCAAATTCCAAGTTTCTGTTTGACCACAGATAATGGCAGTCATCCTAGCTTTTAGACCAGGTCACCCAATATTCTTATTGGACCTACATGTCTTCCCATGAATTCATGCACATCTCAGACTTTCCATCCTCTGGCTTTTTAATAAAAAATGATGGTGTATTTTTGGATGTAGTGGTTGGGACTTCAATTTGAGTTGAGTGTCTTTTGGAGCAATCAGAACAGTGGATCCTAATTTCTTCTTTCCACAGTTTGTGGTCTGAATGAAAACATTATTGTTCATACAATTATGTTGAAAATGACTTGTGAGGTTAGTGAAACTCTAGCTTGCTGAGAACATCACTGCCTTTTGGAGAGGCACATTTATCTATAACATTTTTTAATTGTCGACATTTATCTTTTGAATAGCATGTGAGCTGCTATGCTCTAAAACACAAATGTCAAACTTGTGGTGTCACATTACTGTCACATGACATATGGCATATTGTGATGTTTTTTCCCTTTGCAGAGCTGTGGTGGACATGCCTGCATGTGATGCATGTGGCCTGTGGGCCGCTAGTTTGACACCCCTGCTTTAAAATGTACATCCCTAAAAGAGAAGGCTGAAGCAACTAGAGTTTATAACTATTTTTCTAATTATTACATTAAAATTTGCTGTCACATCAAGCAACATTAAATTTGCAACAAATAGTTTCTTAGAGAATGATATCTCATCAACATGAGATGAGATATCACTCAAGGAAACATTTTGGATCAGAAAATCATGATTAGCCTTGTTGGAATAAATATCCTTCTGGGTTCAGTTCCAAGTGGGGAAAAAGACACTGGAATCATGGAAGTTGCTTTCAAAGAAGGTTTAATGGTGGACAGGACCAAATGACTTGTAGATCCTGAGTGAAAAGGGTGATCACATGCTTCGAGATGTTGGGTGAAGAAAGAAAAAGGGGCCAAGATGCTGAGAGTGCCTGAGTTTTATACCCTCTGTTGGGCCCTATCTTAGTGTTTCCTGTTCCTGTGTAGGAAATGTATCGCATTGGCTGTCAGACTCCCAAGGGGCGGGGGTCTTAGCTAACTTTGTAGGCTTTGTCTGTGTCCCAGGCTTGTTTGAGTGCTGGCTGATGTAATCTTTCCAGGTGCCATGTGGTGAGATGTGTAGAAGGCTAATCCTACCTTCGTTTTGTTGACTAAACTGGCTCAGGCCTTAATGGCCCATTGACAAAGGTAGGGGGGCTGATTTTCTACCTCTCTGAGTTTCTACTTCTCTTTTAGGGAAAATATTCTACCTTTTTAGTATATTGTAAAATATTTCATTATCCTAGGAGAGGGGTGAGTGCTAACTTCCTACAACCTGAAGAATATTTATTTCTGACTTTAACTTGTTTTGACCTCTTTGCATCTAATACTTTTTTATAATTCTATTTTATTTTATTGTTACTTTCTTTTCTTGTGTTTTACACTATGTCACATTGTTCTTACCTATGGTTACAACCTATTCCTTATTAAAGAATTTTTGTTCAACTTGAGGTAATTGCTGTCCAGAAATCTAGAACAATTGTTGACTATTTCATCAGATCCTCAGGTTTTTACAATCTTATCAGAGAAGGTACTCATAAAACTGTGTTCTTTCATATTAAAGCATTCTAAACTCTACCTGTAAATTGAAGGTTTATTGAATGGTTTCCAAGGATATTGCCCTCAATTTCCATGCAAATCCCTCTATAAGGAACATTGTTCATAATATTGCACAGCTTCAGTATGCCATCTAATTCAATGAAGAATATATTCCTTCTCCATGGCAGAAGATGTTAAAAGCCATTTTTAATCAGGCTGCTCATAAATATGCCAGACAACAATACAAATTGTTTCACTGTTGACTACTTCATGAATACTATAATAATGAACTGTTAATATTTCCCCTTGATTAGAAATGTCGTATGTTCCTCAGATGTCACAGATGTCACTTTTTAAGATGTCATCTTTATTAATATGAAACTATTCATAGCTTGCACTAGATCACATCAAGAACATATAGAATATGAAGTGTTCTTAAGAGAAATCCTTAGAGATGTGACTTTGCCTATATGCACCTAACTCTAGTACATGGGTGTCAAACTCTGGGTGGATGTGGCCTGCATGTGATGCATCTGGCCTACAAGCTGCCAGTTTGACACCCCTGCTCTAGTACATCTTGTTGAGTGCCATGTCACTGAAGTTGCTTTCAGTACAGCTGATGATTACATAGATAAGACCTTCATTTAACCATCTTCCTTGACATCTCTTGCCTTCTACATCTTGAGTGAATATTTTTCTTTCTGTCTGCCATGTTTATATAGCTGCCCATCTCCCAAGAAAGTAATTCTGGGCACCATACAATGTTGAAATGCTTTGCTCTTCTAACTATGCTTAATAACAAACATATTCATAATAGAATATTAATAATTAAGCTATATTTATTCCTTTCTCCAGACTTTCTTCCATATTCAAAAGCAATGTATTAACCAACATTTCTCAGGCAATTTTTGTCATTGTTTCCAGCCCCATTCCCCAGCTAGAAATGTTCAGTTCTTAAGAGAAGAAGCAGAAGTTAGTTAAGATATTTCCCCCACTCCTGACATGGAAATTATAGAAGAATGAAGTAGAAAGAAACTGAAGTTCCCATCAATCACTCCCTCTAATAGCAAATTTGAAATGACTACCTGTCAATTTGAAAGTGAAATAGGTCATCCTAAAATAAAGTAACACTTTCTGCATAATTGGGGGAAAATCCCTGGGTATACAGCATATAGAAGTTTGTAAATTAGAAGTGAGTTACTTTGGAAACCATGAGCTAGTGTGGGTGGGAGAGGTGGAGACTGCAGATTGAAACTGTTTAAAGATCAAGGGGAAAAACAATTTTGCTAAAGGCTCTAAAATTCATGTATAGTAAAACTCCATCCATAAATTCTACATATAGACTTTAGAACATGAAATCAGTTTTCCCTGAAGTATCATCATCATAAAGAGCAAGGGGGACAGAATCAAAGTTCAGTTTGCTTGAATTTGAATGTGAGGTCTATTTTTACATTTGTAATCCATTGTACAGAGACTGGATTGCAACTGTCCTTCAAAATTTGAAAATGAAATTTTCTAAACCTTTGACAAATACCTCTTTAAAAGAAGAGGATGGAATAATGGAAATATTACAAGGCAATAGAAGGCAATTACAAGTGAACAAAAATCTATCTCTTAGTAAAAATAATGAACAAAAATACATTAAAGTAGGAATGAGATGAATGACAATTTAAAATTTTATAAAAATGTGTCAAGGTTGAGATAGTCTAAAAAAATCCAATTAATTTTTTATATACTGTATAAAGTACATGATCTCAAAATAAAAGATTGAAAATTTCAGACTTGTCCCCATTTCAACCCCTGGAGGCCAGACATATTTTAAAATAGCATGGCCCCTGGCTATATTAGACTACAATTAATATGTTACAGAAAGGAGCTCTGTAGATCTTCAGGTTTTCATTCTGAGCCCTTAAATAAAGCCATTGATGGAGAGAGAAAGAAGGGAAGGAGGGAGAGGGAGGGAGGGCTTGCAAAGATGTCAAGGAATTTACTGAATAGCCACAATTCATGTGAAATAGAAAACCCCCTGTTAACTTTTGTATTTGTATTGTTGTTTTTTATGTGAGCCGCCCTGAGTCCTTCGGGAGAGAGGGCGGCATATAAGACCAAATAATAAATAAATAAATAAACCCCTGGTCTTGCTTGGAAGAACAAGCAAGGTGAGGTCTCCTTCAAAGGGAATTGGTAAGGACCAAATGAAGATTAAACATCTCAGCAATGGGACACATGTATTTGCATGTGATACCACATTTCAACAGCCAGCTTTCCTGTGCAAATGTAATACAAGACTGCTTTTCCCCCAGCACCTTCCTTAATGCTAATCCCAGCCTTGTGAATTTTTCAGTCCACAACATGCCAGACCTGTGACAGATATCTTCTACAACACTCTGCTACACTTCTTATTTATTATGTTTTTACTGTTATTTCCTTTTCCTTGGCATGGATAGGCTTATTTTGTTCGGCACATGTTCCTGCTGACCTTTTTTCCCCTCTTTAAGAACTTAACATTTCAAATAAAATTTTCTCCATATCCTTTCTTAACCACACTAGCATTCTGAGACCTTTTTACCTGTTCATACTTAATAGGATTAATTTCTCTTGTAGCGCACACAATGGATTCTTAAGCATTAACTACTCTTTCCTGCAGTGTATGTGCAGTGCATTAGAGAATTCCAATTAACTTTTCTGCAGGCAACTCATGGATTCTGAACAAAAGCTTTATTACAGGGGAGAAGGAAGGAGGAAAGTATAGATATGATAATAAGCATTATCACTACTCAGTAACTATAAACAAACATGGATGTAGCCTTCAGCCACCATTATGCTTTCTACTTGTAAGCCTCTAGGATTGTTGAATGGATGACCATACTGGGCACAGAAGGGATATAAAAACCACACAAAAGCGCACATAAATCACGACCTGCAGAAATGTATTTATCTGAATATTTCAATTACATTACAGCCTCAAATTTGCTCAGGCAATGCACCATTAAATGAAGTACCATCTAACAAAAAGGCAGTAACCAATATAAAACAGCACATGATCAAACTAATTTAGCAGTTAGTAGCAACAGGAATTGAAACAGAAATAGTACAGATATCACCAGCCTGAACAGAACATCTAAGAAGAACAAGTGCAGCCTAAGAAAACCCTCAGTTTGCATTGATAGCGTTTCAAACTGTTGTTCATGCTGTTCCTTAAAGGATTCACCAAGTATGCCATGACTTATTTACAAAATTCTGAAGCCAGCACTGCATCTAACTGGTTTAAAAAATAATTAAGAACAACCCTTGGTTGTATAAATCAAGGCTATGCTCTTAAAGCAGATAGGTTGATGCAGTATCTCCAAGACTTCATAACCAGCTTCACAACTAACTTGCCCAGAGTCAACAGTACCTCAAAGGCAGAAAAACCCACATATTTTTCATCCTGATGACAGAAATACAAAAACAGATGGTGTAAAGAATTTAAATGTTTCTTCATAAATTCTAATTATCCTCTCATCCTAATGAAATTATATTTGTTATTGGTGATCACTGCACTACAGCTTTTATCATGCAAAAAAATGACACATAGGAATGCATTCTGATGATTCTGATCTCACAGCCTGGCCAAGCCCCCCTAATATTTAATTCACTTTTATTAGGTGGAAGGTGTTGAGATGTTTCTACCAGAAATCATCTTACTTTTTCACTATTGAGATAGTGAAGATTATTATTATATATAATTATATAATTATGTAGGTCTTGGTGTATTCGGGTCTTGTCCCGTGTATGATTGAGAATACCTTGGCAACGCTTTTAAATCTCATCCGTCATCTTCAGGCTGGTGTCTTCAGCTTCGTTCTCCTGGGAGAAGTGTGTGATCGTGGCTGTTTTTCCCTTTTAAACTCTAGAGTTGGATGTGTTGTTACTTTTTGATTGGTTTGTGGAGTTGATGTATGCAGATTGGATGGCTTTTTCCTGAGACCCTGTGTGGCTGAGGTGCTGGCTGTGTGTCTCTCAGCCTTTTGTGTTGTAATTATATAATTATATACATACACACACATTATATACACACATACTAACACACAAACACATATACTGTGTTTCCCTGAAAATAAGACACTGTCTTATATTTTTTTTGGCTCCCAAAACACACTAGGTCTTATTTTTGGGGTAGGTCTTATATATTTATGGTGCCAAGTAGTGGGTGTGAGTGTGTGTGTGGGGGGGTGTTTCGCAGGTGCACGGTTGCTCCCTGAAAAGTCTTCCTGTAACTGGAGATTTACACTAGGTCTTATTTTCGGGGTAGGTCTTATATTAGGGCAGGTTTAGAAAATAGTGCTAGGTCTTACTTTCGGGGTAGGTCTTATTTTCGGGGAAACACGGTATATATATATATATATACAGACACACACATATTATACAGACACACATATTATATGTGTGTGTGTGTGTGTATCTGTGTGTGTGTGTAAATTGTTATCTTTTGTACACACATAAGGGAAGTACTTTTGTTTCCTGCAGCATAGCCTGAAGAAAAAAATGGAAATTTCTGTCAATACTGTAAATTATCTCCTTCCTAATAAATATGTAAAAAAATGTGTATTGGTCCTTTCATAGCTTATGATCATATATCAACTGAGTTGTGATGTTTAATAACAAATGTAAAGTAAACAAGAAGTTTAAAAACTTATTTAAAGTTTAAAAACTCAAGAACTTGAGTTTTCAGGTTTCAGACCATTTTGTGGGGAAATTAGTTTCACAAGTAGACATTGCACCAAATATATTGGAAATTAAGCCAATTATAAGTGCATCCTCCAAACAATATGATCAATTTTAAGTAATTTGGAGACAGAGAAAATCATTCCACAAATATAGGTGATTGGTTTGGATCTTTTAAAAATAAAAACCTGTTCAAACTAAAGGCTAAAGCTAGGTAATCTCTTCAATCTCTACTGACTTTGGAAATATGAACTATGGTCAGATAAATATGAAAAATTAAATCTATAGTATCCATTATTGTTTAGATAAGGTTGAAAAGAAAGGGTTCAGTGACAAAATCAAGATTTAGGTCACTGCTTCCACTGCTTTTATGTCTAGCAGACAAAGTAATGAAATGTTGAAGAGAACGTCATCATATTTGAATGAAGTTAGAATCATTTCTGTGTCCATTAGAGATAGGTTGATTGTTTATGAAGTAGTTTGCTAAAATTTATTAACTTTGTAATCGTTTTAGTTGAGTTCTCAAAGCTTTTTCCAAGAGAAGCATCTGGATTTTCTCTGTAACTGTAGGCAGAGAAAGGTCAATGATAGGCAATTAACTTTGGAATAACTTTGGAAAGCTTGAAAAGATTGATATGAGAGAAGTGACTGCAGCTATAGCCAAAAGTGACCTCTTTATTTTTTTCTATCTATATAGCAGCTTCTAGTGAAAGAAAAATTCAGTCTTGCCAAAAATCTAAATTGCATGCTTTTAGAGAGTTTTGAAAATATGCCAAAGACAAAAGGAAATTCATCCAGGATATATACATGGCCTGCTAATGAGGTGGGCATCATATAAAAGCTTGATCATATTTGCAACATGCTGCCTATCAACCAAGGTTTTATATCCCCCAGATATAGCACACTCAAGAAAGACAATTATGACCCACTTATTAAACAAATAAGGGAAGATTTAATAAGATGGGACAATTTAAAATTATCCTTTATGGGCAGGATAGCTACGATCAAAATGAATATCTTACCAAAAATTCTATTTCTCTTTCAAAATGCTCCCATAAAATTAAAAATCCTTTTTGATGAATTAAATAGACTGACATCAAATTTTATTTGGCAAAGAAGGAGACCAAGGATAAAATTAAAATTATTACAAGACGAACTGAAAGAGGGGATTTGGTCTACCGGATTGGGAACTGTATTATAGCTGCAATTATGACTTGGATAAAAGACTGGATAAATCACACAAATACAAGGATACTAACATTAGAAGGCTATAATCTCCAGACAGGATGGCACTCTTTTCTTAGACAAGATAGTTTAAAGGGACACAGCTATGTTTTGAAACACAAAGTAAGACAAACACTTCTACACACCTGGTTCAAAATTAAGAAACAAATGTATATTCAAATACCAATCTGGATATCAACATTAGAGGCTTTGATGCACCCACACTTGCTAAGACACGATAAAATTATTACTTATGAAGAACTGTTAGACGAAAAAGGAGATTTGCAAACTAGACAGCGGTTGAATGAACAGGGAATAGAATTGGAATGGTGGGCCTATCTACAACTCCAAGCTAAACACGCAGAAGACAAAAAGGAATTGGGTATTAGTAAAACTAGGACGGAATTAGATGAAATCTTGTTAGGGCCAGATGTAAAAATGATTAAAAAAACATATCAAGTATTACTACAAACTAAATTGGAAGAAGAAATTGTTAAAGAAACAATGATACACTGGATGAGAGATTTTGGTCATAGTATTGCCCTGAACGATTGGCAAAATATTTGGACCAGAAATAAAAAAATAACTCTTGCAATTCCATTTAAAGAAAACCTATATAAATTATTTTACAGATGGCATATAACACCAGCAAGACTATCTAAAATGAACAATAAATTTTCCTCTCTTTGTTGGAAGTGCAATAAGGAAAGAGGTACATACTATCACATATGGTGGAGTTGTGGAAAGGCCCAAGAATATTGGAAAGGAATACATCAATGCTTACGAGAAATTTGTGATGTAGAGTTTAATTTTAAACCAGAATTTTTTTTACTGGGAATTACCAATGAGACATATCCGAAGGAAATTTTCTATTTAATGATTCATATTATCACAGCGGCAAGGATGGCCTTTGCACAGAAGTGGAAAAACACTGAAACTCCAACAGAAGCGGAGCTTATGAAGAAAATAATGGAGCGCAGAAATGGACAAATTGACATTGGAAATTAAAAATAAGGAAGAAACGGACTATTACAGAACTTGGAATAACTTCTATGGATGGTTAGACAAGAAAAAGACTTAACTTGACTTTTTGAATTGGACTTAACAAATGATGGACAATGAATGTCATGAGCCTAGCCGCATTTGGTTCGACTATAGTATATGTTTTACGTTTTGTTTATGTCAGTGTTTATTTGTTTGGATATGTGTAATTTTTAAATAAAATCAATTAAAAAATTTAAAAAAAAAAGAAATAGGCAAGCCCACCTAAACCACCCTTCTTTCCCAGAGAAGCAAAATTAAAAATTAAAAACCAACACTGGAGAACTATAATTAAGAAATAAATAATTTTCCACCGGGTATGAAGCCATACGCATCTGAATTTTGATCATGTAACTATGGAGATGCTGCATTGGTTGTAAGGGTGAAAAAATGGTCATAAGTCATTTTTTTCCAGTGTCATTGTAACTTTGAACAGTCATTAAAGGAACTATTGTAAGTCAAAAAAAAAACCAAGGTTCATGGTACCACTCAGCTTATATATAGTATAGAACACACCCTTCATTGTTCTGACCCAAACCTGGTTCAAAGAGAGCAAACATAAGATAAATGCAGCAGTATAACCTTTTTATATTTAAGCTAAGAATCCTGTTTCTTCACAGATAAAAGGCTGCTTCCAACTAATTAGCTCCAACAAGAAAGAGCCTTGCCAAGTTTTTTCAAGTCTGCAAAAAAACAACAGATAAGAAATAGTTTACAAAAGTCTTCAAATACCAACTGTAATGTCCATGAGGTTGAGTTCAAAATGTCTTTGCCTTCTGCAAAGAAGGTTAGTGTCACAGCTGGCTTTTATCTTCTTGAAGGAAGGGCCATTACCTTGCAGCCTTACTCCTGAGTCGCCCATGATGTTGTTTCCTCCGAGCAATCCTGCGTGCACAGGTACTTGGCACAGGCTCCTTAGGAACCTCCTCATCACTCCTGCCAGCCCCCACAATCTCTGAAGGCAGCAGCCCACTCCCTAATGGTCCTGGCCCCTCATGTGAGTCCTCGCTCTCTTCAGCCGTCTGTACCTGCTGCCGACTAACCATAACATTCATTTCTTCATGAAGAAGTGTTCACTGATGGTTTACTTTTTGGTGGTCAACATTCTTCCATCAAAAGCTGGGAAGTGTCTATCTCTCTCTGCTTCTTCAAATGCTGTAAATGAAGGCCAAGGTTAGATTTGATCTACTACCAGTAATATTCTCTCAAAGCACTCTTTCCATTTAATTTACATGGGAGGCAATACCTTTTGACTGAATTCGGTGCATCACAGTATAGTATGCTCAGAGTGGTGCAGTGGCCTAGAGGTGGTGCTCTTGCCTCACAATCAGGAGGCTATAAGTTCGATCCTAGGTAGAGGCAGATATTTCTCTCTCTGGGCACACTGCAAATATATCTTGCGCCCCTACCTGGACCGAGATGCGCTACGCCAGGTCACTCATGCATTCGTTACATCCCGGATCGACTACTGTAATGCTCTTTATATGGGGCTGCCCTTGCAGACCATGCGGAGGCTTCAGCTGGTGCAGAATGCGGCCGCGCAGGTTGTGATGGGGGTATCCTGATACTCCCATGTTACAGCCCTCCTGCGCGAGCTGCATTGGTTGCCAGTTGCACTCTGTGTGAGATTCAAGGTGCTGGTACTTACCTATAAAGCCCTACATGGCTTAAGGCCAGGGTACCTGCGGGAACGTCACCTGCCAGCATTGAATACCCATCGCCCGGTGTGTGCTCACAGACAGGGCCTCCTTGGGGTACTGTCGGCCAAACAATGTTGGCTGGTGGTCCCTAGGGGGAGGGCCTTCTCTGTGAGGTGCCCACTTTGTGGAACCAGCTTCCCCTGGAGCTACGATTGGCCCCTGACCTCTGCTCCTTCTGCCGCAGCCTAAAGACTTGGTTATTCGAACAAACCAGCCTGGACTGGGGGGGGTGTAGTTTTAAATGTCATGTTGATTAGGTTTTAATACTTTATTTGGTCTAATTAGTTTAATTATCTTTTAATTGTTTTAACTTTTGTATTGGGTGTTTTTTATGTGAGCCACCCTGAGTCCCTTGGGAGATAGGGAGGCATATAAGACCAATTAATAAATAAAATAATAAATAAATATCTACTGAACAAAACTCCGCGTTGGTGACAGGAAGGGCATCTAGCCATTAAAACACTCTGCTAGCTCCATTCAGTTGCCCTGACTCCACCCCACAAGGGATTAGGGGGTAGTTAAAAGAAGATGATGACAGTATAGTATGCTCAGACAAAGGGAGAGAAATGAGGATGAATTCATGATGATATCATCATGTAAACTCCATAACTTACCTGCTTGCATCAGACACAGATATAAAATAGCAGCATTTGGCTGATGATGTCATCACCTAAGTGTTGTTATTTTGACATCACTGTGGTTTGGTGTGGATGCTGCTGGCAGAGTCTATACAGACTTTCATAGATACCTGGATTGTTTAAAGACAAATAGCAATTTGATAATATATGGGTATGTGGAAAGGTAACATTGCATGTAAAAAGAAAGCAACAAGAATAAAAGAGGGAAGGCAATAGTATAGAATTACACAGGTTGCCTCATTCTATCTCTAATTCCCTCCCTCCCTCCAAACACTCAGTGGAACAAGCAAATCCTATTAGATAGATTGAGAAAGAACAAACAATATCAAAATAACCAATTTTCTGAAGTATTCAAAAGGTTCTCAGGCACACATAACCTCCTGATCCAATTTATTATTTTATAGCAGATTCATTAACGAATAAAAATTTTGTCAAATCAAACCTCCTATGAATTCATATGCTATGAATTCAAAGCTTTGCACATCCACATTTGTTAATAGAATTGTTATTAATTTAGGATTGTCTTCCTCGCGATATTTATGTTACTTCTCCTGCCTTTTCAGTTTTTCAATAGTTCCAGTTCCACTATGTCATCAAAATTTCACTTTCCATCTCTGGCTGTTTCATGAAATTGAATTCTTTCTCATTCCTATTAATTTCCTTTCCTCATAATTTCTATATCAGTCTTAAACTATTATGTGTCTCCTTTGGCCATCTTATTTTCTTTATAGATTTAATCAAATAATTGCTAGGTCCCAATTTCAGTTCTCAGTTTCCTACCTGTGCTGGGGAATATGTAAATGTTTGTGTATGTGTGTGTGTATACAAATATTTTCTGAAAGGACTTTTAATGCTTTTCTTTTTTAAAAGTAGAATATGTGAAATTTATATATTAAAGTCTACAAAAATATGTGAGATGCAAAAAGGGTTTAAATATGCATCATGTTCTTGACCACTTGTAAAACAAATTACAGTTTTATTAGAATTGCAGACAGAGGGTGCAAATTCTCATAACAACTGTTGCTAAGAAAGGCATTCAGTAATGAAATGGCACCTCATGACTCACAAGGGAAAAAAATCTGGGTGGTTATTAATATGTGATTTCTGAATTGCAAGACAATATTTGAGATGATATTCTGGGCTAAATAAATAAATAGATAAAATAGTTAAGGGTGAATTGATTTGACCATGCTTTTCTGTTTCTATGAGATTGCAATGGCCTCTTGAGGAAGGAATACACCACTACTTCTTTAAAGCTAGAGAAACCACTATTCCCTTCAAAGAAGCTCCCACTACTTCCTGCCTCCAACCATGTGCCAACTCCCAGAAGAGACAATAATTTAAATAACAGTGACTGTGTTAACAGTTCTAAGCATCCATTTTGTTTCCTTAGTAGGTACACGATCAAATTCCTCATAGGAAACTCTGTGTGTTTGTGTGCATGCACGTGTGCGTGCACGCGCACATACATTATTATGTTTCTTTTTGGAGGACATGGAAAATATTGAGCACTTTTCCCAGGATGCATCTATCCTGATTGCATGGAAGCAAAATGTAACCAGCATGCATTAAGAAACACAATATGAACCCCATTATATCTTTTTCTAAATTTATAATAGTGTAAAAGTTTATGTAATTAAATGTGTATTGTTTCACAGCAGTCTTTCAGTATTGATTGTATTTTATAGAATTGAATGTTTTTTTAATGATATTTGTTTGCAAGTATGTATCATTCCCTTCTTTTTATTATCTTATTCTTTACTGACAAGATGAGATTGAAAAAGAATAGGAAGACTGGTTGAATGAAAATCGAATATACATGGAAGTTGTGATCTATACCAAAAAGAAACATCTATAGAATTTCCTTGCATGGGAATGTTACAATTACCATTGCCCTAATTAATTATGACTGAGAAATAAAAATATTTTAAAGAAGTGTCATCCTGCACACTTCAAAGCTTGATAACTTATGCATTATTTTACATATTGGTTTAATAGGGAAGAGGAGAGAATGAAAAAAAGATACTAATCTAATTTTTTTGCCTCTTCCAGATGGTAATGCAGAAAAGAATGAAATACATTTGTCTTTTAATACAAAAAGACTTCACTGTCCTTGCTGATCTCAAGCATATTAATGGATTACAGTTCATTAATATTTTGCTACCTTCTTATATGAAAAATGCATGAGATTCATTGGCTAGCACTACTGGATTGACCAATTTACCCTTGTTTCAGTTTAGTGTGTTGCATACATTATTCAGTATAGTCATGGGCACTAAAATGGCTGCTTAATCACTTTGGTTGAGGCAGACCACATTATATTAGCATTAAATCTACATCTGCCAAAATGAATTGTCAGTCTTTGGCAGCTCCAAATATGCTTTATTTTTAGGGAAATTTAGGGACATTCCAGAAGCATCCAAAGATTCTAGAGGTGCATCATGATTTAGTAGCTTAAGTATCCATCCACCTTCATGTATCCATACAAAACAGAAATGGGTCTGTCATGTATTTTCATTATTACCTTATGAACATCAATTGACTTTAAATAGCTGTCGGAAGTATAAGAGCTTCTTTTTTGGCACATGTAAACCTGAATGCCACATGTGCACTCATCTATTCTTCCTTCTCTACTTCTTATGTCACATTTCATCAGACAAAATGAGAACACTTCATATTTTGATGTTTCTTCTTTACTGCAGGCTTCTTCAAGTTTTCAAATCCAGAACTGTTTCTGATAAAATGAAGAATAAACAAACTGTCATGAAGGGATGCATTTGAAAGCAAAATAATACTTTGGGCGTTAGAAAGCTCTTCAAAGTTAGTTGCTAGTTTCTAAATTAATCTGACATGATAATGAAACATTAAAGACTTTATATAAGTGTCTGAGCTATGTGTCCTTTGCTAAATGTATTCTTCTATGACAAATTAGGATTGACTTTTCATGATTAGGTTTAGGCTACAGGAAAAACAAATTTAGATTTTTTTTTCAAATTTGAATGATTTAGGATGTGATAGATTGGGATATGATTCATATATTATTATGCTATGATGGTGTATAATCTAGGGTGGTAAAGTATATTAAGGGGACAGAAAGCCTATTTTCATACTGATCGTCCCTGCAATATCTCCAATATTTTATACCTGCATTTTTTTTTGAAAAGTCATTTACCTCCTTTGGAGAAATTCTCAAATCAACATGAATCCTTTGCTTCACAGGTGATATGCTCAGACAGAGACCATTTCAAGCAGTTGCTTCCATATGGTTAGATGCTAGGTACCAGGGATGTGTTATAATGTGTTATAATGTGTTATAACAAGGAATCCCCAACCACTGATTCTTGGACCAGCAGTGGTCCATGGCCCATAAGCAAGTGAAGTCCCAGCTGTGCATGTGCAGGATCAAGGTAGCTCACAAAACTATACCCCAGTCAATGGAAAAGAACTAGTCCCTGGCACCCAAAAGATTGGGAGCTGCTGTGTTATAACATGTTCAGCAATATTGTCATGTATAAGGGTAGAAGAAACAGACTCCATTTTTTCCTTTTTAAATCACATTTGAGTAATAAAGCATAATCCATAAGAATTTGATAATAAATCAGTGATAATTCTATTGCAAAGGAAATCAGTTGGCTAATAACCTAGATCTGTTGTTCTTCAGATGTTAAGATCATCCTGTTGGATAATATTATGAATGGATGTTGTAAAATAGTATTAAATGTATGCTATTAAAATCTCCAATTCAGAAAGGAGACTTTAAAAAAAATCAATGATAAATTGATGTTTCAATATCAATTGGTTATTTAGGTGAAGTGTGTTCTGAGCACAACTACAAATGACTTGAGGGATTTGTACATTGCAACACGATGGAAGTGATTTGATTTTTTTTAAAAACCTTCCAGTTAAAGCCCTTAGTGTCTCCTATGTTGCTACTAAGAAGTTTTGACACTGCGTAACTCCAACTACCATGAATTATTTTTATTTTTTATGTTATCATAACATTCAATTTATGTATGTATGTATTTATGTATGTATGTATTTAGTTATCTATTTATTATTTTCTCAAGATTAAATCTGGTTTAATTAATCTTGAAGGATGTTAACCATACTTATGTCTGATCCCAGAATATTGGCTCAGTCTTGATTTTCTTTCTTCTAAGTGCAGAAAAAAATGCCAATTTGAAAGGGGAATTGTACATAATAATCAATAGTATTTGTTATTTGGAGTACAAAATTAAGTTCAATATTAAAGGAAATAATTCATGTTGGGAAAGCCTGTTTGGTGTAATGGATAAGGCACCCAGCTAGACACCACAACACTGTTAGTTTTGGTCTTGTTTTAGGCATGAAGCCAGATGGGTGACTTGAGCCAGTCACTCTCTCTCTCAGCCCTTGAAAGAATGCTATGACAAATCACTCCTAAAAATCTTGCCAAGAAAACTAGTCTAAGCAGTTGCTAGGAATCAAGGTTGACTTAAAAGCATGCACAGACATAGGCTGCACAAGGATACCAAGCAACTATTTACATATCTAAAATTCTTATTGCTCTAAAGATGCTGTATGCACATCAGAACTGCTTTAGCATTCAATTTCCAGAAGACACAGTAACCAGATCTGCACATCCTGAATTACTACTGGAATAGTTATTGAGCAAGATAAATCATTGACCATTTTTATGTTATGTTAACTTGTGGTCTTAATTCATTATTACAATGGGAGTAGCAGCAGATGTGTACAGTGTAAGAGAAGGTAGTAAATACAATCTTTAAAAAATAAATTTAAAAAACCTATTTAATATATATATATGGTTACGCATTTTGTGACACACAACTCTGAGTAATAAAAATCTGTGATAAAAATGAAAATAATACAACAACAAAATGAAGAAAACCTAAATCTATCTGCCAAATACATTAAAAACAAGCAAGCTCAGAGAGCACCAAGGACCCCTCACTTCAACTCTGATTTACAAATAATCAATCTCCTTTATTGATATTAAATTTATCAGTTATACAATATATATAATCCCTGAACTCCAATTTTACTATCTAGCTTTTGGGAAGGAAGCCAGCTCTTTTTAATGAATTTTATTAGAAATTATTGGACAAGAAATCTGAAGCAGCTAAGCAGGAGTGTCAACCTCATGTCATCATGGCGGCATCATGTGACATATCAGCACTTTCCCCCCTTCGCTAAACCAGGCATGGGCATGGCCAGCACGTGACGCAGCCGGCCCACAGGCCACAAGCATGACAGCCCTGAGGTAAGGAATCATGTAAAAAGCTTATGTATTCTGATGTCAGTTCAGTTCTATCTTCAGGAAAATGGTAAGTAACATTACTAATATAATGGGATGATGTGGCACATAGTTAAACAGCTTGTTAAATTTACCACTACTATTAGGTAGCACTTCTTTCAACATAATTCCTCAAACTCTTTGAGAAACACAAAAAGCCATAAACATAAATCTTCCTGAACTTGGACCTTTCCAGATGAGTTGAATTTCATCATGACCCATGAATCCCACCAGCATTCTTAGAAACAAATATAGAATGTGGAGAGGGGCTAAATTACAAGAACAGATGCGCACTGTTTCTGAACACTAATTGTTGCAAAAGGGGCAGGAGGAGTGATGGTAGGAGTGTGAAGGTGTGAAGCTTTAATCGTCCCTTCAAGGTGACAGTGAGGAGACTCATTTACATGAAATGACAGAATGTGAGTATCAAGCAGTGGTGGGATTCAAAAAATTTACTATCGGTTCTGTGGGTGTGGCTTGGTGGGCGTGGCAGGGGAAGGATACAGTAAAATCCCATTTCCTCCCCCTCCTGGGGGAAGTTTACTGCAAAATCCCATATTACCTCCCCACCCCACTAAGAGCTCCATTCTCCTGTACAGGGCAACAAAAGAAGACCCAGACGATCAGCTGGGACTCTGGAGGCAGAGAATAGATGGGTGGGGCCTATCAGAGGTGGTATTTGCTGGTTCTCCAAACTACTCAAAATGTCCGCTATCGGTTCTCCAGAACTGGTCAGAACCTGCTGAATACCACCTCTGGTATCAAGGCTGTCTCTGTTTTTCTGAAATGCTCTTTACAGATGCAGATTGTGGGTACATGGTCTTTCAGTGGTCTTTGAAGGCACAACGGTGAGGAATAATTTTAGCCATCTAATCTAAGCCTAAAAGTTTGCCTTTACTACCTGTATTACATATATCTTTATCTTGTTCTCACTTCTTAAGTTTTTCCAAGGTTTTTCTAGTTTACATCAAACAAGTCAGCTGGCTGGCCAGGCATGGTGAAAATGACAGAAAAACATGCTTAATTTGAATCCCACTTAACAATTATAAAGTGATGTAATTTTTTGTAGATTTGGGTGATGTAGAAAAAACAAGCTGTTACTGCTGGCTCTTTTCTTTCTGTAGCATTACTTATGCACTCTGCCTGATTGATGATGAATAGTACAATAGATAGATAGATAGATAGATAGATAGATAGATAGATAGATGATAGATGATAGATGATAGGTAGGTAGGTAGGTAGGTAGGTAGGTAGATACATACATACATACATACATACATACATACATACATACATACATTATTTAATTTATAGGCTGCCCAGCTCCTAAATGACTCATATCCACACAGGAGTTAAAGAACAATGACCAAAATCTCAGGGCAATTAGATTTTAAAATGACGAATGTATTAATTTGATTGCCTATGCTCAATATTTCTTATAGCAGAGATAATGCAGGTTCTGCAGTATTTTGAAAGTGGTCATTTAAATATCAATGCAAAGTGGTCAATATTTATCAGTGCAAAATCTATATTTTAGGCATTGTATCAGAAGGTGGCAGCCTCTAGTTAAATTCATCTGTATTCCAAAACTAAGCAAGGATGGACATGGATAGCATTTGGGGAATAGCAATGTTAGACTAAGATAGGAAACAAAACAAGAACAGATGGGTGGCAACTGTTAAATTTAGAAATCAAATGAGTCCACCCCACAATGTTTCTAAAGAAATTCACAACAAAAACAGTTACACCTATAGAAAAATCCACCAATGATTGCTTTCATACAATCCTTGGTAAACAAATAGGATTGATAAGAGAAATAAATAGGATTGCTAAGATAAATTTGAAGGGAAATTTATCAAGAACTACAATGCACACTATTGCAGGAATACCCCAGCAGGGAAGACGATGAAAAGGTATCAAAGGTGTTAGTGCTATGGTCAATCTTTTCATAATTTTTAAAATATTTTGTGATATATATCTATTCTATCTCTCTGCACTAATCCAATGGAATCCTCAAGACAAGGGATGTTTGTTCCTTCTTCTTTTTAACCAGGAAGATATTTTTATCTCTGAAAAGAAGCCACATCACACTTTTATTCAAATCCCTTTGAAATAATTATATATATTCCTGGAATTTATTTTCCCTCTTTCCCTTTTCTACCAGCTGTTCAACATTTTCAAGATCACATTCTTTAAATTCTTCATGTAGAAGTCATTTCCCTGATTTATTTATTCCTCAAATTTTCTTCACTTCCCCAAAGTTTCCTGCAGCTAATATTTCTTAAGGAAACGCTGCTCCCCATTCTTGATGGCCAAGGTTGGCTAAAGAAGCCTAAAACAACAAACCCTCTTCAGATCTGCCACTTACACTTTTCCCTAAAGCCAGACTTCAGTTCTAAAGTGGTTTTTTTTTGGCTTTTTGCATTCAAAGTTTAGATACATTCTAAATATCATACATTCTATGAAAGGAACAGGGTTTACATTGGATTATCACTATTTTGTCAGTCTGCCTTCCCTTTTCCTCCTCCTGTGGATGTCATTGCAAATGTATCATTTAAAATTAAAATACTTTGAATAATTCCAATCACTCCTTGCTTATTTCATGGTTTTAATAGTGAAGTTGACACACATTAATGGTTAGAAGGGAGAGACCAGCAAAAATCAGAAAAAGCTGTTTCTGTTTAACAGGTTTTGTTGGAATGCAACTATGGCTTTAATTTGCAAAAAAAAAAAAGATCTTTCACAGCTACATACTAACAACTTGAAGAGGTGACTGATATGAATGAAGCCTGAGCCATATTTTGGAAAAGGAAATTGTCCCAGAATGTTCCACTCACTTTTGATGTCAGGATGTCTGTTTAAATGCTATTTAATTAAGAAACAAGATAATTTCCTACTAAGTCAACAAGGTTTCTCCAGAGACTGTAGAAAGAATATAAGGCAGCCAGTTTCCCAGGAGAAAATGTTTTTTTTTCCCAATGAGGAAATGATTATTTCACAGGAGGAGTTGAAGGAATAGTCCCTAGGAAAGTGTTCCTCTACATCAGGGGTCCCCAAACTTGGCAACTTCAAGACTTGTGGACTTCAACTCCCAGAATTCTGGGAGTTGAAGTCCATAAGTCTTAAAGTTGCCAAGTTTGGAGACTTCTGCTCTACACCAGTAACATATCTGTGTCAGTATCTAATTTCATTCAACCAACCAATCAAGGGGAAGACATGGATGCCACTTCAGAAGCAAAGGTCAGCTACTTCAGAAAGCCATTAAGTAATAGTGACAGGGAGGAAGTCTGCAAAGCTAAATTATTTCAAAAGGAATTTGACTAGCTGAGCTGTCTAATTTCTTAAGTACAGCACAAATAGATTATTTACTCTTAACTTAATACGAACCAATATAGCAGATTTATTTTATGAAGTGGAAATAATAATAATAATAATAATAATAATAATAATAATAATAATAATAATAATGATGATGATGATGATGATGATGTTGATGATGTTGATGATGTGCTGGAGTTATTTTATTTGAAATGAAATTAATGCTAAAACTAGTTTAGTTGATGCTAAAGCTCCATAATGCTGTATTTGTTTATTTTAAAGGAAATCAATAATAAGCATAATCTAACATGTATTTTAGAGATTGGGGAGAAAATGTCTAAGGGGGGGCGGGAAGAGGGATTTAAAAATTCAAAGGAATTATAGCAAGGATTTCAATGCATAAAAAGCTAATGGGAAAAGTAGCTCCTGATGACTGATGGCCTTGAAAGTCAATACAATTTCAATTAGTTCTAATGAGGAAAATGAATAGATGTGAACAGAAATGCAATATGACAGCATAACAAATAGTATGTGAAAATAGGAACAGGTCACAGGAAATGTTTAACAAATTAGAATTATAATGGTGAAGCCAGAAAGACTGAAGTTCAGAAGTAACTAAGATTGTTGAAGGATGATAAAAATGTTCAGGAAAAAAAGAAAGAAATGGGAAATTGAGGATTGAGGTGCCACAGGAAGAAATAATGGAAATAGAAGCATCAAAACTGGGTAGAAATGAAGTTGGGGGGTGGAACATAACTGAACATGAAAAGGAAGAGAAAACTTTCCTATGTAGGGGTCACAAAAGGGATGCAATCACTAGGAACAGTCCTTCCAAGCAATAGAAAATTCTTCATGTTAATCTTCAAATGCATCAACTTTTATACATCTGCAACAGTGAACTCCATATCTTTTGCTTATTTCTTTGGGGTCAAATAGTCCCTAACCCGCAAATTCAGATACAGTTATTCAGGGAAGCAAAATAATCTGGATTGGATTGAGAAATTGGGTTTTAAATATACAGAAATGAAAATCTGAAATATACAAAATGAAATTTCACATGCAAAATGATACATTTTGGAAATGTAAAGCAAATGCTTAAACTGTTAGCACATATGTGCTAAGAGATCTTTATCTCCTACTGCAACACAACCTCATTATGGGCTGCTTTTAGAAATTTTAAAACATTTGATTCTATATCCTGAGCTAAATTGTGGAAAAAAATTGGAGAATTCCTTGACTGATCATTTATTTTATTTAATATGCATGTCTTATCAAGAACCTCAGTCAATATAAGGTATAAACCCCAAGACAACCCAACCAATGCCACCAGAACTAAAAAGGGTGACAAGCAAAAGTGCATATTGGCTATTACTATTTAATTTTTATATCAACTCCATGATGGGCCATCTCCTTAACAGAATCTTGCACCAACTGCCCAAATCTCTTTATGCAGCCAATGCAGCAATATTTTCAAGAACAGGCCTTAAAAAGCACTGAGACCACTAGCACACCCTAACAAGGAAGATTAGATAATGTTCAATTATCAGACAGCCCAAATTATAACATTTGCCTAAAGGCCGGAGAACTATTTTTAATTGAGCAGGTCTTCTGTTTCAAATATCTGGGAGTAGTAGGAAGATAAGTTATGCTTTGTTACCAAGAATTGATAGTGTAATATTGCAGGTGCGAACATTGAGTCAATATTTAACTTGACTTACACTAGAGGAACTTTTCCAGTCTTTGCCATTAAACTGGCTCTAGGGCAATGATATGTCAAAATCAATCATTTTACTTTTTTCTCTCTAAGATAGAAACAGTTCATAATGTAAATGATTTCTATTTTGAGATGCTGTCTTTCAAATGCACTCATTTGTAGTCAGCCCAATGGAAGCTGAAAGGGATTTCAGTCATTTTGAGAAATTCTGAAGATGAATAATTCTCTTCAATATGTTGTATTTTAATCATTATTATTAGCTTTATAAAACACAGACTCTTAGTGCTTTAAGGATTGGGAGATTGTAGTTACCATTATCTTATCCAAAACAAAAGAACCTTTTTTATATTGCCTGCCTGCCTGCCTGCCCCGCCCGCCCGCCCACCCACCCACCCACCCATCTATCTATCTATCTATCTATCTATCTATCTATCTATCTATCTATCTATCTATCATCTATCTATCCTATGTATGTATGTATGTATGTATGTATGTATGTATGTATGTATGTATGGTATTCAGCTTTGTTCAGGTATTTTCCCACATCATTATAGTTGTGCTTTTAAAGTTTTAGTGACATTTCGGCAGAATCTCATCTGCCATTATCAGGCTTGTGTATTGGGTTCATCTGTGTGTCAGACTTCTGCAGCTGTTTCTGTTTTAAATTTGGTGCTAGCCTCCTGCTTTGTTAGAATGTTTTTTTCTTTATGCTGATTGGTTGAGAGTCTTGGTCTGTGTTTAATGGTCTTGGAGTTTGCTGTGTTCTGTTTGATTGGTGTTTCTAATGTCTTCTGTCTGTTTTGTAGTGTTTTTTTTTGTCTTGATTGGCTGGCAACATGGTGTTTTGTGTATTGGGGGCTTTCGGCTTGGCTTGGCTTTGGGTGAATGGCCAGCTATCATTTATTAGGAAGCTAGGTTTCATCTGGGTGGCTGGCTGGGGTGTGTTTGGGCTAGAGGTATCATGTGGGGTCTGTTTGTGCCCAGGTGTTTGTTTGGCTTGTGGTGTGGAGATTTTTTTGTTTGTGAGTGCAGACTTCCAGATAATTGACAGTCTGGTGGAGTCATCTCTTCTATTCATGCTTTCAGGACATTTTTCAATCTCTATGGCTTCTCTGATAATTCTATAGCTGGGGTAGCTGGGGTTTTCTATAGTGGCAAGACCAGTAAACACAGACCAAGACTCCCAACCAATCAGGATGAAGAAAAACCATTCTAACAAAGCACGAGGCTAGCACCAAATTTAAAACAGAAATGACCGCAAAAGTCTGACACACAGATGAACCCAATACACAAGCCTGATGATGGCAGATGAGATTCTGCTGAAACATCGCTACAACTTTAAAAGCACAACTATAATGACGTGGGAAAATACCCGAACAAATATATGTATATGTATATGTATATGTATATGTATATGTATATGTATATATGTAGGTCTTGGTGTATTCGGGTCTTGTCCTGTGTAAGACTGAGAGTATCTTGGCAACGTTTCGACGAAATCTCATCCATCATCTTCAGGCTGGTGTCTTCAGCTTCATTCTATTGCCACAACAATAGTAACTCAGAAGGTCATCACACAGCCCATTACCCAGGTCGTTACAACACAAAAGGCTGAGAGACACACAGCCAGTACCTCAGCCACACAGGGTCTTATGAAAAAGCCAACCAATCTGCATACATCAACTCCATCAACCAATCAAGAAGTAACAACACAGCCAACTCTGGAGTTTAAAAGGGAAAAACAGCCACTATCACACACTTCTCCCAGAAGAATGAAGCTGAAGACACCAGCCTGAAGATGATGGATGAAATTTCATCGAAACGTTGCCAAGATACTCTCAATCTTACACGGGACAAGACCCGAATACACCAAAACCTACATACCTTTACCCGTGAAAATCTACGAAAACAAATATGCATATATATATACATATTTATATATATATATATATATATATATATACAAACTCATCTCCAATACTGAACACTTCAACAAGAGAATAATTAGGGAAGCCATCGAAATAGAGAAACACCCCCATAACATGAATAAACGGGATTATACTTCCCGCCTACCAGACATCTGGAAACTAGCCCTAATGAACAAACGAGTCCCAGCCACGAAAACCAACACCGGACCCAAAATAACACATGATGCCACCACCAATCTCCTTCACCAGACTCAAACCCAAGCCCACGCCACAGATGAAAGGCAACCACCATCCAGAAACCAGACCATGGCTGCAACACCAGCTGCTACACCCCCTCCAACCCCCAAACTAAGCAAACTGACACACGCTATAAACACATAGCCAGACCTCAAACTCGGAGCCAAACCAAGGCCCAGAATGCCATATCACAGCCTTTCACCCAGGATACTACATCACAGAACTCAGGAGATCACAACACAAAACATCAGGAGGTTGCAGCACAGACAACGACCCAGGAGATTACAGCACCACACCCAGGATGTCACAACAATAGAACTCAGAAGGTCATCACACAGCCCATTACCCAGGTCGTTACAACACAAAAGGCTGAGAGACACACAGCCAGCACCTCAGCCACACAGGGTCTCAGGAAAAGCCATCCAATCTGCATACATCAACTCCACAAACCAATCAAGAAGTAACAACACAGCCAACTCTAGAGTTTAAAAGGGAAAACAGCCACGATCACACACTTCTCCCAGGAGAACGAAGCTGAAGACACCAGCCTGAAGATGACGGATGAGATTTCCAAACGCTGCCAAGGTATTCTCAATCTTACACGGACAAGACCCGAATACACCAAGACCTACATACCTTTACCCATGAAAATCTACGAAACAAATATCCTACCTCTACGGGAGGAAACCTTCCAGCTGACCCGGATCTATGAGAAACTCGGCGCGAAGAGCCACCATCTTATGTGACCTCACATTCCTACGCAATTGCCGAGACAAAAACGTGATCCCCACATGCTTCCAACTCAAATTCCACACTAAAACCTCAGCCACTGAAAGGATCCTGAAAAGAACTGAATTAGCTCTAATCAGAAACGAACTCCACAGGAAAAGATTCCTACTAGACCAAACCAACAGGGACCTACTCACCCTCCACCTCAAACTCAGTAACAAAATCGACCCAGCACTCTGGGACAAATCCAAACAACTAGCCCTCTGGAGAGCCGAAACAGAAACCTTTCACAAGACAGACACACACACCAACAAACTCCAAAGACTAGAGAAACGCCAGAAGCCCAACCCCCCACCACAACAATGCATGAAACAAACAGTACACAACATATCAGACAGAACCCTCACCATGGCAGAAACCAATGTCCTTTCCAAAGGATTCAACTTTGTGCCCCAAACGCATCCCCACTGAAAACATCATATGTGGAGTTGAAGCTAGCCTAACCAAAATTAACCCAGACACAGCCAATAAAATCAGACTTGAAGTCACCAACGTCCTCTGCTCCAGCAGTCCACCCAGAAGCAACTTACACAAAGAGAACAAAAAGCACTCAGCAACTTGAGGAAAGACACAACATAATCATCCTCCCAGCAGACAAAGGCAACGCCACAGTCGTGATGAACACATCTGACTACCAATCCAAACTATCCAACCTACTCCAAGACCCCGCCTACAAACCTCTAAACACAGACCCCACCACCTATCTGGAGAAAACCACCAAATCCAAAATAAAAGCCTCGCCCATCAGTGAAGAGATCCAACAAAGAATCATCCCCAGAGAAAAATCATCTAGATGCCCTAAGCTCTATGGCCTCCCAAGATACACAAAGAAGGAACACCACTCAGACCCATAGTCAGCTCCATAGGCTCACCTCTACAGAACCTAGCCAAATTTCTCGCCAAACAACTCCAGCCCTACACAGAATCCATCACCTCACACGCATACAAAATTCTTTCCACTTCATAGAAACAATAAAGAAACAAAACCTACAACCCAGCGACCTACTTGTGAGCTTCGATGTCATATCCTCTTCACTCAAGTACCTATTAAAGAAGCCTTGACAGCTATCCAAAACAAATACAACCCCCTAAGCACATCCTAGATCTGACCAACCATTGCCTTTCCAACACGCATTTCATCCACAATGGACAAAGATATAAACAGATAGAAGGAGCACCTATGGGATCCCCTCTCACCCCATCGCTAACCTATACATGGAACATTTTGAAACCAATGCTCTAGACAAATCCAATACAAACCCAAACTCTGGCTTAGATATGTAGATGACACTTTCATAATTTGGCCACACGGGAAGAAAAACTGGACAACTTCCTCACACATCTCAACAGCCTACACCCCAAAATACAATTTACCATGGAAACAGAAACCAACAATCAACTTCCGTTCCTGGACGCCCTATTTACAAAAAACCCAACGGCTCCCTAGGACACACCATCTACCAGAAAAAGACACACACTAACCGCTACTTAAATGCACAATCCCATCACCACCCTGCACAGATCAACTCAGACCAAGACCCTCATCTCCAGAACCAAACGCCTAGCTGACAAAGACCACTTGAGAACAGAATTACACACCCTCACTAATGTATTAATGTCCAATGGATTCCAAAGAAGCACAATCACCAACCTAATCCAAGGGAGACTCCCCAAAAACCAAGACACAGAACAGGACAATGGCATCGCCCTCCTCCCTTACATCAAAGGCACCACAGATAAAATCAGCAAAATTCTCCACAAGCACAATATCAGGACAGCCTTTGGCACTGACCAAAAATAGCCAACATCTTAAGAAACCCAAAGACAAGATCCAGCTAGAAAACCAAGGAGTTTACAAAATACCATGCAAAATTTGCCCAGCCACATACATTGGACAAACCAACAGGAGAATAAATGCACGCAGAACACAAGAACGCAGTCAGAAAAGAAGAAAAACTTCCTCCCTTTTCCAGCACCTTAAAGCCACAGGACATGAAATTGATTTTGAGGGATCCAAACTTATCTCCAATACTGAACACTTCAACAAGAGAATAATTAGGGAAGCCATCGAAATAGAGAAACACCCCCATAACATGAATAAACGGGATGATACTTCCGCCTACCAGACATCTGGAAACTAGCCCTGGTCAACAAACGAGTCCCAGCCACGAAAACCAACACCGGACCCAAAATAACACATGATGCCACCACCAATCTCCTTCACCAGACTCAAACCCAAGCCCACGCCACAGATGAAAGGCAACCACCATCCAGAAACCAGACCATGGCTGCAACACCAGCTGCTACACCCCTCCAACCCCCAAACTAAGCAAACTGACACACGCTATAAACACATAGCCAGACCTCAAACTCGAGCCAAACCAAGGCCCAGAATGCCACATCACAGCCTTCCACCCAGGATACTACATCACAGAACTCAGGAGATCACAACACAAAACATCAGGAGGTTGCAGCACAGACAACGACCCAGGAGATTACAGCACCACACCCAGGACATCACAACAATAGAACTCAGAAGGTCATCACACAGCCCATTACCCAGGTCGTTACAACACAAAAGGCTGAGAGACACACAGCCAGCACCTCAGCCACACAGGGTCTCAGGAAAAAGCCATCCAATCTGCATACATCAACTCCACAAACCAATCAAGAAGTAACAACACAGCCAACTCTAGAGTTTAAAAGGGGAAAACAGCCACAATCACACACTTCTCCCAGGAGAACGAAGCTGAAGACACCAGCCTGAAGATGACGGATGAGATTTCGTCGAAACGTTGCCAAGGTATTCTCAATCTTACACGGGACAAGACCCGAATACACCAAGACCTACATACCTTTACCCGTGAAAATCTACGTTAAAAATATATATATATATATATTCACACACACACACACAACACACTTACATTATATATACTATCTCTGTGTGTGTGTGTGTGTGTGTATATACATATATATTCACCAAGAATAGCTCTACGGTGAGATATGTGCCAATAAATTTAACAAATAATTTGAATATTTTGTCTATACCCAGTCCACAATCCAGTGTATAACTGTGAGTTAATAATATATAGTAACAAAAAAAAGGGGACGGGGATTTTCTATTTCAGTTGTTATTATAGTCACATTTTCCAGGTTAAGTAGGATTTTCACATTCATATTTAAATAATCCGTATTACAACAACTCCCTTGTTTAAATGATCATATTACTATGCTGATGCCAGCTAGCACTTGTCTGAGGAAAGGTAATAATTGGAGCTGTCTTTTGCATGCAGTTAGTTCAGGGGATTGCCCCCAGCAACAAATGTTTATTGAGCACACTTCTGATGCTTGTTGTATATTTTCTATTTTGCCCTTTGGCAGTTACATTCCTGGAGACAACTCTACCCATAAACATAAATTCATACTTCAGTTTTAAATCATGCCCGTGATAAGCACAGAAACACAGTTGCTGAAACATAGGCAGAGAAAGATGTAGAAGGACATTCAAACAGGAAGATTGTTTAGTACTGCATTAAATGTTTTTACCACTCCATTTTATCTAGAAAATAATACTGTAATCTCTTTACTGTTATTTTAATAATCTCTTTATTATTATTATTTTTTCTATATTTTGTTTGGTTCCAACCATCAGATCATGTCTTCTACCACCAATAATGATGATTTCTATTTCTGCCTAATTCTCTTTTATATGACATTAGTTTATGACATCATACTTTAAAATTGTTTAAATCCAGCCACTGATGTCACTAAGGATAATGAAGTCCATTAAAAAGAGGGGGAAATTCTTATGGTAGTAATCAAAGACTGATAGACTAAATAATTTCTAGACATTTCCACAACAATCCCTTCACAAAAGAAATCATCTGAGAAATAGAAGTCTTCATTCTGTGAAAAGCTTTTCTGTTCCCCGTTTTAGCAGAGCAGCAATCTATAAATACTTTAATGCAGCTTTCTCTTTTTCAAAATTTATCATTCTGCAGTTCTATTATCTCCAACTACCAATGATAGTAGTAGCTGGATAGGAAGCTGAAAAACACTGCAGTCTAATAAAAATGAATCCTAATAGAAAATAAATAAATAAACAAATATTTTGAAGATTTTAGTAGTTTACAGTTCAGCTATAGTTATAGCTAAATTTTGATTAATTTCTGTTGATAGTATGTTCCAGTAATATGAAGCCAATATAGAAAAGGTTCTAACCCATATGCAGATTCTGCTGCTTGGTGTCTGTGTGGGTGTGCATGTGATGTGTGGTTTATTGCTTTAGTTAACTAAAAAGCAGAAAAAAGGATACAATAAAAAAAGAAAAAGCATTAGAGAAATACAAATATAATGCATATTTCAAAACCCCTCCATTTTGTATTATGCACTCAAATGTTCTTTTTTAGATTATTTATTTTCTTTTTCTATGAAACACATAGACATACATATGCATATAGCTATAGATTAGATAGATGTTATAGATATAATTAAATTCATGCTTTAGGACAGTGATTGCTAAACTTTTTGGCACTGAGTGCCCAAAGCGTGCATGTGCACATCCCCAAAATGCAATGCGCGTGCATCCCCATGCATGCGCCCCACCCCATGCATGCATGCATCCCCATGCATGTGTGTGCATTTCCATGCATGCACGCAAGTTCCCCTGCAAGCACCCCCACATGCACCTCACCCCCATGCATACATGGCAGAGACCCAAAGACCAGCTGGCTGGTGGGAGACATGTGTGCATGCAGAGCTGAGCTGGGGTAACAGCTCACGTGCCCACAGAGATGGCTGTGTGTGCCACCTGTGGCATGCATGCCTTAGGTTCGCCATCACGGCTTTAGCAGTTGCCTTGTACATAAATTAAAATTAGTTGAGACTGTATTTGTGATCTTGAATAAATCTCCATATTATTTGATCCACAGCTAAGGCAAAGGTACTGTCAAATCTACTATATTTTGACTTTCTACTAATACATTCTTGGCAACTTTTCTTCTAGACAAAAAAAAAAGAATACTTGATTAGAAGGATAAAGGGTATTGTTAAAAAACACTTCAGATTTTAAATTGCTAAATCTTTATAAGATGTCTAAGGCTTTACATTCTACAAGAGGATGAAGATAATATAAATGAAAAGAAAAAACACTATATATTTCTGTAAGCCAAGAAAAACAGAATTTATTTTATTAAACTTTGAAAATCTTTGTTAAAATACTAGAAAACACAAATAAATATAACATAAACAATTCCAAAAATGTAAATGCATTAAAAATAATAAAATTAGTCCTCGACTTACAACCACAGTTGAGCCCAAAATTTCTGTCACTATGTGAGACAGTTGTTAAGTGAATTTTGCCCCACTTTGCAACTGCAGTTGTGAGGTTAGTAACACAGTTGTTAAATGAAATTGACTTTCCCATTTATTTTGCTTGTCAGAAGGTTGCAAAATGTGATCGCATAATTCTGGGACACTGCAACTATCATAAATGTGAGTCAGTTGCCAAGCTTTAGAGTTTTGATCATGTGACCATGGGGATACTGCAATGGTGTGAAAAACAGTCATAAATCACTTTTTTCAGTACTGTTGTAACTTTTAATAGAGCAGTCACTAAATGAATTTTTGTAAGTCAAGGACTGCCTGTGTGTGTGTGTGTGTGTGTGTGTGTGTGTGTGTGAAATGAAAATGTAAACCAAAAACTGAAGAGAAATTGAAAAAAAAGTTGGATCAAATATAGTAAAAATACAAAGTGGCCTATTTTCTTTTGAAAAATATGGGGAAAATATTGAAGACTGCTCTATTTGCTTCACATTAACCCAAACAATAAATAAACTTCTAGATTAAAAAGCTAAACATTTTGTTTAGCTGCCAAATAAACTTTATCTAATAATTTCTGCTTATAAAGTATTGGATGACGCTAATCTGGCAAAATGGTTACCTTCTTTGCATTTTATTCCAGAAGCCCTGCTTGGTGAGGTAAATACTGAATGCAAACCTTTAATATAGCTCTAAAAATGCTCACTAGATTTTTATGCTGATTGAAAATATAAATCCACTTGATAAACTTGTATTCCAACCATAGTTGAGAGGAGGAACCCCTTCACATATATAAATTTCTTGTTAAAAAGTGTGGTAGAGAGATCTTGCTCAGCATTATAAAAGATATTTGAAATAATAAACAAACTTTGTAAGTGGTCACTTCTTCCTGAACATCTTTGTCTACTCCCAACTTTATTTTAATTTCTTTGGCATGTTGTTGATTAGAATTCTTAAGGAGAATAATTCTTGTCTTATGTGAATCTGTCCTTAAGGTTTTTAGCTCAATTTTTTTATGAGCCAAAGCACCAGATTTCTGCTTTAGCTCTGATTTACAACATACTGAGATTTTTAAATGCATATATGGTTAATCATATTTTAAAAAAGTTTTTAAAAGTGATAAACAACCCTATAGTGTTTTTTTGTTACTTTCTCTTATGGATTAGGAATAAATTCAGCTTCAGCTGCATTTTTGACTGTCCCTCATTTGAGAAACTGGACTTACACCCAAATAATAAGATGACAGTTCCTGTTTTTCTGTCTTTACTTTTGGAACCATCATTAATCAAATCAGTTAAAATGAAATCAGTATTTTTGACAAAATCCAAATGAATGGTTTAACTTACTAATTAAGTAATTAAGTAGTCAAACAAAATGGAAATAAGCTTAGAAGAGAACTGAGTTAACAGCTCAGTGTCACATTAACCTGGTCAGATTGCTGATTCTCTGTAGCATTTTTTGAGAGAAGAGAAAGAACAGAAGAGAAAGAAGAGGAGAAGAGGAGACCCTCTCAACAAAAAAGTTGAGATTGTGTTAGATTTATTAATTTATGAAATGAATAAGCACAACTAGATGTTGTTGCTGCTAGTATTGGTCCCCTTATGGATCCATTGGGAGTGAAAAAACAAACTATTTTTTTTTGCTAAATTATTTTATATCTGTACTCAAGCCTGAGCAAAGGTATGAGTTCACTCTGTGCAAAGATATGAGTTCACTGCAGGAATGGATTGCTGATTTGAAGAATTGTAATCCAACGTTACAGCACATTTAACAAGCATCTTATCATTAGTGAATTTGATGAAGTGGTCTTTAGCTACAGAAGTGCATTATTATTTACATCAATTTGATGTGTTAATTGTCAACAAAGATATTTGAACTAAAATACAGCTCTTCAGGTAGTACCATCAATAATTTAAGTGTCTAGTTTTTGCCAGTTTATTGGAAGTTTGAAATAATTCACAGTAAAATAAAGGGTTCACATCCATCCATTGCTTCCTAAACAGAACACCAAAAAATGTGAAAATCAGAATTTGTAACCTATGTGATAGAATGAAAGCAAGGAAGGAAGGAAAGAAGGGGAAGCTTAAATAAAAGTGCTGGTTGTAATTCTGCTTCTTTTTTTTACTCTAATCCTTTTTAAAAGTATCTTTAATAAAGTTCAAAAACAAACATTAAAATACAAAGACATAATGGGAAAAAGAAAGGCACAAGTTGACAAGTTTAAAAAGTGATTAAATATTTCATCAGAAAAATGTGTAACCAACCTTTTTCAGTACAGAGATTATAGTGCAATATGACATTGTCTCACTAAGTTTAAATGAAAAAACTTGTTCAGTTCAGGTTATGACAAACTGGTTGGCAGAGTACAGGGACAACAAATAGGCTAATGATGGTGCAGTCTTAAAACTGTCCCATTGTCTCAGCACAATTGTTGGATTCCTGATAATGGAGACAAAAGAGACAAGAGGAAAACCAGAGGTATGAATCAATTGCTTTGCTTATCTTACACTGCACATACAGGTACAGCAGATGTAAATAACAGAGAGATAGAACAGGTTCAGAGGAAGCAAAATAGGGTGAGAGAATGATGAGAAATAAAATAATGAGAGGAAAAAAAATCTCAAAGATTTATATCCCCCCTCCAACTCAAGGGTGGCAGATATCACTGTACCTCAGCAATGGGGAAAGGATCTTTCTTACAAATAGATCACTTGAAATAATTAGGATTTAAAACTAATGCCACGGATGTTAGGGGGAGTTATCTTTTTGCAAATAACAGCCTATCCAAATATTAATGAGAATTACAAGTACAAATGTAGGTGTTATGTATGCAGGTTTGAAATCATTGGTTTAGTTTGAATTGTTCTTATAAAGTGTTGGAAATGATTGGTTTAAAAAGTGCGGGAAAACCCTGCACTCTGATTGGCTGTCAGCTGCGGCTGCCGGCTATAAGTAGCAGCCGCAGCAAAGCCAGTCGGGTCCGTTCTGAGTTGAAGTCACAATAAACTTAAGAGCTGAAGCACTCCGTGTCTGCCTCTCTATGCAAACTTAACACTGGCGACGAAGGTGGGATTCCCTTGAAGAGAAGGCAACGCGGAACAGAAGAAGAGTGAGATGACTGCGCTGAACACCCCCCCAGCCCCGTTCGATCCAACGGCAGAAGACTGGGAGTCGTATGCAGATCGTTTCCAAATGTATCTGGAAGGAAACGATCTAGCCGACATTTCCGAGAAGCAGAAGAGGGCGGTCTTTCTTACGTACTGCGGTGCAGCAGTTTTCAAGATGGTGAAGGCATTAGCAGGAGCTGCAGACATGAAGGTAATGGACTGGCCTGATTTGGAAAGGTTGTTAAGAGCCCATTACAGGCCACAAGTATCGTGCCTCATTAAGACACATGAGTTTTACCGTCGTGATCAGGGGGATCAAGAAAGCATAAACGACTTCATGGCAAGTTTAAGGGACATTGGGGGTGCATGTGAATTCAACAGTTTGGAAGAGGCCATGTGCGATCGATTTGTCCTGGGCCTTAAAGACAAGGGGTTACAGAGCAAGTTATTAATGAAATCTAAGATCACACTAAAAGAAGCCATAGAAGAAGCCTCTTCAGCAGAAGCTACCAAGTGCTCAGCAGCAGCCATGAGGAAGATGAACAGGGCCACAAGCCATCCTGATGGGGAAAAGTCCACTACGAATCATTGTGAGGAACTGAGTCAGATTGCAGTGAGGTGGAGGAAGGAATTTACAGACTCAGAATGGAGTGGAAAAAGAAAGACCTGGGAAGAAAGAGGCAAGATTTTTACTGCAGAGGTTGTGGGGGAAGCCACCCCCACACTGAATGCAAGTTTCTAGACGCCATTTGCCTCCGTTGTGAAAAAAGAGGACACCTAGCAAGAGTCTGCAAATCATCCAGAACTCCACCAAGCAGAAGGAAGTTTGCTGCAACCAAAGACAAAGAATTCAAGCCCAACAACCTCAGTGAGAAAATGGGGCGCAGCACAGAAGCAAATGGGAAGAATGAAACTCATCAAACAGTAACTATTGGTCATTCTTCTCCTCTAAAAAACAGAAAAGTGCATGTCAAGGTACTTATTGAAGGAAGGCCTTGCCAAATGAAAGTGGACTCAGGCTCATATCTGTCTATGGTGTCATGGGACACTATTCACAGACTACTTCCAAACATCCAAAAGAATCACTTCAAGAAGCAAGCATTGACTCTTAAAGACTACCAAGGGAACAAGATTCCAGTAGTTGGAACAAGAGAATTCAACGTGAAGTTCAAAGGCCACACCAAGCGTCTACCACTGACCATTGTAGACAAGGATCGCCCAAGTCTGCTGGGACTTGAATGGTTCAACCCGCTGGGCATCGAGGTGACTGGCATCAATCACGTGAGCAACACTGAGTGGGAAGAGGCCTTGAAGTCTGAATTTCCAGAGGTCTTCAGCGACAGATTAGGCAAGTACTTGGGGACCCCTATCACTTTCAATCTAGATCCCAAGGTGCCACCAATCCGTTTAAAGCCCAGAAGGGTCCCATTTGCCTTAAAGGAAAAAATTGATGCACAATTAGATAAACTAATAGCTCAAGGGGTTTTAGAGCCCACTGACCACTCCAGGTGGGAGACACCCATAGTCACACCAGTGAAGGCTGATGGGTCTGTGAGAATCTGCGGAGACTACAAGGGGACATTGAACCATGCGCTGCAACAGAGTGCATATCCAGTTCCAGTAGTGCATCATTTATTACATTCTCTGGGCGGGGACACAGTTTTCGCCAAATTGGACCTGGCCCAAGCATATCAACAGTTAACAGTTGATGATGCCACTGCAGAAGCCCAAACCATTGTAACCCATAGAGGTGCTTTCAAATGCAAAAGGTTGCAATTTGGAGTAAGTGTGGCACCAGGCATTTTCCAAAGTCTTATGGAAGGGATGCTTCAAGGGTTGCCAGGGGTGGTGCCCTATTTTGATGATGTTTTAATCTCTGCTGCAAATGACACTCAGTTACACGAGAGACTCAGAGAAGTCCTAACCAGATTCAAAAAAGCAGGATTAAAAGTCAAAGAAGAGAAATGCACATTTAGACCTGACAAAGTAGAATTCTTGGGTAACATGATTGATAAACATGGCATCCACCTCACAGAAGCCAAAGTTCAGGCAATCAAAGAAGCCCCCAGGCCAAAATGCAAAACAGATTTGCAAGCATTCTTGGGACTCATTAACTTCTATCATATGTTTCTACCTCAGAAAGCAACCATTGCAGAACCCCTACATAGATTACTGGACAAAAAATCTGCATGGGTCTGGGGCAGAAAGGAACAAGCTGCATTTAACAATATTAAGAGACAAATCACGTCTGATTCTGTACTAATACAGTTCTCTGAGAATTTACCTGTTGTACTGACTTGTGATGCATCCCCCTTTGGAGTGGGGAGGGGTGTTGAGCCACATGCTTCCCAGTGGAAGGGAAGCCCCTATTGCATTTTACTCTCGCACTTGGACTAAAGCAGAGAGAAACTACAGCCAACTGGATAAGGAAGCTTTGGCAATTGTAGCAGCTGTCAAGAAATTCCATGAGTATCTATATGGGAGAACATTTACTATTGTCACAGATCACAAACCTCTTTTAGGCATTGTGGCAGGGGACAAACCAACGCCCACAATCCTGTCACCAAGAATGCTGAGATGGACTGAATTTCTTGCTGCTTATTCATACAAACTCATCCACAGGCCTGGTAAAGACATTGGGCACGCAGATGCTTTGAGTTGCTGCCCACTTCCTTCATACACTGAGAACCCTGCTCCTGAGATTTACACCTTTTTCTAGAAACTGTTGCCAAGCTTCCAGTACATGCTGCTGAAATTGCCAGAGAGACTGCCAAAGACACTTTATTGGCTCCTGTTATAGGCTGGATTAAGAAAGGTTGGCCACTTCAAGATCTACCTCAACTTGCCCAACCTTTTAAATCCAGGCAAACTGAATTATCTGTATTAAGAGGATGTATTTTGTGCAGGAACAGGGTGGTTATTCCTGCAAAACTACAGAAAGAGGTTTTGGAAATGTTACATGAGGGTGATCTGGGAATTGTCAGAATGAAGGGATTGGCCAGGAGTTATGTATGGTGGCCAGGTATTGACAAAATGGTTGAAAACTGGGTTGCATCCTGTCCCAACTGTCAGGTAGTCAGGTCTGCCCCACCTCTCACCCCCAAACAGGAATGGGAATGTCCTAGGGGCCCATGGGCCACATTGATTTTGCTGGCCCTACCAGAGGGCACAGTTTCCTTATTATAGTAGATGCATATTCCAAATGGCTAGAGGTTATCCCTATGGCATCCACCACAGCTGAAGCTGTCATCAAACAGCTTAAGAAACTTTTTGTAACTCATGGGTTATCAGATGTCCTCATTTCTGACAATGGTCTTCAATTTATGTCCAACCTTTTTGAATCATATTTAGCACAGCAGGGTATCAGACACGCCCTGACAGCCCCTGGGCATCCTTCAGCTAACGGCCGAGCTAAACGCATGGTATGATTTACCAAGGAAAAACTTCAGCAATTGGGTCCAGGGGACATCACTGAGAAAGTTGAAAAACTTCTCAGTGTCCAGCATATCACTCCCAACCCCTCAACTAACTTAACCTCAGCCGAGTTTATGATGGGTAGGAAACTCAGATCCCCCCTTGACCGCCTTCATCCCACTTACGCACCCAATGCACCATTAGATTCCACTAGCAAAATTCGCACATTCACTGTGGGTGATTCTGTTTATGCTAAGAACCTTATGGGTGAACCATTATGGATTCCTGCTGAGATAACCCAAATCACAGGCCCCAGGTCTTACAGGGTACAAACAGAGGATGGTGTCCTCTGGAGCAGGCACATTGATCAGTTAAGATCCAGATTGCCTCAGGAGCATCGCCCTTGCTCCTCTCTGGTCCCCATACCTACTGCTTCTTCTAGGGGGGAAGGGGAGGATTATGAGGGTAATCAGCAAGCAAGAATCAACCCCATGTGTAATGAGCTAACACGACAGGAACCATTCCAAAACCTGTCACAGTGCCAACAACCATTTTTACAAATGGAAGATTGCACATCACTACCTGACTTAGGTGCTGACATTGGGTTGGAGATGGTTTGGGAGGAGAGACCAGGTTGTAGTAACCAAACAGGTTCTACCATTACTAGAAGTCCAAGTAAGGAAATGTCAACAGACACATTTCCTTCCTCACAAGGTGAGAACCCTAAAACACCTGAACCACGTAGGTCTCAACGTACACGTAAGAGCCCCACCTGTTTAAAAGAATACATTAGATAGATGGGGTTTTGAGTATGGACTAAACCTAGTGGGGAGGGGTGTTATGTATGCAGGTTTGAAATCATTGGTTTAGTTTGAATTGTTCTTGTAAAGTGTTGGAAATGATTGGTTTAAAAAGTGCGGGAAAACCCTGCATCTGATTGGCTGTCAGCTGCGGCTGCCGGCTATAAGTAGCAGCCGCAGCAAAGCCAGTCGGGTCCGTTCTGAGTTGAAGTCACAATAAACTTAAGAGCTGAAGCACTCCGTGTCTGCCTTCTATGCAAACTTAATAGTAGGCTTCCTCTTATTTAATTTGCAAAAAAAAAAAATGAAATAGAAAAAGTGCAAACCAGAAACATTAACAAAACCAGTTTTAACTTCCTTACCAATATGAGATTATGCTTTAATTCGCTCTCTTTATTGGCATTTAGGGCTTGTAAAGGTGAATATACTGAAGAGAGGATAAGTTTGCTCCTCCCTCCAAGTATTTGAAGTTCTATTTTAAGGAGTAGAAATTTTGAATCTTTATTCTGATGTAAAGTAAGGGGAAGATGGTTGTGAAATAAGAGAAATGAATATAATAATAATAATAATTTATTCGAGTTGTATGCCGCCCTACTCCCTAAGGACTCAGGGCGGCGAACATTAAAACTGAACAAATTTACAATAAAAAGAGAATTAAACAAATAAACAAGCTGAATACAATTAAAAGTAAAAAATTAAAACCCTCAGCCCCCCTCGGGTCATTCCAGGCTGGCCTGTTGAAACAACCAAGTCTTCAGGTCTCAGCGGAAGGAGCAGAGGTCGGGGGCCAAATGGAGATCCATGGGGAGCTGATTCCAAAGGGCAGGCACTCCCATGGAGAAGGCCCTGGGAACCACCAGCCGACAATGCCTGACCGATGGCACCCCAAGGAGGCCCCTCCTATGAGAGAGAACAGGGTGATCAGAAAGTGATGCTGGCAGGAGGCGTTCCCACAAGTACCCTGGACCCAAGCCATTAAGGGCTTTATAGGTTGTTACTAACACCTTGAAGGCGACCTGAGAGGTGACCGGCAACCAATGCAAGCCGCGCAGGAGGGGTGTAACATGGGAGTATTGAGATACCCCTTCACAGCCTGCGCGGCCGCATTCTGCACCAGTTCTAACCTCCGGGTCGTCCGCAAGGGGATCCCCATGTAAAGAGTGTTGCAGTAGTCGATCCTAGAGGTGACAAGTGCATGAGTAACCATTCGAAGGGCATCTCAGTCCAAATAAGGGCGGAGCTGGCGAACCAGCTGAACCTGGGCAAAAGCCCCCCTGGCCATAGCTCCAACATGCTCCTCCAAACCTAGCTGTGAATCCAGGAGGACACCCAGGTTCCTCGCCCTATCCACAGGGGGCAACACCTCTTCCCCCATGACCAAAGATGGTACATCCAGTAAAGACTGAGGTGCCAGTAAGAACAGCCACTCAGTCTTGGTGGGGTTGAGCTGAAGCCTATTACTCCCCATCCAGACCCGTACCACCTCCAGACACCGGGACATCACAGAGAGAGCATCACTGATCTGGTCTGGGGTGGAGATATAAAGCTGGGTATCATCAGCATACTGATGATACCTCACCCCAAAACCTCGGATGATCTCGCCCAGCGGTTTCATGTAGATATTAAACAGGAGAGGTGAGAGAACGGACCCCTAGGGCACCCCACAAGTGAGGGGCCTTGGGGCCGACCTCTGCCCCCCTGCCAACACCGAATGCGAGCGGCCCGAGAGGAAGGAGGAGAACCAACGCAAAACGGTGCCCCCAACCCCCAGTCCTCTGAGCCGCTGCAGAAGGATACCATGGTCGATGGTATCGAAAGCCGCTGAGAGATCTAACAGGACTAGGACAGAGGAAAAACCCCTGTCCTGAGCCCTCCAGAGATCATCCATCAGTGCGACCAATGCTGTCTCCGTGCTGTGTCCAGCCCTGAAGCCCAATTGATATGGGTCTAAATAATCAGCTTCCTCCAGGAACAAGGGAAGCTGCTGAATCACCACGCTCTCAAAAACCTTCGCTAAAAAGTGAAGGTTGGAGACTGGACGATAGTTGTTCAAGGCAGGCTTCTTGAGGAGGGGCCTCACCACCACCTCTTTCAAGGCGGCGGGAAAGACTCCCTCACTCAAGGATGCATTAACAATTGCCTGGAGCCAGCCGCGTGTAACCTCCCTGGAGGCATACACCAACCAGGAGGGACATGGGTCCAATAAACACGTGGTGGAAGACAGCCTCCACATAATCCTGTCTACCTCATCAAGGGAGACCAGGTCAAACTCAACCCAGATAGAATCCACCAGACCCGTCGCCACCCCATCATCGGACCACTGCCAATCAGAGTCCAAGCTGGCACGAATTCGAGCGACCTTATCTGTCAGATGTAGGCTAAATTCCTCTGCTCTGCCCTGCAAAGGGTCATCCCCGCCCCTCAATTGAAGGAGGGAGCGGGTCACCCAAAACAGGGCCGCAGGGCGATCATCGGCAGACGCAATCAGAGCGGAGAAGTAAGCACACCTCGCTGCCCTGATCGCTTCCAGATAGGTCCTAATATAGGCTCGCAACTGGACACGGTCGAATTCGGAGAGGCTAGGCTGCTCTCCAGGCGTCTTCTCCGCCGTTTCATCCCCCGGAGCTCCTCGGAGAACCAGGGAGCCCATCGGGGTCTATGGCGGGGAAGAGGCCGCAAGGGGACAACCCGTTGAGCGCCCCGCGCCTGTTGCCAGGTGGCCATCAGCGTCTCGGCCGAGCTGTGGTCGAGGGAGGCGGGCAAGAACCCCAGCGCCGTCTGAAACCTCTCCGGGTCCATTAGGCGTCTGGGGCAGAACCATTGTATTGGCTCCTCATCCCAGCAGTGAGGGACAGCCAATTGAAAGACCAGCCGCAGGAGATAGTGATCCATCCACGATAAAGGGAAGGTAAATGGGGAACCCTCCCCCAGATCACTACACCACTGCCCCGAGACAAAAACCAGGTCAAGCGTGTTCTCCCCCTCGTGAGTGGGCCCATGAATCACCTGGGTCAGATTCATGGCTGCCATGGATGCCATGAACTCCTGAGCCAAACCCGATGCCCCCTCCAGAGACGGCAGGTTAAAGTCCCCCAGAACTATAAGCCTGGGGAACTCCACCGCCACCTCCGAGAAGACGTCGAGCAGCTCAGGCAGGGCCGCCACTACGCAGCTGGGGGACAGGTACATTAGCAGCAACCCAACTGACCACCAGGGCCCAATCTCACGAGGAGGGCCTCACACCCCATCTGCGGGACAGTGACCTCCCTTGGAAACAAGGTCTCTCTAACAATTATGGCTACCCCTCTGCCCCTTCCCTGGGCCCGAGACCGGAACAGCACATGGAAACCTGGAGGGCATAAATCACACAGAGGGACACCCCCCTCCGGGCCCAACCAGGTTTCCGTAATGCATGTCAGGTCCGCAGCCTCTTCCTCCATGAGCTCACGGAGGAGGCATGACTTATTGGCTACGGACCTGGCATTCAAATATACCAGCCTGACCCCAGAGACCACGTCTCCCAAGACCCCAGGGGAGCGGGAAGCGACCTGGGGGTCGGAGCACGCCACCACACGTAAACATTGGGGGCACACTCCCGTCCCATCCCCCCCTGCCATAACCGATCACCCTGGAGATGGTCAACCCTGCCCTCTCCCCGCCAGACCCCGGGGGCCCCCCACCCAACCCCTCCGCGCTGAGACCAAAAGCCGGCCTGGAAGGACAGTATAAATCCACAATTTGATCCCCCACCCCCTTCCCTAATCCCTTAAAACAACGAATTAGAAAATTTAAAAGCTTCCCCTTTATCCCAAATTTAAAATTTGGCCCTCTAGTCGCGCCATGCCACCTCTCAGGATCCCAAGATCTGTCATTGAGGTAGGCTCTTGATAACCCAAAGGGCCACTCCAAAGACAGGGGAACAGTCTGGAGGGCGATGAGTAGGCTGGCATCAGATATCCCGTTTCAAGGGGGAAAGAGGGCAAAACAGTCAGTTCGATGTTACGAATTGCATAGATGGAAACACGCATAAAGGACCAGGCATTCAAAACCAAACCAAACAACCCCACCAACAAGCAGCTCTCTCACCGCTGATGAATATGACAAAACTTTGGTACAAATCTAGGGTTAGACCTGTACCATGAAAGAATAGAATCTACATTTCAACATTTCTACATTCAATAGCTTTGTTTTAAGAAGTGATACCTCAGGAAGAATTTCCTGCAGGCCACTGAGATCTGTATGTGAAATATATACTTATGTGGCAGGGGAGATATCTTGATTATATTTACTTTGTGAAGTATCTCACCAACCTGCACCAATTTGAAACCAGTCGATCAGCCTAAAGCCAATCAGAAGTCAGGTAACCTACCTATAAAACAGGAACCCAGTCAGTTCCTGCTCAGTTGTCTACAGTTGAGTAGCAGATCACTTGCATCTGAATATATCAGCTGTAGCTTCTAGCAAGAAATGTCAAGAAATCTATTCACTGGACCATGGTCACTAAACCCTGAAGCCCAACATTTAGCAAACCATTCAGGGATGAAAAAGTAATTTTATGACCAATGCTTGCATTTACCGCTTTTGCAGGTCTGTAAAACAAAGGAAAGTTTTAATAAGGCTGCAAACATAGTCACAAATTCATTTATCAAAGTGCTTCATTTAAAGACTAAGTTGACAGTCCCAATTGTGATCACTAAATGGTAACTACATGTATGTCTGGGGATATGTCTCTCTGTGTACACATACAAGAATACATATGTATACCTACCTATAAAAAACACATACATATTCATATATACGGACTCGCCCTCCAGTGGACATTATTATAAGGCTCGATTCCTTGAAAATTATCAAGAAGCTTTCTACAATGATGTCTGTTTCAGATACTAGATGAGGGAAATCCATGTGACTTACACTTGCAAAGACTACAGATGTTGTAGTGTTCATATGAAAAGTTTAGGCCAGCTAATTTTGTGTAGAGATGACGACATTCCTTCCATAATACAGTCTTAAGCTTTTTCTCCCCTTCAGTTATAGACCTGACTGCCTTGTGACACTAAAGTGTCTTGTTATTCAATGAATTTCATATTTTGTCCTATTATTTATGATGCTATGGCCATTGCATATTGTTATGCTGCAAAATCTCATTCTGATTAAAAGCACTTTAGAAGCTCCAGCTGGAAATGCCCATAAATAAACAAAAACAAAGTAATAAATCCAAGGCTGCCTATCCTAGAGGAGTTGTTAACTATTAATTAATACTGTTTATAAAACACTTTATTTTCATAGGTACACTTTCTGAACCTTGTGTGAATATTTTTATGTCTCAATCAAATATTAATACATGTAGATTACTGTAAACTCAAACAATTATTCATAACCACAGTAAATGGAACTCAATTCAAGGCTATATTTTTCTGTGTATATATGCACATGCTCTTTGTCACACACACAAATGAACACATGTGTATTTGTCCTATTTTTGCCCTGTTATTAGTTAATGGTCAATTTTACCATCAACATAGGAAACATAATGAGATTCAGAACTCTTTCTACACACCCTATTGTCTGAAAGAGACCTTATAAAATAAAGCTAGTCTTATATGTGAAAGAATGTTAGCTAATCCTATATGTATTTTGCCTGAAATTTGAACACACTTGTAGGGATTGAATTTAATTTATTTTAGAATAAGAGTAAATGGAGTAATATAAATCCAGCATGATTTACCATCTTGAATACAATAGGGCTATATTCCAGTTCATTGGTGTGTGTTTTTTATGGATTTTAAAATGATAAACTCTTAAAAAAGTGTTTCTTCACAACTTTCTCTAACGAATATAACTTCTGAACAATCAGAAATGGGAAAGAAAATAACACCTGAATGACATTCAATAGAGCTTTTTAGTTTAGTTTAAAAAAAAGCTAAATAAGATAAATTATAGTTGTTAAATACAATTCTTATGCTGCAGAGAAAATAAGTAAGGATAAATGTTTATTTTCTTATCATGGTAGGAACTTTGCCGGGGGTGGGTGGGGGGTTGGGTCATTAAAAGGAGCCAAATAAGATTCAGAACAGGGGGGAAAAGTGCATTTTATTTTTTAAAAAATTTATTGGCCACCCAACACCAGTTATATATTAATGCACACTTGTATTATGAATTTGCATCCATAAGATTTAATTAGAACTTCTACTAATAGCTTCAAGAGGATGTTATATTATACAGGATAAGATTATTCAGTAGTTATTATTCCTAATAGTTATATAGTATAGTATCTGCAGAGCATTACTTGAAAAATACTTCGGGCATACATCCAATTTATGAGTTTCTAGTTAATATCCTGTTGGCCATTTGCAGGATTAAAATACTTGTGGTCTGCCGGTGACCAGCAGATCTGGCAGCAGAGTCGGACAGTGGGGAGGAACATGGGCCAGTTCTGGAGTCTGGAGCAGGCTCAGATGAGGGATCTTTATCCGACACAGAGATGGGGCCAGGCCCATCTGAGAGTTATGTGCTGACTCTGAAGCCTCCAGAAACTGACATCAGCAAGGCGGAGAAACAGTGGGAGCCTGTTCCCAGTGCATGCTTGCGTAGAGCTGCCAGAAGGCAAGAACGGTTAAGACAAAAGGGGTGACTCAGGAGTAAGGCTTGGAGATCATTGGCCCCTCCCATAAGACATAAAGGAGGAGCAAAGGGACATGAGGAAGCAACTTTATTCGTTCTGGTCAGTTTAAAATCTGAAGCTGTGTTGACTTTGTGCTCTGTTTGGCCTTGTACAGCCAATTGACAATTTATTCATTGGCAGCATTTCAAGAGAAATAAAGGTGGGTGCTTATCAGCTTTATCCTGGAAGACTGTGGCAGACTTCTGTTGGACTATTCATAAACTGTTTGGGACTCCTTACGGGCTGTGAATGCATATAATTCACAGCCATTGAAATAATTTAAAAAAAGGTTTTGGGAACAGCATGTGATTGCTACTGAATCAGGAAGCCTTGGTCAGAACAATACTAAACTAGATGTATGTTTGATTCAATCCAACAGTTTTCACCTTATATTGTCATTTTGAGGATTTTGCTTTGCCAATACAATTGTTGTCCCATTTGAACTAAATCATGCATTACTACAGCTGATGTAGAAGTGTTATCAATTTGAATTACTGTCTAATTATATTTATAATAATACTCGATAATAATGTACATTGGTTGTCTTTTTTAAGAATGCTAAGTAGAATTCACTTTTTTTACAGACATGCTTAGCTATAGAAATCAGAAGTTTGTGCCTGTCAATGTGTGTGTGTGTGTTACAGAATGTCATCTTTTTGTTAGCCTGACAGTTTATAATTAGTCAACTGGTGCAGAAATGATTCTTCGCACATTTATATGGTGTGAAGCATATTTGGTGTTCAGCTAGATAATAAAACAATGGGGATTTGTGTATAGGTAAAAGCATCATTTTGACATGAAAATAACTGACTAGCCTAATGAATAGTACCATGAAAAAAATTAATTGCCATAGCTGAATGTGTCAGCTATTGTTAATTCCCATGTGTCTTCTTTCCCATCCCATGTGTTTGATAGCATGTAAGATTTCCTTACTCAAGGATTTCTATCAAGTGTTTTGCACATGAAAGTTGACTATGCATTGCCATAGAAAAGACTTCCAATGCGTGGTTAAGTAAATAAAATTTATCAAGGAAAAACAAAGCAGGAAATAAAACCTCTTGATATATAAGAAATAAATTTGTTCACTAATGGACTTTTTGTGTAACATGATGAGTACCTTGCCAATACGTAAAAAAATGAAGTTATCCATAGAGGGAAAACTTTTAAGCTTTTTTTAATATTGAAGGTTGCAGTTGACAAATTGTAGTCAAAAGCTACCAGCTATGGTTAGAAAAAAAGCCATATTGGGATGTCCTTCTGATAGGGAACTTTAAAATACAGAACTGTCACCAACAGCTCAGTTGCGATAGAAACAAAGCAGTTAAAACTTTTACACTGAGCAATTCTTAATGTGTGGCAAAACTATTAAACTGAAATTCAAGTTTTTAATCCTGGGATTAAAACTAGGACATAGAACATAGAATAATAGAGTTGGAAAGGAGCTTGGAGGTCTTCCAATCCTGAAATTCTAGACCTACAAAACCTAGAACAACACCGCCGTCGGTCCGATCTAAGTATAGTATATAAAATCATACATTGCAATGACCTACCAGTCAATGAATACTTCAGCTTCAACCATAACAATACAAGAGCACACAATAGATACAAACTCAAGGTTAACCGCACCAAACTTGATTGCAGGAAATATGACTTCAGCAATAGAGTGGTCAATGTCTGGAATACTCTACATGACTCTGGTTTCTTCCCCAAACCCCAAAAACTTTAACCTTAGACTGTCTACTATTGACCTCACCCCTTTCCTAAGAGGTCTGTAGAGGGCATGCACACCAATGTGCCTACCGTCCCTGTCCTATTGTTTCTTTTTATTTTTCTTATATGTATTCATTTCGTGTACTCATAACTATGTTTATCCTTATACTTATTATCTTGTAAGCGATTGACAAAAATAAATAAATAAATAAATAATAAATAAACCCCCTGCTCAAGCAGGAGACTCTATTCTATTCCATTTCAGACAAATGGTTGTCCCGTTGCTTTTTGAAAGCGTCCAGTGATGGAATACCCATTCCTTCTAAAGGCATGCTATTCCATTGCTTGATTGCTCTCACTATTAGGAATTTTCTCCTTAGTTCTAGGTTGCTTCTCTCCTTGTTTCAATCTATTGTTTCTTTCTATGGCATAAATAATCCAAATATAATATGTAGCACCTGGTGATTTAATGGAGCGAAGTTCACAGTTTTCAATAGGTCTCAATGTATTCAATTCTATTTTAATATGCTGATACACTCCAAAAATTCAATTCATATATGGATTTGAGCTGAGCTCAACATCTAGTAATTTTAAGAGATGTGTCCATATAGTTTGAAACTTGAAGCTGATTTGCCATTATCTCCTTCCAGGATCTTGGGATTTCCTGATATCTCTTCTATCCTGAGATTTTAAGATTAGGGTCAGTTGCCTTTTGAGACGTGATGCCTGAATTTATTTCTAGTCCATTTTTAAAAGATGTTGACTTCTGAATTTATTTTTCCTCCTTTCATCTTGACTGAAGTAAACTCTGAAAAGATTTTAGTGCTTGATATTCTCCTCAGGGTTTTAGAATACTGTCAGAAATGTGCAACCTTAGCCCCAGGGCTTCATATGGTCCCTGAAAATTCCAGAGTCCCTATACAAGTTGACGCCAAATTCAAAAGGGTAATGTAAAAGAAGGGAGAACATGTTTACATACAAAAGAAAAGATTGCACTTATTGGATGGGCAAGGTGGTATTCTGGTTAAAGTGCTGGGTTAGCTGTCCATGTCCACCCTCAGTCACGGGAAATCATTAATGACTTTGGGTGTCTCTTTCTTTCTCCGTCTCCCTCCCTCTATCTGTCCCCTCCATCCCAACCTTCTTCACAAGATTGGTGATACAATGAAGATAGATCCCTTGAAGGTCAATTCAATTTAAATGAAATGTGGTGTTCCTTTTCCTTTACCCACTTTCCCTCTGACTTTTGTGCTGTTCAAACTCCAGATGCCAGTTAAAAACCAAATTTGGCTTTCAGACCTCTGCCCTCAAAAGACCCTTATCAAAGTTGAATAATATAAAACCAGCTAATACTCATGTACAATTTGACCCACAGCACAAACCCCGTACCAGAAATAAATACCTAAAGGAAAATGGTATTTTCTTTGTATTTGTTTTTGTATTTGTCTTTGCTAAGTTACCTTTACAAAGTTTTGAGATTTCCTGTTTTTTCAAAAGGTGGACATCTTAACAGATAGCTTTTGAATCTGTATTTCTAGCCTTGCTTTGTAATTTGCATGGTAAATTACACATCTCATAAGGACAAGTATAATAATTACTATTCTCTTATTTATAGTAGGAAAGTAAGCTGCAGGAAACTGAACCTATTAAATGTAACTTAATTGCACAAAATGTTATACTTACAGAAAGGAAGCTCCAAGCATGCCACTTTCTCCAGATGCTATCAGCAACGGAAGTTCTCAATGATTTTTTCTAATAGATGCTGCCATTAGAATTTCCAAGGGAAACATTAAATATGGATATAAAGGGTATTTAAAAAAAACTCCCTGAATGGGAAAAATCTAATTAACTGTTTAATGTTACTTATTGAATGCCTTTTGTTGTTTCCTTCATCGTCTTCATAATTGCTTTGCTGATTTTTAATTAAGCATGCATTATGTGAAACAGGCTACATAAATAATGGCACCACCAAGATGCACTTTAATATCTATTCAACATTCATTTAGTAAGTACAAAGGGCAGGAGAAATCATTACTGAAGCACGCTCAAAGAGCATAAAGCAAGAGAGATCCCTTGGCCATGCTCATTATCTGATTAACTTTAGTGACAAATTTACAATATAAACTCATTGAAAAGATTAGAAAGATTTATGGAGTGTTTAGTTTACTGTTTGTTATGCTGAACCTGTGTTCCACCTTGATGAGCCTCACTTTATTTCCTTCTGGCAGGTAAGTATTTTGTTTTGGGTTTTTTTCTTTTTCTTTTAAATCATTAGCTCAAAATTGAACAGTGTTTTTCTCTTCTGAATTTATCCTGTAAAATCTCCCTTTTAAAAGTACATTTATTCATTCCTCATTTTTAAATCAATATGTCTGTGCAATTTATGAATATTAGAGACACAAGAAAACTGTCCAATAAATTGACTTTTAATATTAATCCAGAAATTAAACTCTAAAAACTTACTAGCACCTGTTAGATGTGAACTTTTACAACTCTTAAGGAACTTTGGTCTTTTTCCAGACATTTCTAGAGGGGCAAAATGTTAATTCATATTGTCCTTACCTTTATGTAATTGTTTAAAATGGGTATGTGGTTTGGAAATGAAAACTTTAACTGTATTCATGTTTTGGAAAGAAGAATACAATTTAAAATACAACCAAGGTTTGAGACCTGAAATCTCTAACCCCTTAGAAATGAAATTTTACTTGTTGCTATGGCAACAATTACCCAGATAGTTCTTTACAAAACACCTCATGACATTTCCACATATAAGTGTTGTGCCTTTCAGATCTTTTCCTGTCTCTGCTGGCCAGTGTAGAAGATTAAGTTCCTTCACAGTATATCTTTTAATGGATATTTAATATGTTTAATAATTTTTCCTGAATTTACAATATCTATTTCATAGATACAATGTCTGTTGCTTTCTCATGAAGCTTGAAGGAGTCTTATTTTCCACAGACTAAAATGTTTTACTTGAATAGAGTTAGAAATGCCATTTGAGAAAATGTTACTTAAGAAATTGGGTATGCCTGATTAGCAGTACAAGAAATAACTTCCCAATGGATTCAATATTGAGTAAAGCTCTTTATGCCAACCTTTATCATATTGGATACTCACCAGATTCATTAACATCAGCCAAGCAATGATTGAGAATTCTGAAAATTGAAATATGTATATGTGAATATATGTAAATTGAGATGCTGGTATCTGTGTGATATAATCTAGGAATAAAAATACTAAGAAATATAATGTAAGCAAGTAGTTGCAACAGGTTTTAAAACAACTATGATTAAAGCTAATTATAGTTATAAGAGTGACTGATTAAATCAGATTACTGAGGTCAGTCTCCATGTAAGGATGATAAAGACCTGCCAGATTATGACAGCATTTGATAAAGGAGATGCTTACAGGCAGAAACTGGATAACCTTCTAACTCTATGATTTTATGATTCCATGATTAACATGCTGAAGTAGGACTTTGTATTTTTGTTTGTTTTTTGTATTGTTTCAATCAGGTTACTTGTCTTTATTAGTAAATTAACCTGAGCTGTTGAATAAATTCTTAAAGCAAGTGATGATTACTTTCACAACTTATTTTAGTTCCCTGAATTGAAATGTATTACTTGCAACCCTGTGCACAAGTTAAGATAAACTATTTCACATTCTTTTGCATTACAGTGTAGCATGTAGTAGTATTGTCCATTTCCACCTGTGGTATTATTGTTGTTGTTGTTGTTGTTGTTGTTGTTGTTGTTAATCTTTGGTGAGATTCACAGCTTTTGGGGCTGGTTGGTAGCTCAACAGCTCGAGTCCCAACCAAGGACCTCGGAACTGTTAAGGTAGCATTGGAGGATATAAGCTGTTCCAAGTAGGGTGTTTTTTTTGTAGAATCAGGGTATTCAAGTCTGATAAATTCAGAATTTCCAAATAGCGAGGTAGCCCTTTAGGTATTGCTCCAAGGGCTCCAATTACAATTGGGATAACACTATTTTTCCAAAGTCATTCATCTTCAGTTTGTAAGTTCCAATACTTTGTGATTTTTTTTCTTGCTGCATGTCTTCAATTCGTGCATCACCAGGTATTGCAATGTCAATGAACCAAACTTTTTTCTTTTCAGTTATTGTTATGTCAGGTGTGTTGTGTGCCAAATGCCTGTCAGTCTGAATTCTGAAGTCCCACAAGATCTTGACTTTTTCATTCTCCAGAACCTTCTCAACCTGATGTTCCCAGTAGTTGTTACTATACCCACATTCAAACTTTTGGCATAGTTTCCAGTGGGATTTTAGCAACTCGGTTATGGCATTCTAGGTAGTCAGTTTGTGAAATTTTGCTACACCCACTGATTAAATGGTCAACTGTTTCATCTTTCTCATTACAGAGGTGACATTTGTTGTTGGTGGTGACATGCTGAATCTTTGCATCATCATCATCATCATCATCATCATCATCATCATCATTATTAAATTCTTTAATCTTTAAAGTGTTTATGTCTTCAAACCTTATGTCTGTTACTTTGGCAGGTTGTGAATATAAAATATTTTTTATAAGTGATGGTAGTATTTGTATTATATTCTTCTACCTAATTTTATATTGGTTGTTCAGTACTCTGAAAAGAATACTGAATATAAGATTAATTGAAATAATTTACTTGCTTTCTCTAATATATTTTAATGGACTTTTCTTCTATGTTTTGGTTCTGTTTATTTATTTTTGCTGCTTATTCTTTTTAGTTTTTTTTCTTTTTTATATTTTTTTAGTTTGTTATTTGTAATGTTTTAGTTCTTTATATTTTGTGTTCTGTTTTTGTTCATTTATTTATTTTTGTAATATTGTTATGGAACAATATAATAGAGAAAAATGAAAAGTATGTGTATTACTTTCCCTAGTCATCCCTGATATCTCAGCTTTAAAATTGTTCAGAGAAATATTTAATGCACATATTATAGTGAAATCATTAATAATGTATCTATCTAAAATTTGTCACAATTAGCGTCTCCTAAAATACCATCTCTGCTATTTTAATGCAATTTCAGGAGGACAAAGAGAAAGAAGAGGAGGAAGAGGAGGAGAAACAAATATAAGTGCTTTGATTCTTATTGCCTATGGCTGGATTTCTTTTTTGAAATAAAATATCTGCACAATTTGAACTGAATCACACTTTCTTTGAATCTCTAATTGAAATTCATAAATGCTGATTCACAGAGGTCTAGAGAACATGTTCACGTTGCAAAGACACAGCATTTGTTATTACTACCACTTTTTCTCTGTGTCAGATAGAGACACTCTTAATAACACTTATGCCATTTAGAAATTTTCTTTGGGCAAATTGAATATACATAAAGAGACACACACCATATATGATTAATTTAAAATGAACTAGGCATCTTGACATAAAGCCCCCTATAGTGATGAATTGCAGCTACTGCCATGTCAGCACTCATAACCAATAATGCCTTTATGGTGTGGCTCATTACATCTCTTAATGTGAATTGCATGCCTCTGAAACCTTTACAGCTCACTGCTGACTGATGGAAAAATGACAGGTTAACCTCAATACTGATGGAGATACAGCTGAGAAACTTCAAAGTCTCTTTCAAATAAATATTTGTCTATCTCTATCTCTTTGTCTCTATCATCTAGCTCATCTTTCGTGCTCTCTCCTCCCCTCTCTCTATCTGTATCATCTCTATCATCTATCTCCACTTCTTAATCTCTATATGCATTATGCTCTTTGGCATTCTGTTAGTGTTATCAACTCTGTCAGTTGTGTCTTGTTTAAGAAGTAAAGAGAATGAATTTGGGGAGGAACAGCTAATCTCTGAGTTTAATAGATTAATTTCATCAGTAAAGACTGTATTGTTGTAATAGATTCTTTCCTGCAGTTTTAATTACAGGTTCCCTACACTGCATATGTACAAACAAGAGCTGGTTAAGATGGTGGAAGAAGATGTGAATATTATTTATTTATTTATTTATTTATTTTTTATTTTTTTTATTTATTTATTTATTTATTTATTTATTTGACTTGTATGCCGCCCCCTCTCCAGAAGGACTCGGGGCGGCTCACAACTAAAAACAAACAATAAGTTAGTTACTTAAAACACTATTAAACAATTACAAGCCAATTGATCTAAAAACCCCAATACCGTTACTAAATTTAAAAATTTAAAACCACCCCCCCAAAGAGGTCAGCACAGCCTGGCCTGTTCAAATAGCCAGGTTTTCAAATTGTGACGGAAGGATATAAGGACAGAATTGGTGATAGTGGTAAAAGAAATTATGGCAGAGAATATATTCTGCTAAGCATGTAGATAGCATATTTATTTATTTATTTATTTATTTATTTATTTATTTATATTTGAATTTGTATGCCACCCCATCTCCAAAGACTCGGGGCGGCTCACAACTAAAAACACAGAACAATAAATATTAAAAAAACCATTAAACCAATAACAAGCTCAAATATTAAAACATTGCGATAATAAACATTAAAACCGTCCCTCCCCCGGGGAGGGGTCACAGTCCGGGTTGGTCAAATAACCAGGTCTTTAATTCACGGCGGAAGGTGCGGAGATCAGGGGCCAGACGGAGCTCCAAAGGCAGTTGATTCCAGAGGTCAGGACCACGACAAAAAAGGCTCGTCGTCGGGGAGTCACCAGCTGGCATTGACCCGCCGACGGGACCCTGAGGAGTCCTTGCCTATGAGCTCGCACAGGGCGGCTGGCACTAGATATCAGAAGAAGACGCTCCCTCCTCAAATATTGAGGACCCATGTCATGTAGGACTTTGAATGTCAAAACTAAAACCTTGAATCTCACCTGGAGCGCAACCGGTAGCCAATGCAGGCCGCGCAGGAGGGGGATAACATGGGAGAACCGGGAACTCCCATCACCACCCACGCGGCCACATTCTGCACCAGCTGCAATCTCCGGATGGTATGCAAGGGCAGTCCTAAATAGAGAGCGTTGCAGTAGTCGAGTCTAGAGGTGACAAGGGCATGAGTAACAGTGCGCAGGGCGTCCCAGTCCAGAAAAGGGCGAAGTTGTCGAACAAGATGGAGCTGAGCAAAGGCCCCCCTGGTAATCTCTAGTAAGAGATTATAGTAAAACCAGAAATAATAGAGAAACGGGAGCTGTTTAGAAAGATGATAGCTGTTAAGTTTGCATGAACAGACAGACGCGGAGTGCTTCAAGCTCTTTGTTTATTAGTGACTATAGCTCAGAACGAACCCACTTTGGCTGGGCTGCGGCTGCTACTTATAGCCAGCAGCCGCAGTTGCCAGCCAATCAGAGTGCAGGGTTTTCCCACACTTTTTAAACCAATCATTTCTTACATTTTACAAGAACAGTTCAAACTAAACCAATGACTTTAAACCTGCATACATAACACCCTCCTCACTAGGTTCAGTCCATACTCAAACCCCAGCCTATCTAATGTATTCTTTTAAGTAGGTGGGGCTCTATTGTCACGTTGAGACCCACGTGGTTCAGATGTTTTAAGGTTCTCACCTTGTGAGGGAGGAAATGTGTCTGCTGACATTTCCTTACTAGGACTTGTAGTAATGGTAGAACCTGTTTGGTTACTACAACCTGGTCTCTCCTCCCAATCCATCTCCAACCCAATGTCAGCACCTAAATCAGGTAATGATGTGCAATCTTCCATTTGTGAAAATGGTTGTTGGTATGTGACAGTTTTGGGATGGTTCCTGTCGTGTTAGCTCGTTACACATGGGGTTGATTCTTGCTTGTTCATTACACTCATGATCCTCCCCTTCCCCTAGAAGAGGCAGTAGGTATGGGAACCAGAGAGGAGCAAAAGCGATGCTCCAGAGGCAATCTGGATCTTAACTGATCAATGTGCCTGCTCCAGAGGACACCATCCTCCGTTTGTACCCTGTAAGACCTGGGGCCTGTGATTTGGGTTATCTCAGCAAGAATCCATAATGGTTCACCCATAAGGTTCTTAGCATAAACAGAATCACCCACAGTGAATGTGTGAATTTTGCTTGTGGAATCTAGTGGTGCGTTGGGTGCGTAAGTGGGATGAAGGCAATCAAGGGGAGACCTGAGTTTCCTACCCATCAACAATTCAGCTGGGGACAAATTAGTTGAGGGGTTGGGAGTGATATGCTGAACACTGAGAAGTTTTTCAACTGTCTCAGTGATATCCCCTGGACCCAATTGCTGAAGTTTTTCCTTGGTAAATCGTACCATACGTTCAGCCCGGCCGTTAGCCGAAGGATGCCCAGGGGTTGTCAGGGCATGTCTGATACCCTGTTGTGCTAGAAATGATTCAAAAAGGTTGGATGTAAATTGAGGGCCATTGTCAGAAATAAGCACATCAGGTAACCCGTGAGTTACAAAAAACTTTTTAAGCTGTTTAATTAGTCTTCAGTTGTGGTGGATGCCATAGGGATAATCTCTAGCCATTTGGAATATGCATCTACTATAATAAGGAAACTGTGCCCTCTGGTAGGGCCAGCAAAATCAATGTGAATCCTGGACCATGGGCCCCTAGGACATTCCCATTCCTGTGTGGGGGCAAGAGGTGGGGCAGGCCTGACTACCTGACAGTTGGGACAAGATGCAACCCAGTTTTCAACCATTTTGTCACTACCTGGCCACCATACATAACTCCTGGCCAATCCCTTCATTCTGACAATTCCCGGATGACCCTCATGTAACATTTCCAAAACCTCTTTTTGTAGTTTTGCAGGAATAACTACCCTGTTACCCCACAAAATACATCCTCTTAATACAGATAATTCAGTTTGCCTGGATTTGAAAGGTTGGGCAAGTTGAGGTAGGTCTTGAAGAGGCCAACCTTTCTTAATCCAGCCTATAACAGGAGCCAACACAGTGTCTTTGGCAGTCTCTCTGGCAATTTCAGCAGCGTGTACTGGAAGCTTGGCAACACTTTCTAGGAAAAAGGTGTAAGTCTCAGGAGCAAAGTCCTCAGTGTGAGAAGGAAGTGGGCAGCAACTCAAAGCATCTGCATGCCCAATGTCTTTGCCAGGCCTGTGGATGAGTTTGTATGAATAAGCAGCAAGAAATTCAGTCCACCTCAGCATTCTTGGTGACAGGATAGTGGGTGTAGGTTTGTCTCCTGCCACAATGCCTAACAGAGGTTTGTGATCTGTGACAATGGTAAATGTTCTCCCATATAAATACTCATGGAATTTCTTGACAGCTGCAACAATTGCCAAGGCTTCCTTGTCCAATTGGCTGTAATTCCTCTCTGCTTTGGTCAAGGTGTGAGAGTAAAATGCAATAGGGGCTTCCCTCCCGCTGAGAAGCCTGTGGCTCAAACCCCCCCCACTCCAAAAGGGGATGCATCACAAGTCAGTACAACAGGTAAATTCTCAGAGAACTGTATGAGTACAGCATCAGACGTGATTAGTCTTTTAATATTGTTAAATGCAGATTGTTCTTTTTTGCCCCAGACCCACGCAGACTTTTTGTCTAATAATCTGTGCAGTGGTTCTGCAATGGTTGCCTTCTGAGGTAGGATCATGTGATAAAAGTTAATGATTCCAAGGAAGGTTTGCAAATCTGTTTTACATTTTGGTCTAGGGGCTTCTTTGATTGCCTGAACCTTGGTATCTGTGGGTTGGATACCATGCTTGTCAATCATATAGCCCAAGAACTCAACCTTGTCAGTTCTAAGAGTGCACTTTTCTTCCTTGACTTTTAACCCCGCTTTTTTGAATCTGGTAAGGACTTCTCTGAGTCTCTCTTGTAACTGAGTGTCATTTTCAGCAGAGATTAACACATCATCAAAGTAATGTACTACCCCTGGCAGTCCTTTTTTTTTTAATTACATTTATATGCCGCCCTTCTCCGAAGACTCAGGGAGGCTTACAATTTCTGGGATACAACCCAGTGTGCTCAGCAATAGCCTTCATTCCATTGTATATGCCTGCTTATTACTAAGCGGCATTTTTACAAGGTCAGCTAATTGCCCCCAACAATCTTGGGTCCTCAATTTACCTACCCTGAGAGGAGGGAAGGCTGAGTCAACCTTGAGCCTGGTGGGATTCGAGCCTACAATAATTGTAGGTAGCTGGATCTTAAGAGCAGGCATTTAACAGCCTGAGCTACCAAGGCTCTTGGAGCATCCTTTCCATAAGGCTTTGGAAGATGCCTGGTGCCACGCTTACTCCAAACTGTAACCTTTTACATTTGAAAGCACCTCTATGAGTCACAATGGTTTGGGCCTCTGCAGTGGCATCATCAACTGTTAATTGTTGATATGCCTGGGCCAGATCCAATTTGGCAAAGACTGTACCCCTGCCAAGTGAATGTAGTAAATGATGCACCACTGGAACTGGATATGCACTCTGTTGAAGCGCATGGTTCAATGTCCCCTTATAGTCTCCACAGATTCTCACTGACCCATCAGTCTTGACTGGTGTGACTATGGGTGTCTCCCACCTGGAGTGGTCAGTGGGCTCTAAAACTCCTTGAGCTATTAGTTTATCTAATTGTGCATCAATTTTTTCCTTTAAGGCAAATGGGACCCTTCTGGGCTTTAAGCGAATTGGTGGCACCTTGGGATCTAGATTGAAGGTGATAGGGGTCCCCATATATGTGCTCAATCCATCGCTGAAGACCTTTGGAAACTCAGACTTCAAGGCCTCCTCCCATTCAGTGTTGCTCACGTGATGGATGCCAGTCACCTCGATGCCTAGTGGATTGAACCACTCAAGTCCCAGCAAGCTTGGGCGATCCTTGCCCACGATGGTCAGGGGCAAGCGTTTGGTGTGGCCTTTGAACTTCACATTGAATTCTCTTGTTCCAACTACTGGAATCTTGTTCCCTTGGTAGTCTTTAAGAGTCAGTGCTTGCTTCTGGAAATGCTTCTTCTGAATGTTTGGGAGTAGTCTGTGAATAGTGTCCTATGACACCATAGATAAATATGAGCCTGAGTCCACTTCCATTTGGCAAGGCCTTCCTTCAATTAGTACCTTGACATGCACTTTTCTGTTATTGATAGAAGAAGAATGACCAATAGTTACTGTCTGATGAGTTTCATTCTTCCCCTTTGCTTCTGTGCTGCGCCCCATTTTCTCACTGAGGTTGTTGGGCTTGAATTCTTTGTCAGGAAACTTCCTTCTGTTGGGTGGAGTTCTGGATGATTTGCAGACTCTTGCTAGGTGTCCTCTTTTTTCACAACGGAGGCAGATGGTATCAAGAAACTTGCATTCAGTGTGGGAGTGGCTTCCCCCACAACCTCTGCAGTAAAAATCTTGCCTCTTTCTTCCCAGGTCTTTCTTTTTCTGCTCCATTCTGAGTCTATAAATTCCTTCCTCCACCTCACTACAGTCTGACTCAGAATCTATTTGCTCACAATGAGTTGTTGTGGACTTTTCCACATCAGGATGGCTTGTGGCCTTGTTGATTTTCTTCATGGCCGCTGCTGAGGACTTGGTAGCTTCTGCTGAAGAGGCCTCTTCTATTGCTTCCTTCAGCGTGATCTTAGGTTTTAGTAATAACTTGCTCTGAAGCACCTTGTCTTTAAGGCCCAGAACAAATCGATCGTGCATGGCCTCTTCTAAATTGTTAAATTCGCATGCACCCCAATGTCTCTTAAACTTGCCACGAAGTCGTTTACGTTTTCGCTTTCCCCTTGATCCCGACGGTAAAACTTGTGTCTCTTAATGAGGCACAATACTTGTGGCACGTAATGGGCTCTTAACAACTTTTCTAAGTCAGGCCATTCCATTACCTTCACGTCTGCAGCTCCCGCCAATGCCTTCGCCATCTTGAAAACTGCCAGACCGCAGTGCGTGAGAAAGACCGCCCTCTTCCGCTTCTCGGAAATGTCGGCAAGATCATTTCCTTCCAGATACATTTGGAAATGATCTGCATACGTCTCCCAGTCTTCTGCTGTCGGATCGAACGGGGCTGGGGGGTGTTCAGCACAGCCATCTTGCTCTCTTTCTGTTCCGTGTTGCCTTCTTCTTCAGGAAAATCCCACCTTCGTCGCCAGTGTTAAGTTTGCATGAAGAGTCAGATGCGGAGTGCTTCAAGCTCTTTGTTTATTAGTGACTACAGCTCAGAACGGACCCAATTTGGCTGGGCTGCGGCTGCTACTTATAGCCAGCAGCCGCAGTTGCCAGCCAATCAGAGTGCAGGGTTTTCCCGCACTTTTTAAACCAATCATTTCTTACATTTTACAAGAGCAGTTCAAACTAAACCAATGACTTTAAACCTGCATACATAACAATAGCCTTAGTTATCACATTCTAAAATGTGGAAAAAGAATGCAAATAGTGAAGTAAATATTTTTAGACATCTAAAATGTAATTTCTTGCTTCCAGTTTTCTTCAGGCTACTTAGAACCACATGTTAGGGTTTTTCCTCTGATCACATTGAAAATGAATTTACTAAACAATAGATGTAACATCTGGAAACCTTCGGCATGCTTGCATGAGTGTTTAAAGTATTTTAAAAGTTCTTTTGCATGTAGCTATACTGGAGAACATTGAGAACTTCAGAAGTCATCAGGGATGAAACTGACATCTGTTTTAAATGCTAATGAAGTATCTGACATTTTGGAGGAACTGTATTCCAAAAGTGGGGGGGGACACATGGCTTATAGTACAAGTGCTAACCTTTTGTTCTATAGAAGACGAAAGCTCAGATATGCTTTAAATTCTAAAACAATGACATGCCACGTTTTTCTCAAATGGCTACTCTTGGATCACAGGTGTTGTTCTCCCATAATTCTTTCTTTTCTTCTAATTTGTACCTATTGAAAGCTTTACCATCATTTACATAGTTTTGTTTCATTTCTGGGAGAGAGATAAATGCGTCTCCTACTTGTACTCCTTTGATACAGCAAATGAAAAATGGATAGAGATTGATGTGAGATATAGAAAGAATATTTGTATTATGAGAATTTGGAGGAATATCCCACAGACTGTTAAGAAAAGGACTGGAATGCATAGTTTGGTGTCCTCATGTTAAGGATTCTTATTTTCTACAGTAATTCAACTCCCTAAAATGATTTGTGTGTGTTGTGTGTGTATGAGTGTGAATCTCCTCCATGCGTTGTGGTGAAGTGGATGGCAAATTTAATAAGTTCAAAAAACAAAACAAAATAAATAAAAGTAATGATTTCATTGGATTTAGTGTTGGACAATAAATAAAAATGCATCAGATATGCAATGAAAAGCTAAAATGCTGTCAATATACTTGCTGCAGATTTACATTACCTGTGCAAGGCAAATCAGTTATTTAATAAATTGCAAATGAACCAAGTTGTTCATGATCCCAAGAGATTAATGTGACCAAAATTTGTCTTACATTTGGAATTACTTTGAAAGAAAACAAATGCATGAGATTCTTCTAACTTGTAAGCTAACAATGAGTTTAGATTTATTTATTAAAAGCAGAGATAATTCATGTAAGGACTATGTTTTGCATAATATAAAAAAATGTTATTTAGCATCATTCTGGGATAGAATATATAAAACATATATTTTATGTACTTAGTCAAATAAGTTTCCATGTGGAAGATTCATAGTACTAATGTAAATATTTTAAATGTATATTACAAATAACCTGACTCTGAGATATAACATAAATCTGCTGTAAATTTCTGTTGTGACAGTTTTGCAAGCCCTGCCAATAGATTTCATCACACAATAGGCAGATCCATCTGCCTTTCTCTTTTAAAAAAATTGAAAATCTGTTCCAAATTTTGTTTATTTTCAGATGTATCTGAAAATAAAAGTATATATTAAAAGCTACATATGCAAAGCAGTTGTAAGGGAAGAGAAAAAGAAATTTTAAAAAGTGAATACTTAAAATATCTAGTATCTAAGAAGTTTAAATAAGAAAGAATGAAAGAACACACACACACAATTTGACAGCAACTGGGAATTTTGGGATTTGTAATTCCAACAATTCTGGAGACCACTACAAAAAGGGAAGCCCTCTTTAGCCAGTTCAGTGGAATATTAAAATCAATGAAACAAACAAGCCAATGGATAGAACATGTCCTACTCGTGTTATTACAAGCTCAATTTTAGAATCTTATTTTTCCTTCTCCTTTACACAAACATACTAAAACTTACTAAAACATACTAAAACATATACTAAAACATGCTTAAAAGACCTAGAAAACCTAGAACTACACCGCCTTTGGTCAGATCTAAATATAGTATATAAAATCATACATTGCAATGTCCTTCCGGTCAATGAATACCTCAGCTTCAAGCATAACAATACAAGAGCACACAATGGATACAAACTCAAGGTTAACCGTGCCAAACTTGATTGCAGAAAATACGACGTCAGCAACAAAGTGGTCAATGTTTGGAATACTCTAACTGACTCTGTGGTTTCTTCCCCAAACCCCAAAAACTTTAACCTTAGACTGTCTACTATTGACCTCACCCTTTTCCTAAGAGGCCTGTAGGGGGCGTGCATAAGCATACCAATCATGTCTACCGTCCCTGTCCTATTGTTTCTTTTTATTTTTCTTATACATATCCATCTCATGTGTTCCAAACTATGTTTATACTTCTACCTGTTATCTTGTAAGCAATTGACAAATCAAATAAATAAATAAAATAAATAAATACCATTAGTTCACAAAAATGAATAAGCAGGCCCCAAATTTTGCTATTCCATCTTCCACCAGTAATTAAAATGAATGCCACCAATTATTTTTCTGATTGATTAGAGCTTGAAGCACTAATGAGAAGACTTTACAAGATCTGACTTACACTATACATTCAGTACATAGTATGATTCTGTTGTTTTTTAATCAGTTTGGAATACAAATGGATCCTGAAAATGTATACTGTACATTCTCAATTTTATTTTGAAAGATAGCCTGTACATAAAATTCTAGTATAATGTAGAAATACCTGTGTTATGGGAGATATGAGGAGGGTAGGAGATGATAGATAGATAGATAGATTGATAGATAGATAGATAGATAGATAGATAGATAGATAGATAGATACACAGATACATACAGAGAGAGAAAGAGAGACAGACAGGGACAGAGAGATGAGACAGAAATAGATAAGGAGGAGCAGATGGAAGATGTACAATATGTATAGACATAAGTACACATACAATAGCTCCTCAAATTATCATATTTTGATGTTGACAAAGCATTCTAATCCATAAAAATACTGAGGTAGCAGGATTATAAAGTATAGTAATAAAAATGACACATATTAATATTTGATTCACAACAGCAATTTATTTCCATATTTGATCACTTAACATACACAAAGAGATACACAACACATATGAATGCACCCCCATCCCTCTAAAATGTAATGATTCAAGTGTTATTTTGAGACTGAGAAGACCCTGGATCAAATCCTCATTCTATCACAGCATACCGAAGATAACTTTGCACCTGTCATTTTAACCTAACCTGTTTTCAAGATTTTGGAATAAATAAAATAAATATTGAATTCAGGTCACCTTTAGCTGGAAATCAAGGTAACAAAGACAACCTGCTTTCACAGATTTCCAGCTGCAATACATGTCGGGCAAAGTGCAAACATTCTGAATCCATATTCACTCATCTGGGTGTGAATCCAAATCTTTTTTTTTACTTATTGCAGTATGCTTTATTGTAGTAAAGTATCAGGTGCATGTTCCAGTTTGAATACCCAGGTGGTTTCCTCCAGACAGAAAAAGTCTTTTGAAAATCAAGAGAAAGTTGAATGGAATAAGCAGCCTCAGAATGACCTTACTGGACTCCTCATGAATTAAGTGGAGAAACGATTCAGGAAGAATGAAAACAGAGGAAAAATTGTCTTAATCTGTAATCACCACCAAAAGTCCAATTACCTATACTGTTTAAGATTGTTGTCTTCTTTCCAATGTGAAGCAAAAAAACTGTATTGTCCCTATTGTTTATTGCAACTATTCAAATTCATTTACTTTATATTTGATGCCACCACAACTTGCTTTCAGTCCCAAACTTAAATTCTTCTTTACCTTCATTTAGGAAGTTGTGTTTTGATCCAGCTGTGTATTTTTATTTCTGAATGTTTAAAACATTAAAAAAAATCTCTTTTTTTCTTTCTTCCCTAATTTGTTGATCAACTGTGTGAGCAACCAAAGTGATGGGCTGGTTACTTTCCTCATGTGTCTAAAAGCTACAAAGACCAAAGTGGTACTATAGAATTACTGTCATTTTTTAATCTTTTTTATTTTTCTTATATTTGTTAGAAAGTACATAGAATCTGATGGGCCATGCTGGAGTTAGAAGGAAAGATAAGTAAAAAAAATACTCCCATGAAATGTTCCAGTCAGGTACACTAGACAACCATAACCTTTTGGAAGATCTTTCTTGTCAGAGTATATTCATTAACTGGCAGAGACATGATTAACAAAGTCAGCAAGTGAGTAAGCATGGCAACAGACTAGCCAATGGGAGCTGATAGCCTGGGAGTGGTTTGGCTCGGTGTGCTTTGCTGAGAATTGAAACTGAAAGTGATGTCTGTTCTGAGCCCTCTGAGCTGCTGCTTGCTGTTTGTGTTATGTTACACTGAAAGAATCTACAAAATGGTATTGTAAACTTTACTCATATTATTATGTTTATAAAGAAGTTAATGATGCTGCTGAATCAGTCATCTGTGTGTTTTCTGGACTTGAATTTCTGCTGTAAACTCTAACATTTCTTTTCACTTATAATACATCCTGCACCATTTTTCTCCTCCTCGTGATCCACATAGGGCCCCACAGGGCCCTTCTTCTTCCTGTTCACTTCTGGCTAACCTGCAGAACTAACTTCCACTTTGCTGAGATAGGAAGAGTTGTAGGCCACAAGGAAAACTGCAGTCTCCATTCCCCATCCTGGCATGTTCCTATGGGAGGCACACGGCTTGCCTTAAGACGGGTGAGATTCTACCTGTTCAGGCTGGTTCGGTAGAACCGGTTGTTATGATTCTCCATAGTTCAGAGAACCAGTAAATCAGGCCTCTGGCTCTGCCCCTCTCTGCCTGCTTCTCCGCTCTCTGCTCAGTCAATCCCTATTGCACATGTGCAACATTGTGCACATACATGGCATGCCTGCAGCCTGCTTTTGCCCACCTGCCAGGCCAGCCACTGCTGCCTGCCTTTTGCTGCGGCCCTGCCTGATCAGATGATTTCCCTGGGTGAGTGAAGTTCTGCAAGCCCCAGTTGTCTTTCCCTTCCCCTCACCAATTGCATTTTGCCACTGCTGCTGGTCACCTTTCCCCCCACCACCACCACTTGCCTTATGCCGGGAACATGTGGAGAGGCTTCTGCTGCTCTGGCCAGGTCAGCGGTTGCTTCTTTCACCTGCTGCTCCAGCTGGGAGAGTGAGAGAGTTTTTCCTGGCACAGCAAAAAGCTTGCAAGTGCCCCTCCCTTTGGGAAATGGCTCCTGGGCAGCAGAGAAGCAGCCCAGTTGAATACTGTTTCTCTCTGCTGCCCAGGAGCCATTTCCCGAAGGGAGGGGGACTTGCAAGCTTTTCACTCTGCCAGGAGAGGCTCTCTCGCTCTCCCAGCAAGAGCAGGTGAGAGAAGCAGCTGCTGACCTGGCCAGAGCCGACACGAGCCTCTCCACTGTTTCTTCCAGCTGAGTTAGGCTAACCCCAACCCCAACCCCAACTAAGCAGCCCTGATCTGCCTGATCACAGGTAAGCCTGCGAGTCATGTTAGCTCCTCCCCCACTGTCCCCGGACCATGCTGCCCACCACCACCTCCAGACTTTACCGCCCTCCCCCACCATTCCTGGGCTAGGCTGGCTGGCTTCCCCACCAGCATGGCCCCATTCCGGAGGCAGCACTGGCTGGGGCCTAGCTAGCTGCCCCCACCACCATCCCTGGGCTCAGCTAGCTGGCATCCCCACCAGGGATATGTTCCTTCCATATTTCATTGCACCACACAATCTACAGGTTTCTGGGAAGTGTAGATGGAAATCATGTGGCTGCAACTAACTGTAGTGATGCTTTGGTAAGCCATACATTTGTGAATATAATTAACTGAAGATCCTTGGAACTTCAATTACATGAGAGTAATTGGTCATGTTTTGGATTCATTCCTTAAATTAGCCCATTTGAAGTACTTTGATTTAAACAATGATGTTATATGATGTAGTATTTTGCCCAACTGAACATTCCCAATAAACAGATTTTTAGGGGTATACAGATAGATAGATATATTTATTTATCTATTCTTTTAGGAGAAAACAACAGAGATCATAGGGTAAAAGGTTGGAGATTGTCATCTTCAAAAGGTTTTGTAAATTTCACATCCTAGTCCCATCTTCTTGCTTCTACACAAAATAAGAAATATAAACTATTCATTTGGGGGGAACTGAAAAATGCAACGGAAGGTAGAAAATTGTTGGAAATTAGGGATGTAGTGAAACTACCCCATTATTTTGGACCTTTTCTATGTTGTACTTGCCAGCACTGAATGGCTTACATTTATCTGAAAAAAGCAGATATGCAATTATAGCAAGGCATATCTGAATCTCTGTTGCACATTGTCAGCATTTCATTATCAAAGCGATATAACAGTAAAGCAGAAAGTAGTCCTTCCAAAATGATACTTGTCTATTGTTGTTCAGCAATTAGCTCAAAGGAAGTTCATATTTCTTGTTTCAAAGCTCACACAGATCTGAATGAACATTACAGTTAAATACATTACATTATACACAATTCACTGGATACCTTTTATTGTTATGCAGCCAGTCATAACACCTGCAGTTCTGCAGCCTGTTTGGGATCTGTAAAGTAATTGTAGCAGGTTTCCTTAGTGAATGCAAAAATCATAGATATGCTGAGCATCTACACCAGTTATGATTAACATTTTATAGTATATTTATTTTGATCTGACAAATTTGACCAGCAAATCATAAACTACATATTTATGTATTTACATAGCAGACAAAATAATTTAATGGATCATCTAATCCGATTTGATGGTTGGAAGAGAGTGCTTATGTGACTCTTTTGTATTCATTGTAGAGTTTTATTCATTTTAACTTTCATTAGCTGTAAGTGTAAGTGCTTCATTGAAGCTACCACATTGGAATGGATGTTATCATAATAAATGCAGTCCTGTAAAAACTTCCTTTGGCTGCCCAGCATCCAAAGAGACTTAGTGATTTACTTATATTTGCATTAGTCAAATAAATCATGGTTGTAAGTACTAGGATAAAGGAAACATATGATCAACAGGGCAATTTTCCTAAACAATTTGTTGAGGAATGTACAATATTATTACTATTATTATTAATTTTCCATCCTAAATCAGCCAAATATTCAGCAAAAATTATACTTCTACTAAGAAATAGGCTTTTTTTCTGAGCAGTCTAGCATTATAAACATGGAAATTCCAATCATGAAAGTAAGAAAATGTGTTCTCAGAAAATACAGCCTTGACAATTTCCAGAAATGAGAAACTGGACTGTCACTAGCAGACTAGAGTCTAGATTCATTGGTTGGAACACAAAGTTCCTAGAATTCTTTCTAAGGGAGATGTTTTATCATCTACACTTTTAAAGTTGTAAAGACTAATAAAATCTAGCTTCTACAAAAGCCCTTGGGAACTAGGCTTTTGATTACCTAAGTCATATATGCCATTCTTGATGCAATGACAGTAAGAGTGATCTTTCACAGAAAGAACCATCTCACACTGAATGTTCATTCGGTATTTAACATAGGAGAATGTTACGGTGGATTCTTTGATATGTCATAAAGTCTTTCCATGATAAAGGCCTCTTGAGAAAATTATACTGTTTTCATACTTGCATAAGCAGACATCATCCCACTTACTGTATAAAATCTTTTCTTTGTTATATGACATAAAATACTGAATTTTAAACCCCAGTGGATTGGAAGTAAAAAAATTATCAAGTTATATGTTAGTGTACTCTCTCCAGTAAGATTTGTACTGAATATGGTTCAGTAAGAAATCACTGGATATTCCTAGGGAAAAAGTTAAAAAAACACAACTCAGTAAAAGTAATTATCTGTTCATCCAGTTATTAAAAACCTGAGTATGCAATCCTTCTAAACCAGATATTTTGAAGCTGTCTGGGGAGTAAAATAAAACGTGGCTTAGAAATGGGGGATTAAAAAACAATCCTTTATTTCTTTATTAGTTTTATTCAGATGAGAAGGCATTTGCTTTTCAGCACTTGAACTTGTACAAAAAAATGGGTAGTACTAAGAAATTTTATGAAAATCAGGAAGGTTTGACCTTTTTAACAAGGTGCAATAAGATATATCTTCTCACTAAGCCACTCAGTGCTCACATGTTGATTTTTCAAAGGAGCTTCAAAAAATATCCATTTTATTGAATCACAACTTCATATCAAATTGCCAAAGCTAACAGAGTAGGACTGAATGGGGGAAACTGCTGGATCACTGGCAGGTCTTTTCCAGGGGTGAAATTCAAAAATTTCCCCTACCAGCTCTGTTGGTGTGGTTGGTGGGACTCAGTCTCTAAAAGGAAGAAGGCGGGCGGTTATGGTCAGGGCCAACTGATTCAAATCGTCCCTACCACCTCTCCGAACCAGTTCAAATTGTCCCTACCACCTGTCCTGAGATGGTGCGGGGTGGTTGAATTTCACCCCTGGTCTTTTCCCATATTCATAAAACCAGGTTTTCCAAAGCGATCAGTTGCTTTGGCAATCCTGATTTTATGAATATGGGAAAAAAACTGCCAGTTATCCAGCAGTTCCCCAACTCACTCCTTTTCTTTTTCAGTGCAGTGGCTGAACTCTGAAAGCCATTTTCTCTTTGTGTACCAATCTCCCTCGGCTGCTTCCATTGCAAAAATCATCTCCTAAGCTGCCTCCCTTTGTATATCTGCTATATTACAACAATCTTGCTTGATTTTGGATAAAAAAAAGTTGAATTAATTGATTTATTTGTTACTGCTTAACTTTTGCTTCCCAAACATTGTTACACTAATCAAATGTACCTTCCTGTCTATTTCTGCCTGTCATATCAAAACATTACTTTTAAAAAAAGTTTAAAACTTTTCAAGCTCCATTGTCACTGTTTGCCTTTTCTTCTCTGACTCAAATCTGGCAACTTCTGAAAAAAATTGAAGCCTGCCACTCACGCCTCTATTGTGTAAACACTCAACTCAGATAGCTTGAATATCAACGCAGCTATGTCAAGGATCTTCCAATCTATTTCCAATAAAGTTAGGTAAACTTTCTGATTATCAAGGCTATCAAGGATATTCTGAGCTATTTCTAATAAAGTTAGGTAAACTTTAGGGGCCAAAGTTTCTGGAGAGATTTACACTATTTGATCTTGAAAAAAAATTCCAACAAATTTGCTATAAAAATTACTCTGCATGACTGACCCATGCACGAACCCTTCAGGCTAGCCTCTTCTTGTCACTTTCCTGTTTTTCCTCAACAAATCTGCATGCACTCTTTCTGCTTGGTAAAGCTCCAGTAACAAGCTTTCAGCTTCCCCCTTTTAACTTTTCCATTTAATATCAATGTAACCACTGCTTCTCGAACAATGTAATTTACTTTTTGCTTATCACAAAATTTAACTTCCTGCTTTCTTTGATTAAGTTTCTGCAGTCAGCATGAGGAGCACAAATTGTCTCCTCCTATACACATTTGTTTCAGTGATATGACTAACCAAATGATGACTTTGTGATCTGACACCAGTTCCCAGGACTGGATCATGAATGGGATGGATAATCTTCTCCTTGCTTTTTCACTCATTGTTCTACCCAAATGAGGGGAACCTAGGAATGCAAACTGATAATAACCCATTTATTTTAAAATAGAATAGAATAGGATAGGATAGAATAGAATAGAATAGAATAGAATAGAATAGAATAGAACAGAATTCTTTATTGGCCAAGTACGATTGGACACACAAGGAATTTGTCTTAATGCATATGCTCTCAGTGTACATAAAAGAAAAGATACATTCACCAAGAGTCAAGAATCATAAAATACAAGACTTAATAATAGTCATAGGGTACAATAAGCAATTAAATCATACTAGGAAATGGTCAATAAAAGTCATTAGGATACAAGCAACTAGGTTACAGTCATACAGTCATGAGTGGGAGGAGGTGGGTGAAAGGAAGGATGGTAGGATTAATAGTAATAGTAATAGTAATGCAGACTTAGTAAATAGTTTGACAGTGTTGAGGGAATTATTTGTTTAGCAGAGTGATGGCGTTCAGAAAAAAACTTGTGTCTAGTTGTTCTGGTGTGCACTGCTCTATAGCATAGTTTTGAGGGTAGGAATTGAACCAGTTTGTGTCCAGGATGTGAGGGGTCTGTAAATATATTCACATCCTCTAAAATAGTTAAAATCTGCTATTTATAGTAATGAACATGTGTAGAATTCACTGGTTCCCCATTACTGAAATGTCCAAGCACTTGCTATGGTTATGTGATGCTTGTAATATTGTAGTAACCTGTTGACTGAATTATCCAAACTGTCCCTCTGTCCTTTGATTATTATTTTTTCTGGAATGCTCCTGTTAGCACTATTGTGAACATTTTGTCCTTACTTCATTTGATTGTCAGTTGTTACACTAGCTGGGAATGTGAGAACATTAACTGTACAAATTAATGGCATTGACAGTTCATACCCTGCATATTCAATTATTTGGAAGGCTTGCTGGTGGCTCATATATTTATACAATTGACTCAATTATTGTGCCACAGCTAATTGATTCTGTCCTATATTAGAATAACCATATCACAGTTAAGAGCTTCTTTTTCATCACTCTCTGATTCTTTACAATACAGTACATTCCATCAAGATTATACCTGGAACTTGATTGTTTGAAGTTTTAAAAAGCTTCTTTTTTACTGGCCCATGAAGCTGCTATAAAATAAGTAGATTTTTATTTGCATTTTTAAGTGTATGGAAAGTATCAATATGTTGCAGACCTTTTAGTTTAAAAGCTCCTTGTTTTATATTTTGATGATTAATCAATGATTAATTGAAATGCATTTGTGTTTCATTTGTTTTTTATTATTATTAGTATTCTATATATGTTCTTACTTATAAGCACATGTTATTCATGAGATGTAGAAGCTGCCAAACTCTACATTACTCTTGGTAGCTTACTTTAAAAACGAATAAATAAATAACAGAATTACATGCATGAAGACAAATATACTCCCTGAGACATAATTCATCAGCAATAGGACTCCACTGCATTCTACTCTAACAGTTTATTTTAAAGAATCTAAGGCCAGAATCACACAGAGCTCTGGAAAGAGATCATTCCAGAGAATAGGCACCATGACAGTGAAGGTGCATTTCTTCAGTCCTGATAGATAGCATTGTTTGATTGAAGGCCCACAAAACATTGTACATTTACTATTACAACATAGATAACCATGAAAGTGCTCCATAGAACCATGGAAGTCTTCCCACAGGAAGAAGAAGACCTAGCTCAGATCTTACTCTTTTATGAAGTTCATTAGATGACCTTTCGACAAACCATTTGTAGCCATCACTACAATAGGTAACATTAAAATGTAAAATTCAATCAATGCTGCCGACATCGAATACTAACCGCCCTGTACGAAGTCACAGACAAGGACTCCTTGGGGTCCCATCAGCTGGGCAATGCCGGCTGGCAGTCCCCCGACGACGTGCCTACTCTGTCGCGGTCCCTGAACTCTGGAACCAACTTCCCCTGGGGCTCCGCTTGGCCCCTGACCTCCGCACCTTCCGCCATGACTTGAAGACCTGGTTATTTGACCAAGCCGTGCTGTGACCCATGGGTGGGGTGTTTTAGATTTTGTGGTTTTTAAGTTTTGTATTAATTGGGACCATTAATTTAATTCTTTTTTAAATATTTATTGTGTTTGTTTTTATTGTGTCCCGAGTCTTCGGAGATGGGGCGGCATATAAGTCCCATTAATAAATAAATAAATAAATAAAATGTCTTCACCACACGAAGACAGAAGGTTTGGTGAACTAGTGTAATAAAAACAGCCTTGTTTTAAACATTGGGAAAACAAAAGAGATAATTGTCAATTTCAGAAAAGGCAGGCACAGCCATACACCTCTGTGTATTCCTGATTCACCTGTGGAGGTAATTAGCAGCATCAAGTTTCTGGTTGGGCAGCTACAAAGTAGGCTAGCTTGGTCACTCAACAGCAAAACACTGGTCAATCAGGCACAGCAGCACCTGCATTTTTTGTGTCACATGAAAAAAAAAACATCTTCCTTTCCCATCCTTACTACTTTCTATAGCAGTACAATCAAACACATTCTGTCCTATTGCATTACAGTCTGGTTTGGAAGCATTACTGCTTCAGACAGGAAGGCAGTGCAGAGAGTGCTGAGGATGGCAGAAAAGTTTATTGGTAATTCACTTCCTTCTATTCAGGACATAGTATATAAGTGAAGCTTGAGCAGGATCCTCAGTATTGTCCAGGACACTAGCTATCCCCTTCACAACCTGTTTTCCTTGTTACCATCTGGAAGGAGGCTCTGTAGTATCCAAAGCATAACATCTACATTCAATGAGTTGTGTTTCATATAGTATCAACCTTGTGAACTCTTTCCACTATATATTCAAAATGTATTCAATATGTATGTTGTATGGGTAGATATATACTTTCTTTTGAGAGCAGGCAACAGAATTTCATTTTTAATGTGTGCCAGTGTGCTCATAGTAAAAAATTACAATAAAACTTATCTCATCTTATTAAAAAAGTGACAAACTCAATTTGCTCTATTAGTTTATTATATTTATTTAAAACACTTATCTCATTTATGCTATCATTTGATAGAACTGAAAAATACTTGGCTAAAGAATAAGAGCTGACATATAGGCTAAAGAACTTAAATATATTTGGCTAAAGAATAAAGCTGGATCTCCAGAATTTTGTTCTAATCTAGTAACAATTGTTTCATGTCAGGACTTAATGACTGAGGTTATCATCATCTTTGTTGATATCCCTCTCTCTCTCTCTCTCTCTCTCTCTCCCACACACACACACATTTTTTCACACATTTCATTAGGCACTGTTATTATCTCTCTCTATCATCTCTATCTCTATTATCATCTACACTTTGTACAGCTGACTAAATTGAGAAGCTTAAAATTGTATTGAAGCTGAGGTGAACGAATTTCTGATTTACATTTTGATTTGAAAAACAGAAACATGAAAGTGGAAACTGATTTTGAAAAATCCTTTAATCATACCTTTTCATGTTCTCCCATAACTGTTTATAGTCACACATTGCTTTCTTCTGTATTATGCACCATTTTCTCCACTGCTCTATCGTGTCTTAAAAGATTCCGCAGTTATGCACTCAATTATGCACTGAGTATGACATCATTGCATTCCATAGCCCATTGGAAGTGGTATATGCTAAATATCACTGACATACGAAAAATGTATTTAAAATTAAAATAACACTTTAAATCCCTTAGTGAGGCTACACAGCGTAAATTTAATGAACTCTGCAAATGTTTTTTTAAAGCTTACTCCTAACAAGTGTCCTTGAAAAGGAATCTTTCCTAGTCAAAATTTTCATAAACCAACCCACTATAGTTCTGCTTTTATTGGTATACATTTGGCTAATGCTGGAATTGTAAACTTTTTAACAAATAATATTTTAACAGTGAAAGATATATTTGCTAAAAAGCTGGGGATGCTTCATGAAACATGCTGACACCAGGAAGGAGAAATTCTTTACAGCTTTTCTGGAAGGGTTTGTAGGATAATTGGGGAGCTAGGATGGAGTGTGAAATGTTTGATGACCAAATGTTTGTCTGTGTTCAGTTGTGTGAATCACAGAAAGGAATTGCTGTAATCCATTTCCTGAAAAACATTTGTTTAAGTTATTAATATAGGTTGGAACGCTGCCAAAGTGATATCCTAGCAAGTTTATCAAGCAGCATAAATCTTAAAATACATTAGCTCTAATAAAGACATGGGCCTTGACACAATATAGGAAAACCCTTAAAAAGAAAGAATAAAGAATTTTCAGGGAAGAAATGGTGAACTGAAGATGGCTTCATTAAAAGCTGAGACTGAAACTGTGGTAGAACGGTAAAGACTTGCAATCACCACAAGTGCTTCAGGCAGCTGCTTCTTTTGAGTGGGGTTGAAGTTCTGGAAGATAGAGCCACAGCTGGCATCTTAAAAAGGACACTGGGTTCACATACTTTGCTTTTTGGCTATTATGACCTTTGGATCAATAGGTTTTACAGTTCCATATGAATTTTCAACAACCTTTAGCAAAATAAACTTTAAATACAAATTTGGGGACTTTTTTTAAAAAAATATTTATTTATTTATTTATTTATTTATTTATGAGACTTATATGCTGCCCTATCTCCCGAAGGACTCAAAACGGAAATACAAATATACAAATATTAAAAAACAATTAAATCCAAGGTCTCATAAATATTCCAATTAAAACTATACTAAAACCCTCCCCCCCATCAGTCCGGGTAGGCTACTTGGAACAGCCATGTCTTTAGGCCACAGTGGAAGGACCAGAGGTCACTCGGAGCTCTAGGGGGAGCTGGTTCCATAGGGTGGGTTTATTAAGGAATAAAGGGTTGTAAATCATTACCAATGTTTGTTGCTGAGATAAATTGGATGATCAAAAATCAAAAGAGAACATTCATTCTATAACAGAACATGAAATATGCAGTAAAGCTTTCCAAATCATAGTTAGTGTTCTGTAGATGTGTTATACTGAAACCAGCATGGCTCTTGAGACAAGCAATTCTTCAAATTCTATTCCAACACATCTGGAGTATGTTGGCAGAGTTTAAAATTACTGGTTGGAATGTGTACTAAGCTCAAAAATTTGTTTGATATTGTGGACCTGATTTATGGGCCAAGAAATTGGGTGAGTGATTTCTTCTGCTAGCTAATTTCTATGGGGAAGAAGTTATTATGCAACAAATTTTCAAGGACAGAGTTATTCACCACAGGGCAGAAGCACTGCAGAGTAGAGTAGAGTTTATCGTACAGTGAAAGGCAAGAGATTGATGCAGGTTCTCTAACCATATCCTAATTATGTAAGTACAAGAATTTCATTCATAAGAATAATAGCCTGGGCACCGTAATTGTAAAGGACTGCAACAAGTTGGAATAAGAACACAAGAGGGTTATGAAGGAGGATTGGAAAAAGACCAGAAACCAGTTCTGTGAGGAATTGATAAAGGAACTTATATTTAATTTGTAGAAAAAAGGATTGAGGGAAAACATTATAATAGTCTTTACATATCTGAAGAGTTGTCTTATAGATGAAGGATTAGACTTGTTCTCCATTGCTCCAGAGATCAGGACCGGAACCACTGGACTGAAACTGCAGGAAAGTAGATTTGGGTTAATATTTGGAGGAATTTCCTGAGTAAGAGTGCTCAGTTAGTGGAATAGGCAGCCTTATGAAGTGATATTTCTCCTTCAAAGTTCAATCAAAGGCTAGATACACTTCTATCTGAAATGGTTTAGCAGAGCTTTGTTCTGAAAAGGAGGTTGGATTAAGTTATTGTTCAGGTCCGTTCCATCTCAATGAATCTATGAATTTCTTGAAATCCTCTTCTCATTTGAAATTAATTAACCCATTAAAGCACATTTTCTTTCACCAGATTTCATAAGAAAAAAATAACACAAATACTAGTACTAGTTGAAAACAATTTTCCTTATTAAGAATTTATCTCTTTAAATCTTCAAAAAATTCATGTGAATTGCATCAGTAGACCCAATAGGTAAGTTAAGACTGAATTATCATTTCCCTATTGCCAAGAGAAAATGTGTAGGAAGAGAACAGCCATCTCCAGCTATTGCAGCTTGGCAGCCAGGTCCAGCATTGGGGAAAAGTATGTGAGTGGCAGGTGCATGTATGCACACAGCTCCATGTGTGCAAGTGGCATGTGCATGTATCTTCCACATGGAGCTTCATGCATGAGCGGAGCGTGCTTGTGTCACACACAAAGCTCCACTCACATGAGCAGCAGGCACTTTTGCACTCACGTGCAAAGCCCCATGCATGCAAGTGGAGGGTGCTTGCATGCGAAGCTCCATTTGCATGAGTGGAATTTCGCACATGAACACAAACGTCCTCTGCTTGTGGAACTGGAGCTTCACACACACATGATTGTCCATCTCTTCCACAGCCCTGTTTCAAACAGGCCATGGCCTAACAGTGAGCTATGGTTTGGGGGTTGAAGACCCCTGCTTTAACCTACTAATTCTCAGAGGATGTACCCACAGCGAATATACAACACCAGCTTTCAAACACAAGGATACTATATAAATGTCCTGAATTCATAGCTTTTTTGATTGGAGACTTGAAAAGGAAAAACTAAAGTCTGTGGCTGTGATTGCTAATATTTTAACGCAAAACATGAGTCTTCCTCGATCAAGTCCTGTTCTTCAATAAAACATTTTTAATCATCCCTTTCTGCTCCTTGTATTTCTCTATTATATATTTGGCAAGTTTACATGAAATCCGTGTCTGGCCTTCATACTGCTGAGCACATTGGGTTGTGCTCCAAACATTGTAAGCCGCCCTGAGTCTCCAGAGAAGGGCGGCATATAAATATGAATAAAAATTAAAAAAAATAAAAAATAAAATACAATTTTGATACCTACTGCGTAATCCAGCCTTTAGATCCTAACCCTCTTATTTGAGCCATTGGAAATAGTTACTTTGGAGATAATTATATGACACTAAAAGAGCATTATTTGTTTGCAAGGGAATTAAGCAGCAGGAGCCCCAAAGCTCTTTGAAATGTAAAATCTGTATTTCATCAGCTCCCATCCCTACATGTACATGTAGAGAGGGAGAACTGAAAATGAAGTAGGTTCAGGGATGCTAAGGAAGGATTAATCTGCCACTTTAGCTTTTTCTTACATCTGCATTTTTGAACTCTCAAGTTTTTTGCATTCTGCTTAAGAAGGAATTTATGAGACATATATTCTTAAAAGAAAAAAAATGAAACAAGAAATATTTGCATTCATTTGCATCAGCAAAACTCAATTGGTTTTGCTATTCCAATGGAAAGGATCATGCATCTAACACCCCTATATCATGGTTAAAGATGAGAAGCTTGGGAGGAAAAAGACTGGGAAATTCTGATTCAGCATCACATAGATTATGTCACAGATAGACATCTTATTATGAAAAAAAAGACATTTTTCTTTCTTCCACTGATAAAGTTTTGAATCTCAACTTTTCTCTGTAGTGATTATGAATACAAGAATTCGATAATTCTTTAAAACAATTAAACAATGCTGCATTCTAATATCCTATATCGAGCATGAGATTTGCTTTCTACAGCCAAGCTACAACATTATAGTTAATCAGAACGAAAAGATTTTTTTTTAATGATGTTTTTTACATGACTTAAACATTCCTCATCTATTATTTGCAGTGGGTATTTTTAAAAATCTTTTTCATTATTTGTCTTTTTAAAATATACACTTTATAATATCGTTTATAGCTGAAATACAGTCTAAAAAGCCATGCATCTTAATTTAACAATACTAAAACAAAGACAAAAAAAACACCCTTACAGGGATGGAAAATAAAATTCTCTTAACATTTGTCCTGCTCTATGGTATAAGAGAAGTCATCAAGATGAAAAAAAACTATATCTATCTTCCTGAGATAAATCCTTCCCTGTTTAAAATATTCACATGATTTTGTAAACTGTTCTCTCATGCTTTAAGTAGCCGAGGGCAGATTATGTTTTTCATATTATATGCTGACTTTGGCACAATTTTGCTTGGTAACTTCCTTGTGAGCAGCCTTTTGTTGGGGTTGAGTTAAATAAGCATTTCTATTTGGCTATTTCTCTGACCTGAAGAGCCAATTTATACTTCACAAATTTATTGATGTGTAATCCCTGCAGTTTACTGTTTCCTGGTCTTTTGAGTGTAACAGCAAGAGGGAAAATATATTATGTTCCTCTTCCTAAAGATTACTTTCAAGAGCCTCTTAATGGATGCTTCTAGTCAAGGGCAGGTCAATAAAAAAAGATCAAAGATGTTGCAGTTAACTTGTAAGCAGATAGCAAACCATTCTTCATTTTGCTTATGTATCATATTAAGTCTTCATGGTACAGAATTTTGTGAAACGCTGATCCTGTCACAAGTTTATAGTTTATGAACACAATACTTTAGTTCATTTCTGTTGTTATTAGAGTGATCAAATGTGTGTGTGTGTCTTTCTCTGTGTATATATGTATACATACAGTTGTGCTCGTAAGTTTACATACCCTGGCAGAATTTATGATTTCTTGGCCATTTTTCAGAGAACATGAATGATAATACAAAAACTTTTCTTTCACTCATGGTTAGTAGTTGACTGAAGCCATTTATTATCAATCAACTGTGTTTACTCTTTTTAAATCATGTGTGTGTGTGTGTGTGTGTGTGTGTATTTGTTTTCGTAGATTTTCATGGGTACAAGTATACAGGTCTTGGTGTGTTCAGGTCTTTTCCATGTAAGATTGAGAGTATCTTGGCGACGTTTCGACAAGGTCCCACTCACCATCTTCAGGCTGGTGCTTTCAGCTTCATGCTTGTGCGAGCAAAGCATGATCGGAGCTGCCGTCTCTCTATAAATACTAGTGGGGAGGTGTGGTGTGCTGGCTCTGTTGTGAGTAGGTTGGTTGTCTGTGTTGTTACTTCTTGATTGGTTGATGGAGTTGATGTTTGCAGATTGGTTGGCTTTTTCATAAGAACCTCTGTGGCTGAAGTATTGGCTGTGTGTCTATCAACCTTTTGTGTTGTAATGACCTAGGTAATGGGCTGTGTGATGACCTTCTGAGTTCTATTGTTGTGACATCCTGAGTCTTGTGCTGTAATCTCCTGGGTCGTTGGCTGTGTTGTAACATCCTGAGGTTTTGTGTTGTAACCTCCTGAGTTCCGTGATGTAATATCCTGAGTGGATGGCTGTGATGTAATGTTCCAGGCTTTGGTTTGGCTCCGAGTTTGAGGTCTGGCTATGTATTCATAGCATGTGTCATTTTGCTTAGTTTGGGGGTCGGAGGGGGGGTGTAGCAGCTGGTGATGCAGCTGTGTCTGGTTTCTGGATGGTGGTTGTCTGGGATGAGTCTGGTGAGGGAGATTTGTGGTGGCGTCATGTGTTGTTTTGGGTCCAGTGTTGGTTTTCGTGGCTGGGACTCATTTGTTGATAAGGGCTAGTTTCCAGATGTTTGGTAGGTGGGAGGTATCATCCTGTTTATTCATGTTATGTGGTTGTTTCTCTATTTCGATGGCTTCCCTGATTATACTCTTGTTGAAGTGTTCAGTATTGGAGATTAATTTGGATCCCTCAAAATCAATTTCATGTCCTGTGGCTTTAAGGTGATGGAAAAGGGAGGAAGTATTTTCTTCTTTTCTGACTGTGTTCTTGTGCTCTGTGATGCGTGCATTTATTTTCCTGTTGGTTTGTCCAATAAATGTGGCTGGGCAATTTTAGCATGGTATTTTATAAACTCCTTGGTTTTCTAGCTGGATCTTGTCCTTGGGGTTTCTTAAGATGTTGGCTATTTTATGGTCAGTGCCAAAGGCTGTCCTGATATTGTGTTTGTAGAGAATTTTGCTGATTTTATCTGTGGTGCCTTTGATGTAGGGGAGAAGGGTGATACCGTTGTCCTGTTCTGTGTCTCAGTTTTTTTGGGGGGGTGTCCCTTAGGATTAGGTTAGTAATTGTGTTTCTTTGGAATCCATTGGAAACACCCCCATAACATGAATAAATGGGACAAAACCTCCCACCTACCAGACATCTGGAAAGTAGCCCTTATCAACAAATGAGTCCCAGCCACGAAAACCAACACCGGACCCAAAACAACGCATGATGCCATCACCAATCTCCCTCACCAGACTTAAACTCAAACCCATCCCGTAGACGAAAGACAACCACCGTCCAGAAACCAGACCACATCTGCATCACCAGCTGCTACACTCCCCTGTGACCCCCAAACTAAGCAAATTGACACACGCTATGAATACATAGCCAGACCTCAAACTCGGAGCCAAACCAAAGCCCGGAACATTACATCACAGCCATCCGCTCAGGATATTACATCACGGAACTCAGGAGGTTACAACACAAAACCTCAGGATGTTACAACACAGCCAATGACCCAGGAGATTACAGCACAAGACCCAGGATGTCACAACAATAGAACTCAGAAGGTCATCACACAGCCCATTACCTAGGTCGTTACAACACAAAAGGTTGATAGACATATAGCCAATACTTCAGCCACAGAGGTTCTCATGAAAAAGGGCCCTGGTGGCTCAGGCTGTTAAATGCCTGCACTTAAGTTCCAGCTGCCTACAATTACTGCAGGCTCGAATCCCACCAGGCTCAAGGTTGACTCAGCCTTCCATCCTCTCGGGGTAGGTAAATTGAGGACACAAGATTGTTGGGGGCAATAAGCTGACTTTGTAAAAATGCTGCTTAGTAATAAGCAGGCATATACAATGGAATGAAGGCTATTGCTGAGCACACTGGGTTGTATCCCAAAAAATTGTAAGCTGCCCTGAGTCTTCGGAGAAGGGTGGCATATAAATGTAATTTTAAAAAAAAAGCCAACCAATCTGCAAACATCAACTCCATCAACCAATCAAGAAGTACAACACAGACAACCAACCTGCTCACAACAGAGCCAGCACACCACACCTCCCCACCAGTATTTATAGAGAGACGGCAGCTCCGATCATGCTTTGCTCGCACAAGCACAAAGCCGAAAGCCGAAAGCACCAGCCTGAAGATAGCGAGTGGGACCTTGTCGAAACTTTGCCAAGATACTCTCAATCGTACATGGGAAAAGTCCTGAACACGCCAAGACCTGCATACACACACACACACACACACACATATACATACAGAGAGAGAGAGAGAGAGAGATACACAAAATACATTCATACATACATACGTACATACATACATACATAATGCAGAGATAGTACAAGATAGTTTATATAGAGGATGATGTGCACTTTCTTAGGCCAAGATGCAGCATACTCCAGGCAAACCTGATGACTTCACCACTTGAAAATCTATAATGTCCTTTTCTTGAAAACAAAAATCCAATAATGATATATAACTAGCAATTTTCTATCTTTTAAAAACACCCAAAATCAGCAATGTGAAACCTTCTCATTTCCTCTAATGATAGGACTGACTCTTAGTCAAGTACAGGCAGATGTATCTTTTGAAAGTATTTTTGTCTCAGTGATCAGGGTAATTCCATTCAGTTACATTATTATCTGGATTTTGGAATAAAATGCTATCAAGCATGTTGGTTTGAGGAAAAAATTGAGGTAATTTTTTTAAGGAAAATATTTTCTGTGTTTATGCATGTGTGCATACCATTGCGTCAGTTGTTGAATCCTAGTGACTACTTGGCCAACTTCTTGCAATTTTTCAGTAAGGTTTTTGGGGAATTTTTTTGCTATTGCTTGCCTATCAGGCCCATCCCAGCTCAACCATCTAATAATAAAAAACCCTCAACTCTATCCATAGAGGATTAAGCGGTTACAGTATAGTGAAACTAGATTTGAGGATTCCCACGCAAAGTATCCCTAAGTTAGTTTTCCCTTTGCCTCAGCTCCCGCCCTGGTCAGTTCCCTAATGTTCATTAAATTTAAAGAGTTCTGGTAACAGTTCTGAGGTTTCTGGTAATAGTTCTGAGGTTTGGTGCCTCTTTGATGGGCAGCTGCATTCAGGCCAGGTAGCCTCAGTCCACTCTTCTGATTCTCTAGTTGGCATATAGGATGTTTTCTGTTTCGTCTCTCCCACCCTCAATGGCTCCCCTTCCCTCATGATTTATTACAGGCTGGCATTAGCAAAACAGGGCTGAAGTGGGAAGTTGTCAACTTTGACAGGTCCAACTTGTGCCTCAGGTGGGACTAGAAACCAATCTTCTGGTTTCTAGCCTGCTGCCTTAACCACCACTCCAAACTAGCTTCATTCTATCCTATCAACCCATCCCATTTGTTTGGGCAAGAAAGGCATGTTATAGACCCCATCAATCAAAGATAAGGGCCTTTTCTGCTGCTGGCTCTGCTTTGTGAAACATCTTGCCTTCAAAGCTGAGAAAAGACGCCAAAGTTTTGGCCTTCCACAAAAGGATCAAAACCTGCCTTGCATGGGGGGCATAGAGATCCACACAGCCATGGGGCTGGTTGGCTCAATGAGAACCTTCCCCCCCATACCTGTACTGATAACTCCTAGTGTGCCCATTTTGAAATCCTCCATTTTTTGTAATTTTATAATATTGTTTTACATTTTTAACAAATGTTTTAATTCTACACTCTTCAGTTTTTAATGTTTTATTATATTGATTAAATTGTACATTGCCCAGAGCCCTTCTATGAAAGAGATAGGCAGTTAAGAAATTTGATATATAAATAAATAATATGGAGTTTGGAACACAGCTATCAGTTTTGCAGTATAGATTTTGAATGAACACCTTTATATAAAAGAATATACATGGAAAGATTTCAGAACACAGAAATACTCAGGTCAAGAGAATATTAGAAAACAATATAGGCCAATCTAGATATTGACTGAAATATACTTGAAACAATCTGGCCACCTTTATTTATTGGAGCTGCCAGAAGTCCGCATCTGTCATCTTTTTTTAAAGGATCATCTTAGGATCCAGTCCAGTCTATTTCAGGGACTTTTCTAGATAGAGGAATTCTATTGCAAAGAACTGTCAGCTGACCCCAGTAACCTTTTCTAATCCTTTCCAAACCCACTTGGAGTTTCTGATTCTTAGCATTCATTACTTTGGAACTATAGATAATCAAGAATCTGGGAGGATACTTGGAATCACTCTCAGGGCCCTGTTGTCTGCTAGAAAATCTCATTGGAAATTGCTGAATAAATGCAATACATCAAATCAAATTGGGTGCCTTGAATTGATCTGGCAATTCAGTGGACTTCTGTACATTTGTACACATCCTTTTAATTGAACTGAACCAATTATTTTAATCAACTCTTTCAAACAAATGTATTTATTTACTTAAGTAGGCTTATATGCCTCCCTAATCCCTGAAAACTGTGAGAAGATCACACACCCATTCTTCTAAAGCAGTGTTAAAACAAGCATAATAAACAATTAATAGAATAATAGCATACAAATGTCCTCCTCCTGCACCATGGAATTCATTTAAAGAGACATTCCCATTGTAGAAGAGATCTAACCGATAACAGGTAAGCCCTCACAGATGGCCAGAACAGCCAGATTCTAATGGGCTTTCTAACTTCTTTAGGTTTGGGCCTAATCAGAGGTGGTATTCAGCAGGTTCTGACCAGTTCTGGTAGCGGAAATTTTGAGTAGTTTGAAGAACCAGCAAATGCCACTCTGACTAGCCCTGCCCCCATCTATTTTCTGCCTCCCAAATCCCAGCTGATCGGTTGGATCTTCTTTTGTTGCCCTGCACAGGAGAGTGGAGCTGGAAAGCAGGTTAGTGGAGTGGGGAGGGAATGGGGATTTTGCAGTATCCTTCCTCTGCCATGCCCACCAAGCCACGCCCACAGAACCAGTAGTAAAAAAAATTGAATCCCACCACTGGGCCTAATCAAATCTCAAGAGGAATGCTGTACAAAAACAAGAGAGGCAGCAGTTAGGAAGGATCTGTGAGAAGAGAATGGAAGGAGTCTATCTATCTTGCATTGTAAGAGGGGCAGAAATCACTGGGAGTCAGTGATCCTAAAGATGAATAGGTTCTGATCCACATATGATGTTGAAGGTATCAGTATCTTAAATTGCTCCCACAAGATACTTTGTATAAAATAACAGGTACTTACGTTGCAAATTGTCCAGTATATATATGGGTAAACCAAGAAGCCTTGGCCATTTCCCACCTTGGATAGTTCTTATTTCCAAGTAGTTTTCAATGGCAAACCCACATACAGCACTTTTCAGTAATTCAAACAAGAGATGATCAAGTCATGAGTGATTGTAATTAGGGTCTCCCATTCTAGGAAAAAATCATAACTGGTATGATGTCAAATTAAGCAGCTCAAAGGCTCTCCTGGTCACAGGTACAACCACTTTTGTTTTTTGTTTTTTTTTTAAGCAGGAACTGCAAATTCCAAAAGCTTCCTAAATGATTTCCATGATCAGAATAGAAGACTATAACTTTATCCCCAAGATGGAATATTTATGTATCATATGGTTTTCAAACTAAAGCCACTGTATCTTGCTGGGACTTTGCTCAGCAGGATCCTAACAGTGTCCTATCACTGCAGCAGTACCTCAATAACATCACCTGTTTGTCCAGAGGGAGATTTATAACTGTTAACATCAATGTTCTGATGATACCTGATTCCATACTGGCAGATGACCTTCCCAAGTAGATTTATGTAGATGTTGAATATCAGCTGGCAGAAGGCTGAGTTCTGTAGCACCTCACAATAGAAGATTCAGGAATTTGACAAGGCTTCTAATAATTTCCCTTTATCTTCCAAGTGAAGGATAAATGGTAAGGTGATCTTCCTCTCTCCTCCTCTCTCCTAGTGTACACACCAGATACAAAGGCAATAAATCCAAAAGGTTTGTACAAAAAGTCTACTATCAGAAACTATATGTCTACAAACACCTGTTTATGTTTAGGAGGATGATTAGTGCTTTCTTTCCCTATAATGGAGGCAGATACAGAGAGCTTCATCAATTGAGGACAGTAGTAAGCACAGTTTGGACAGATTATCACTGTAACCAAAATGGAGGAAAGGGATGACATAGGAAAATATCAGCTGGCTTCATTTCTGTCTTAAGACTGTAGTGCAGAAGAGCCTTTAGAAAGGAACATTTTTATCAAAATTTGAGACTTTTCTCCCCACCCTATCTAACTGGCATGCAGATTTTCATTTACAATGAAAGTGCAACAAGCCAGCTGGTAACCACTCCTTGTATCAATAGAAGTTGGAAAACATCACTGTTACGTAGCATAAAAATACTGACAGGGTTTGCCTTCCTAATGATCTGGAGGCAAGTAGAGGACAATGCTCTACATGCTTACATAGTTAGTGGTTCATTTTCACATAGGCCATACAATCAGCCTTTAATCAAAATGAAAAGCTAATGCAAAAAGAACAGAGTCTTTTCTTAATCCTTTTCCCAAAGAAGTGGATGGTGGAAGAAGAGGACATTATTGTCTGTCGGAGATTTTCTAAAGTAGAATTAGAAACTGCTGACAATTCAGAAACTTTTTTTGACTTATCTTCTTTAAACAAAGATCACAAGCAAGCAATGTATATATATTCACTGTTAATGTCTACAGTACAATGTGCTGTAAATGGAAGAAAGAAAGAAATACTTTTCCTTGCTAGTTAATATTTCATTGGATAATTGAGAAAAGTGGCAGTCTCACTTACCAATCTTTTCATTTATTCTTATGCCATGACACCACAAGGTAAAGGAAATAAGCATCATTATTCTTATAATTGTTCTATTTTTTTGTGCCAGTAACCTAATGATGGCTGTGAAAATGTCACTGTGTATAATTCAGTACTAGCCTCAACATTATACTTTTGGTTAGTATGGAAAGAAATTTCAGGTATTTTGTAGGCTTTGCAAAATAATAAGACAAAACTACTTAAAACTCTGTTTTAAAAAATGCATTTGCAGACATTTGAAAATTCTTATGTATCATTAAAATGTTAGTTCCGAACCAAATGTGGAATCAGGAAAAAAATGTTCTACTGGGTGAAAGATTAAAGTGCATCACAGGAATTTATGAAATTGCCCTATAACAAGTCTATTCAGTCTTTCTAAATAAACAGTGCCTGCACTGACAAAGTGGAGTTTTGAAGAATTGCAATGTGGGAGTCTTTAATGTGCTAGGAACTAAAGCTGTATGCTGCCTTTATTATTTTCATAAATAACTCAAGTCAGGAAAAATAGCTAAATACTTCTTTATTTTTCCCCCAACAACCCTGTGACATAGCTGGGTTGAAAGAGAGTGACTGACCCTAGTTACCCAGTCTGTTTTCATGCCTAACTTGGGAATAAAATTCACAGTTCCTAGTTTCTAGTCTAGTTGTCCTAACCTATAGACCAACCTGGCTCTGGTACCACTTTCTTCCAGTGCAAAACAAGACATGGAATTAGAACAGTTACCCCAGCCATGATGTGCTTTTTGGCCAACATTAATCAGGAAGCTTTGTTGGGATTGGTTGCAGCATTTTTCAACTTTCAATTTCTAAACATTAGGGATGCTCAAACATTTTCACAAGCTTTGAGGATTGTAAAGATATTGTCAGGCCCCTTTCGGAATCTGAATCCGAGGAGGAAACTGAACAGCTGACAGGGAGTGGGAGTGTGGCTCCATTGGCTGTGAAGGAAACTGAGGAAGGGCAAAGTCCGGCTGGGCAGAGCAAGAAAGAGGTAGAACAAGGGAGAGGGAATTCAGAGGAAGACCCAGGCCTACCCCTTCTTCATCCTAGGGCACGCAGGGAAGAACAGAGAAGAGAGCAATGTGGGTTGCATGGCTTATGGGGGAGGAAAAGGCCCTGATTCCCTTCATTAGCCACAGCTGGGAACAGTTTATAAAAAAGGCAAGCTGTATGCGGCAGGCTGTTGGGAGAAAATGTGACTTTATCTTGTGTTGTCGTGGCTTATCTGTGTTCCTGGCGTCTTCCCAACTGTGTGAGTTTTGCCATGCTTCAAGTCTGAAATTTTTGTTCCTGCCCTGCCAAACTAATTACTCCAGTTTGGCTTTTTGGACTTTAAGTTACAGTTTGTGTTTACCCTGTTTGGACTTAATTTTCTGCAGTCAAAGGCTGTTCCTGGGAGAGTTTTTCTCCAACCAGAAGGTAACCTGGACATTGGGTGAAAAGTTGGAGATAATAAAGGGACTCTTATTGATTATCTGACTATGTTGCCTTTGTGCCACACCCCAGGTCATCATAGATATTTTGGTTACTTTAATATTATTTAGATGTGCTTGGTAAGTAACTATATGAATATCATAACTTTTAAATATTTTGTTTGTTTCATTGCAGCAGTATGCCCCAGCAAATTGCAATACTGAACACAAACTTGTAATAGGCTCAGCCTTTCCTTCCTACTAGTTCAATGTCACAGTATACAAGATATTACAGTGTGGTATCTTCCAATGTAGTGGATTTCCAAACTGACATCCAGGATGGATAATCATGAGAGATGCTTGTGATGCTGTTCTGAAACTTCTGGACAGGGTCAGATCACATTATGATTCTAAATCACATTCTGATTCAGACAAATACTTATATACTTAGTGTTTATGAACTTTTCTGCAAGAACTGGAAAAGTGAAGTACACAATCAGAAGTACCTATTGTCCATCTTGATTTTGAGCCTTGGTGTAGTTAAAGAGAACATGGAAGGAAAACATTTCTAAACCACTGTACAAACAACAGTACTTTTATTCTAGCTTTGCAGTGTGCCCAGTAAATTTGCTGCCTACACAAAAAATAAGGCATGCTATTTCCTGTGCAGTAATTAGTTCTGGTGGGTTGAGAAATGCGCACCACTCTTCATGCAAGTGCTGAATTTTAAAGCCAGGGAAAGCAAAGACATGGGTCTTTTTGCTTTTTTTCATCATTTGCACTGGAGTTCTGATTTAATGGAGTGAAGAAGGGTAGAGAACTTTCCTTCCTCTGTCATCTGAGTGATTGATGCACAGGACCTAAAGAGCTGTGAAAAGTTTACTCATGATTTTTGCTCTCTCAACACAAATACATTTTGGAGAAGTCCTCTGTCAGGCTGGGAATTGTTGTAAGAACTAGGAATGGTAGCTATTATTCTCAGAGTAAAAGAAGAAAAGGAACAACTGTTTGCCAGATGAGGGTCTTTCCTTTCTGGCAGTCCCATAGAAATGGCCAGGAAGACACAGAGTCCAGTGGCTGAATAAAAATGGAGTCCTAAACAATAAAATAACCATAGAGGAAGTTAGAAAAGCAATCGGAATGCAAAAGACAAATAAGACCCCTGGACCAGATGGAATTCCTTCAGAATTTTATAAGGAATTCCAAGAACTGCTAGAGGAGCTATTGGTTGATATTTACAATGAGGCGTTGGAAAATGCCAAGATACCTAAAATGTGGACTGAAGCCTATATTACACTTATACACAAGGAACAAGCAGACCCACAAAAAATGCAAAACTATCGGCCAATATCTTTACTAAACGTTGACTATAAAATAATGGCCTCAATTATGGCGGAAAGATTAAAAAGGATATTAAGCAGAATAATTTACACAGACCAGAATGGCTTTCTACCACATAGGCAGATAAAAACAAATAAAAGAATAATAATTGATATATTAGAATATTATGAAGTATATACGACCCGACTGGTGGCACTGATGTTCGTTGATGCCCAGAAAGCATCTGATAATTTGAATTGGAATTTCCTTATAAAACAATTAACAGGTATGAAATGTGGCAAAAATTTTATAGGATTTATTAAACAAATATATAATATCCAAATAGCAAAGGTATTAATAAATGGGGAAAGTACAGAAGATGTAATCATAAACAAAGGGGTTAGGCAAGGATGCCCTCTAGCACCATTATTGTATATACTGGCAGAAGAAATACTTTTAACACAAATAAGGCAGAACCAGGAAATTAAAGGGCTAAAAATTTAAAAAGAGGAATACAAGCTCCAGGTGTTTGCCGATGATATGGTGTTTATATTGGAAGAACTGATACAGACTGGCCCCAAACTACTACAGGAAATAGAAGAATATGGAAAGGTTGCAGGATTAAAAGTGAATAAAGACAAGACAAAAATCTTGACAAAAAACTGCACAAAGGAACTCAAGGAAGAACTGACAAATACATTAGGTATCCAGATAGCTAACAAAGTAAAATACCTAGGGATTTGGCTAACGGCTAGGTGTTCATCAATAAGAAAAGATAACTATGATAAGTTAATATCACAGATAGTTAAAGATTTAGATAATTGGTCAAACCTACAATTGTCATTGTTGGGGCGTATCTCAACAATAAAAATGAACATTCTACCGAAATTGCTGTTTCTATTTCAAACTGTGCCAGTCAGGTTGGAGAAGAAATTTTTTGCAGATTTAAACAAACATATTTTTAAATTTATATGGCAAAAGAAAAAGCCCAGAATCAAATCTAAAATACTGCAAGATGCCAGGAAGAAAGGAGGGTTTGGCCTCCCAGATTTTTTTTATTTTTTAATTACATTTATATGCAGCCTTCTCCAAAGACTCAGGGCGGCTTACAATTTTTGGGATACAACCCAGTGTGCTCAGCAATAGCCTTCATTCCATTGTATATGCCCGCTTATTACTAAGCGGCATTTTTACAAAGTCAGCTTATTGCCCCCAACAATCTTGTGTCCTCAGTTTACCTACCCCGAGAGGATGGAAGGCTGAGTCAACCTTGAGCCTGGTTGGATTCGAGCCTACACTAATTGTAGGCAGCTGGAACTTAAGTGCAGGCATTTAACAGCCTGAGCCACCAAGGCCCTTTGAACTCTACTATGAGGCGGCAATAGCGAATTGGCTTAGAGACTGGGCTAAATTAGAAAAAAGGAGAATATTAACTCTAGAGGGCTTCGATCTCCAACTTGGCTGGCATGCATTCATGTGGGACGAAAAGTATAAATACCATTCATATTTTGGAACAGTGGTTCTTAACCTGATATCGCCTGGGTGATTTTGTTTTCAGGGGCGATGGAATGAAAGGGGATGGGGGTGAAGGAATGGATGGGGGCAATATGGGGGCGATGGAGCGAGATATATTGGGAGAGAGAGAGATCTATATTGGTAGATAGGTAGTAGGTAGGTAGACAAAAAGACAGACAGGTAGGTAGATAGGCAGGAAGGCAGGCAGGCAAACAGACAGACCTTTTGGATGGATGGATGGATGGACGGATGGATGGACAGACAGAATGCGAGAGGGGCAGCACTTTGGGAAAGCGGTGGTGGTGGCTTTTCCCAACATGCTGCCGCATTCGAGGCGCTGGTTCATGTACGGTACAACAGTCAATGGGGTGAGCCTGCAGGGCGGCGCCGAACGCCCTGCCACCTCTTAGCATCCCCAAGGGTGTTGGCAGAGGAGCGCTAAGAGGCGGCAGGGGGGCATTCAAGGCGCCGGCCCTGCAGGCTCACCCATTGACTGTAGCACCGCCCGAGCCAGCCAAAATGGGTGAAACTGCAGGGCTCTGCTGGCCCCCTTGGGGACGCTAAGAGATGGCAGGGGAGCGGTTATGTTGGGGGAGGGGGGTGATGACAACTTCCTCAATGGCTCAAGGGGGCGATTCTTTCAAAAAGGTTAAGAACCACTGTTTTAGAAGACACCATGTGAGGAATGTGTTAATTAGTGTTTGGGAAAAAATGAAAAGGAGCTATTATCTAAAAGTCCCACTTTGGATATCCACCCTGGAAGCAGTAACCCACCCAAATGTGATGGAATATGACAGCATACATAGATATAAAGATTTACTATGTGAAACGGAAGAGCTTAAGAATAAAAACCAAATAAAAATGGAGATATCCTGGTGGCCTTTCTTACAAATCCAAACACATTATAAAAAAGATCGACAACAATTTGGCTTTAACATGACTACCCAAGAATTTGATAAAATATGGTTGGGGGAAGAAAAGAAATCAATTAGTAAAATATATAGATTTTTTTAAAATCACAAACTAAAGGAAGAAACAATTATGGATACGAAGATAAAATGGGCCAAAAATATGACCCATAATATTGAAACAGATAAATGGGAACATAATTGGCAAATGAACTATAAATTGACTTTATCAACAGCATATAAAGAAAATCTATATAAAATGACATATCGTTGGCATTTATCCCCAGCCAGGCTGGCAAAGATGAGTACCAATCTATTGCCCAAATGTTGGAAATGCAATCACTCACAAGGAACATATTTCCACATGTGGTGGACATGTCCATTCGCTAAGAAATACTGGCAAAAATAAAAAAACTGGATACTAGACATGGTAAAACAAAATTTAAAATTTGACCCTGAGATATTTCTCTTAGGTATGATTAACCTAAAAATGGAAAAGAAACATTACTACCTAATTCTGCATATTATAACTGCAGCTAGGTTAGCCTACACACAGAATTGGAAATCGTTGTCACCCCCTTCAGATGATATTGTAACTAAAAAGATTCATGAATGTGCCAAAATGGACAGTTTACCAAGAAAATAAAAAAATGGAGTCCTGCAAATTGCTGGTCTCTATCAGTCTTCTCTTCCATGCAAATCAGAATATTTGCATAGGGGATTCTATTGCATTTTTCAATGGAAAACATAGTTTCCTGCTGGATCACTCCAATCTGTCTTTACCCTGGTTCAGCAGCAGGTTGACACTGAAATGGAGGCTCTATTGTGAGAATACTAATGGTAAGCAGGCCATGTGGATCCTGGTGGAACTATGTAGTAAGCCCATAGTCTACTTTATAAGATTGTTATAAAAAATGATCAGGAAATATAGAAGGATCTTAAAAGTATCTAGAGCTGAACAATGTTTTAGATTTCCATTGAACAGACAGAAAAATACCTCTGACCCATAAGTAATTATACAAATTAGATGCCATTTGTGGATAATAACATCTAAACAATGCACTGCACTTCCAATTTTACATATAACATTTAATAAGGAAATAATAAAAACAACCACAGGAATTGTGCATCCTGAATCCCAGTTTTAATGTTAGTATAAATACTATAAGTTAAAGGATTTTTGATTTGCAGATTGCAATAATGTTCCAGGCCAGTGCTTTATTGGTTAAGGTTTTACTGTGTTTAAAAATAAAAAACAAGTCATTTTATTTTGTAACAAAGCTACAAACTATATCCAAAATATAGTTACTTTGATGCTGTGTGATATTTTGCTTTGAACACCTTGAGTAAAATTGATGCCAGGCTGATTTAATTTTCCCAGCTTTTACCTAAGAATGAAGCTTTACAAGAAGGTGAGAATGTGTAAATGGAAACAGATCTTTAAGGATTGGGGTTTTAGGAAATATCAGTTAAGATCTGATGCAAGGAAATAAATGGTAAAGTGCAGGATCAAAATACCCAGAGAAAAGAATGCATTTCCAAAGCCTCAAATAAATTTCTATTTGCTTTTCACATAGGACATTTTATACATACTTCAGGTTGAAAAAATAATGTCTCATCCCCACAAACCACTAATTCAGTTGTTGAATCAGGTAGCCTTAAAAAAATCTAAGGAATAAATGAGTAGAAGCATACATATCTATGCACCACTCTTTGGGATGGCCCTCAGCTTAAGGAGGATGGATCAGGCAAAGGAGATCTACATGGGTAGATGAGTTTCCTGACTGACAAACAGCTTGCATGGTGGAGCATTGGTTGAAGTGGGAGAAACAACTCATCAGAACCTCCCAATAGTTCCCATGGAGAGAAAGGACAAGCAAGAAATATGAAAAGATTGTGAAAGAGCATAGGAGTGAGAGAAAGACAAGCTCTCTTTTTATGACCCTGTAGTCTCTGTGTGGGATGGAGTCAGGGCGACTGGATGGAGCTAAGCAGGGGTGGGATTCTACCAGTTCGCACCTATTCGCTAGAACCAGTTGTTAACATTCTAAGCAGTTCAGAGAACCAGTTGTTAGAAGAAATTACTGGCCTAATCCTGTAAGGAAGGCAGGAAGGAAACATTCTGATGTTGCTTACAGAAACTGCCTCTCTGTTAACCCTTATTACATTCATGGCAGGACTAGACTTCCTGTTTCAGGAACTTCTCTGGAGTTTTTTTCCCCCTCCTTTGCTGGTACTTTGCTGGTACTTTGCTTGTGTGGAGTGACCATTCAAAGTTACAATGGCACTGAAAAAAGTGACTTATGACTGTTTTTCACTTACGACTGTTGCAGCATCCCCACAGTCACAAGAGGCCAGGCGAGGAGATGTGTGCCTCGATGTGAGTGATGTTGAGTTGGCCACGCCCAGCCAGTCACATGACAATCCAGCCGTGTCCACCCAGTCACATGACCACCAAGCCAAGCCCACCAACTAAGCCACATCCACAGAACTGGTTGTTAAAACATTTGAATCCCATCTCTGGAGCTAAGCATTTTCTGGCAGGATTCTCTTCCTGCCACCATGCAGGGTATTTTTTTCTTTGTGCTCTAGTAGAGAAACATCTGCTGCTATCTAGGATTGAATTCTCTCAGCCTTCTGAAGGGAAGATGAGTATCATCACCACTAGGCCACCATGCCACAAAGAGAAGGACAAACCTAGGAGAAAAATGATATAGTGATTGAAAGAATGTATAACAGTCAGAGAGAAGGAGATTGAGCAGAAAGGGAGCAAGCACATAAATAATGCAGTGGAATGAACGCAATGATGGGCAAGCAAGTAGGCAATGAAAAAAGGAAGGATGGAGCAGGTAATAGAATGATGGAATAAGCAATAAATGGAGAGTTTGGGAGAGCATGAGAGAAGGGTGAGAAAGAAAGATTGAAAGATAAATAAGTGGAAAAGTGAATGAAACAGAGTGAGACAGCAACTGAAAAAGATAATCGTGTATCAACTGTGTGGTAAGAAGGAGGCTGCAATGTCTGGTCTGCTTAATCAATGGATAAGTAAGGTTTTCAATAAAGTAGAACAGACGGATTGCTTCTACCCATTCTACAAATCAGGTTTTGATAGAGTGCTAAACATGCCAATCTAGGCCTCAGTCAGAATTGGTCAAATTGGAAAGAACAATGGTTACAATTTCCCATTCCCAGACAGGAAATCCAACAGTTAACTTTTTAAAAAAATTTCCTATATTAAAACAGAACCACTCACCAGTACTGTACTGTACTACTGTTATGTACTCACCAGTATCTGGTTTACTATTGAGGCAGAATAAAAATCAGCTATCATAAAAGAAGAAATTAAGCAGCATACATTTGTGCCAGCTTGTGCTCAGGAGTTTTGCTATCTGTCTAGATGAGGCCTAAATGGGACTATCCTCACATGCTAACAATAGCTTTCTTGCAGCTGTGGGCTGTGTGAAAAGAATTGTTATGGAGCTATAGTTTCTCTTCAGATTATTTTATACAAGGAGGTTAAGAAGAAGGAAACAAGCTGGACCCACAGATGCTGAAACAGAATTTATATTCTTCTATCCAGTTTCAAGATTTGATTGGTAATAATATCTAGGAAATAATTGATTGCTTTTGTTAGTACTGGTAGGCAACTGTAAAATGGGATGAAAAGAGAAATAGTAACAATATCCTTTCCTTCTCTTGTGGTTAATACATCTTATTTATTAAATAGTTGTGCTATCTTATACTTCTATTAACACTTCAGAAATGATTCAGAGCTGCAGCTTTGAAGATATATAAATAGTTATACTTTATGGCTCAGTAATTATAGGTTTCATTCCTTAACAATAAATCACACTGAACATAATTGCATAATTGCAGTTACTTCCAGTGAATGCATTTAATTTTTTAACTATTAATCAATTAAAGGCAGATAACTAATCAACCAACCTCTGGTTCCCACATTAGTCAAATATATATTTAAATACATAATCCCCAACATGTCTCCTCTCAATAGTTCCCACACATTAGGAAAGTGTGAAAGCTGTCATGTAATTTGGTTTAGAATTTTATCTTAGTTCAAAAGTTTCAAAGAGGGCCAGTTTGTATCAGACTTTGGAAATATCATAGCATTACAGATTACCTTGCCTGTGGCTAGATTTAAAACATAATGGCTGATAATGGCTAAAATCATCACTGATCATTTTATGCATCACTTGTCTATCTTAGACAGCTGGTTTGGGAAGTTTTTGACATCACATGTGACTTTAAATCTCCAAGGTAAGCAGGCATTAATCAGAAATGTGACTCATTGGCACTTCAGCAATGCTTTTTCCCACTTTTTATTCCCACTTGGAAGAGCAAATAAGACTCTAATTCAGTTTCATAGTAGATAAGCCAGAAAAAGTGAACCAACTTAGAGAAGGTTGAAGTATTCTTCTGCCCTAAATGAAAATCTGCCCTTCACACTTAAATATACAGCGGGGGAGAGAGAGAGAGAAAGAGAGAGATTGCTTTTCTCTGTTAGACATGAAAAAAAGATCTTGTTCACATGGAAAACAAAACACATAGAATTCTATGTTTACAGACTTCCTCCCTGCACCTGGCATATTCTTGTCAAGCTCTTACTGACTTCCTTATTTCAAGGGGTCAGTTCAACTCGCTCTAAGTAGAAAAAGAAAAAATACTATAGTAAGTGTTGACCCATGGTATGAAAACAAAGTAGAACATCAGAACCAGCCTTAAATAGTGGGTGGTTTTTTTAAGTTTCAGGGGAAAAATAAGGTTGTTGTAAACATTCAAGAAGAATAGAAAATAGAAAGGAGTGTCAATCAAGTAATACACCAAGGACATACATGCAGAGACATCACCATTGTTGATAAATGTCCCATTTATTAAAAAAAACCTTTGAAAACATGGACAACTCAGCCATTTTCTATGCTTATGGGGAAGGATAAGAGTTGAAGATTAGTGAATAGGATAGGAAACTGTTAATTCTCTAAAAGGATTAAGTAGACTGGATCTGTACTAGTGAACTAGGCTAATACAAAATTGGGTGGCTGTTGTATCAGTTTGTTGGTTAAACCTAACCATTGTCTTACAGCATTCAATAAGTAAAGTCATAGCATACAGTTATTTATTATTATTTATTACTGAATGAAAAACTCCTGGTGACCTTCTACCGCTGCAGCATAGAGAGTATCTTAACTTACTGCACCTGTGTTTGGCTTGCCAGTTGCACAGTGGCAGATAGGACAGCACTCCAGAGGGTTAACATCATTGCCCAGAAGATCATTGGTTGCCCTCTCCCCTCTTTGGAAGAGCTTTATAGCTCCCACTGCCTTAAGAAAGTTCAAAACTTTCTCAAAGATCCATCTCATCCTGGGCACCCTTTTTTTTAACTATTACTATCTGGCAGATGGTACAGGATAACAAAAACAAGGATAAATAGGCTGAAAAACAGCTTCTATCCCAGGCCAGTAACTCTATTGAATTCTACTGTATAGTGCAATATTAATGCAATATCAGGCATTTTCAATTCAATGTATAGAATGTGAAGGATGTTCTTGGAACACAATAATTATAGAACAATAGCTCAGGTTTAGGCTTAACACAGTTTTTCAAAGTTGGCAATTTTAAGATGTATGATTTAATATCCCAAATTCCCCAGCCAGCAGAATTCTGGAAGTTGTCCATGCATCTTAGTTACCAAGGTTTTTTGGGGGGGTGGGGTGAGGGAAGCAGTTTATCATGTTTTGCAACTTAGTTGCAGAATTTCCCCAAAAGTCATTAATGTCTAGTGGATTGTTGGGTTGGGATGGGTTTGCCATATGTAGGGTATGTACTGTAAAATGAACTGTCTACTGTCTGTAAGAGAATGGGAGGGTGCATACACTGAAAGAAGAGCAGAAGGTAAAGGATAATATAATAACCATTTACAAAATGGCAACCCATCATACATCATTTAAAGGTCAATCACTTATCATAAGCTCCTTATTCAAAATCAGTTTTCTTACAGGAAATTTAGTTGTATTTAGCTGTATTAATAATACAATTAATCTCCCCTTAAACATTTAAGCATATTGAAAATGTGCTACTTTATTTAATAATTTAAGAATAAGTGCCCTTTCAATGATCCACAAACCTCTGTATATAATAAACTTTGCTAAGAATCTACCAGTATTTGCATTTCCTGAATTGGATGAGGAGAGCACATCTTTCTCCTTCTGTCCTGGCCACTTTTTACAGAGACACGACAGAGAGCATTTTAACAAATTGCATCATTGTTTGGTTTGGTGGTAGCAGTGCCTCAGACAGAAGGTCCATACAGAGAGTGGTAAGGACAACTGAGAAGATTATAGGAAGCTCGCCTCCCATTATTCAGGATACTGTTTATAAGTACTATGTGTTTAGAGCATGAAGCATTGTTATAGACCACACACACACACACACACACACACACACTTTATGGTCTGCTTCTGTTGCTCTCCTCTGGGAGAACGTTTTGTAGTACTGTATCTATAGCAGGACTACTAGATTCCATAACAGCTTTGTTTCTTATGCTGTCTTCTTGTAAACTTTTTTTTCCCACCATATATATGTATACATTTGAAATAGGGTGTGATGTTTCTCTGTGTCATGTGTGTGTGTGTGTGTGTGTGTGTGTGTGCATAATAGTTATCCTTTGAGGACTAAACATAATGACGTTTCATTTTAATGTATGCTGTACATACTTTAAATGTACATACTTTAAATGTACGTACATTTAAAGTGACAATAAATTTTCTATTCTATTCTATTCTATTCTTGAAGAATCTTAGGGAAGAATCTGTTGCAGTGTGAGGATACTAAAGCAGTGAAGAGAGTGGATCTATGGTGAATCTAATCCTATTGATCAACACATCTGGTGTAGTCTGTAATACTGTTCTCCATCAGTCCTTCCCAAGTGTGAATTGATGGCTGCTCTGCTCAAAAACTCTTTGTTCGCTTCAGATTGCTTGCCTGCTGCTAAGGGAATCACTTTCATAGTGATATCTATTTCAAAATGCTTAAAGCTGGGGCCTACTGCCTGAAGAGTGTGTAGGAAAGGGGAAAATAGATCAGAAGAAAGTGACTGTCTTTGACACCGTTTTTGGTAGTTGTGTTGACCTTTGAAAGAGGACCACAGGCTGCCAATTACAAGCAGGGAATACAGCAGAAGGAATCGCAGGTATTGATTTTTGCAAGGCAAAAATACCCGATGTGTTTTATATTTTCACACTTTTTCTAGATGATTGTAGCCCTCTTTAAAACTTTTTCAAGGCTGTTTCTCTAAATGCCAGCTCTTTTTATAAGAGTTTTATTTATTTGTTTAATATTATTTGTATGTTGTTGTAATTTCCTGTAATGTATTCAACTCAGTGGAGCATTAAAGCAACCCATCCTTCCATTATTCTCCACTGGCACCCTGTAACAGCTAAAACCATAGATAATTAGTTTGGAGTAGTCATCAAAATGCTGAAATAGAAGCCTGGAGATTATAGATCAGGGCTGTCAAACTTAATTTCATTGAGAGCTACATCAGAATTGTGTTTGACCTCGGCGGCTGGGTGGGCATGTGTCAGAAAATGGAACTTTCTGGTGTTGCTATGCAGTTTACAACTTGTAGGGTTTTGGAGGCAGACCAAATCCACCAATGACAGGGTAATACCACATACCCTGGAATGGCATCACAAGCCACGCCCCTTGGTATATAAGGGGCATCTCTCTCTGAGGAGAATCGCTCTCCTTGCCTGCTCTTGCTGCTATTACTTCTGCTCTGCTTGGGTATCTCAGATGTATGAGGAGGAGGAACCTCATGTCATAAGAGAAAGGAGAGACAGAGAGGGAAAAGCCTAAAAGCCTAAAAAGAAAGGTCTAAGTTTCTTTAGGAGTTGTTCTCAATTGTCCTTAAGAGAGATTGATCAGCCTAGGCGATCAATTCTCTCAAATACTTACCTCAGAACTCTTAACAACCTAATCTAAAGGATTGAGAAAACCTAACTACATAGGTAGTCACAGAAACCAAGTGAGACCTGAAGAAAGAGAAACTAAAGAAGGCAAAAGATATTGGTAATAGTCTTTCTGTATGTTTATTTGATTTAAGCTGCTTGTACAATAAAGGTTTGGTTTGAAAACAGACTGGGCTCAGTATCTTTGTACAATTTAAATATATAGACAGATTAACAAGATCCTCTAAACATTAGTCAATCATAGGATTGATTAAAAAATATTTTAACAGCATGGCCAGGGTAGACATAGCCAGCTTCACATTGTGTCAGGGATGTGTGGTGGCCTGAGAGCTCGGCCAGTGAAAACGGAGCTCAAGAGGGCCGCACATTGCCTTTGCAATCTCCATTTTCAACTGCAATGGCCTCCTGCAACTCTCTGCCAGTGAAAATAGAGCCCAGGAGGGCTGCACGTGGCCCTCCTGAGCTCCCTTTTTACTGGCAGAGGCACAGGGGGCCAGTCCTTCACTGTTTCCAGGGTGGCCCCATGGGCCAGATCTAAGCACTCCACCGGCTGGATCCAGCCTGCGGGCCTTGTGTCTGACACCCCTGCTATAGATTCTAGTTTTCCTTTAGGCACAGAAGCCAGCTAGGTGACTTTGCACCACTGATTCTCTTTCAGCCCAATCTACCTCGCAGAGTCTTTGTGAGAAAATAGGAAGCAGTAGCATTAGGTACGTACATCATCTTGAATTGAATAAAACGAATAAACGAATAAGTAAACAACAATCCTATTTCCCACAAAGAAAGTGGATTTTAATCACTTTCTAGTTTTCTGAATTTGGGATACTGTTCTATCACAAATCTTTGTTCAGATTATTTCTATAGTATATGTGTATTTCAGTGGCTACTCTGTGCTCATTGTCCTGCTGTATGTTTTAAAGTCTGGTTTTCTACCAACATTTGCAGATATGTTTAAGAAATCCAAATTTAGAAGTTAAAATGAAAATTTGGATCCAATTATTCACTGTCTCCTCCCATGTTAAAAAAGTTTTGATTACTTTGTAACCAAAATCTTTGTTGAAAGAACAAGCTAGTTTTTCTTATTGGTAAGCTCTTGGAAGTTGCTTTCATCCTCCACCATCATGAACACATGCACCATGCCCACATACCCAAATCACCATTCTTGGTGGTGTCCAGTGATTTTAATTCAAGTCTTTGGAAGCAAGGGTTGATTGTGCTAACATGAAGCAATGAAAAACAGGTAAAAAAACAAAACAAAAGAAACAATTTGTTACATAATAGCAATTTCAGAACCAGCATCCCAAACTTATCCTACCGTGTTTCCCCGAAAATAAGACACTGTCTTATATTTTTTGGCTCCCAAAAACACACTAGGTCTTATTTTCGGGGTAGGTCTTATATATTTATGGTGCCAAATAGTGGGTGTAAGTGTGTAGGGGGGGTGTTTCACGGGTGCACGGTTGCTCCCTGAAAAGTCTTCCTGGAACTGGAGATTTACACTAGGTCTTATTTTCGGGTAGGTCTTATATTAGGGAAGGTTTAGAAAATAGTGCTAGGTCTTACTTTCGGGGTAGGTCTTATTTTCGGGGAAACACGGTATCTGCTTCTAGCAGTCTTTTCTTTATCCAGCAATTGAAGCTGAAATGTCTCCAGTATAAATTTTGCTTCAGCCTCACTTTGAAACAGAACTTTAATTCTGGTTTTAGGAAAGTTGGAGAAGTTATTATAGAACTATTACAGACCGCTCTACTAGGAAGGGAAATCTATTTCTCTTGCAGCAGTGGATTGAATGATAAGAAAAGAAAATTGAGGAGAGGAAGAAAAGTGATATAAAAATAAAATGCACTCCCTCTTGTAATAAACATGGGATTTTTAATCTTCAAATATAACAGAGTTGTTCAATGTGCCATCAAATACATGATTGTTTTTTGTCAATGGCTTACTGTGAAACCAATGCAATTATACTCATCCCTAATGGCAAGAAACATTTAAGAATTTTTCTTAATTATTAGCACAGCAATTGTGTACACTCCACAATGCTTAATGATCCTTCACATCTTTTATGGAAATGTTTATTCTTTTAAATGTCCCAATAAAGCAAACAACAGAAGGAAGCGGGGAGGAGATCACTTGCAATCAGCTCAGATCATCCAGACCACTAGACTGCTTTGGTTAAATAAGGTGCATATCTTGTAGGAGAAAAAATTCCTTTTGTTTAGTATAAGGAGACTTGCAGGAGACAATTTTTCCAGACACAAAAATATGATTATTTATTTAAAGGAGTTTAAGAAAGAAGAAGATTTTGACCATCTTCTTTTATTATTTCCTCCCAATAATAAATTGAAAATATTATATTTTGTAATTTGCTTTTCAGGCATTTCTATCTCATCTCTGAACTGAATGAACTTTACAAACTTAATTATACATTTAGATTGAATTATTGAACAAATTGCATAGTAACATTAAAGTTATTTGTCAGTTAAATTTAGTGAGTTTGTCTTGAGACATGTGAATAAACACCTCATTGAAATGGTGCAATGTACTGATCACTTACGTTGTTAATTTTTTATTAATTATTATTACTTTTATGTTGGTGCCTTGAATTCAGTCTTGACTCCTGGAAACTGTCTGGACTAGTCTCTGTAGTTTCCTTGGCAAGGTTTTTCAGAAGTGGTTTCTATTTTCTACTTCCTAGGGCTGAGAGTGATTGGCCTAAAGTTACTGGCTTTGTGCCTAAGGTGAGGCTAAAATTCATGACCTCCTGGTTATTAGCCTGATGCCTTAACCACTTCACCAATTTGGCACTCATACTGTTAATAACTATGAGAAAATGGGCAAGCACTTACAACACATTCAGGGTCTCTTAATCTTCTCAGTTTGATATAATTTGTGATTAAACTAAAGGCAAATACAGTGTTATCAGCCACATATTTATGACTGGCATTCTTTCTGAGTTTTTTTCCCTTGGGCAAAAAAAAGCATAGGCTAACATCAAAGAATATTCCTGCAGTCCCAAATGTATGCTGATATTTTTATTTTGATATTCCCAAGTTCTATTCTAGAACCTTCTATTAATTTCTTACCTAATATTCTTCAATATTCAATTATCACCATAAATTTCTGTATCTATATTTATATCTATTAATCTACACCATCCATGTATCTGTTTCTGTATTGTATATCCATATATCTTCTATCTGTATATGTCTCTATAGCTGTATGTATACATTTATAGCATTTATATTCATGTATGAATCTAAAGATAAAGGTAAAATTTGTTTCAAGATGAACTCCTGATGCCACTGCCTTCTTCAAAGATTCTTTTGTAATTCCATCTGTATGGAACTGAGATGATTTGATGATCAATCTAAACACTAACATGGGTCCACCCTTTTTAGATTTTCAAAATCAGCCAAATTCATCTGAGTAATGAAATTTGCTATAACATCTATCGATTTCAGGGTTTGAATGAGCAGGCTAGCTAGACATTGAGAAATTAGAATATACATCTGAATGCATACATTGATACATCCTCCGTTGACATAAATTGACTGCCTTCTCATTGGGCCTTTCTTCTACTCTGTGTATGATTCATTTTATACCTACAATTTGGATGTCTCACTAGCAAAAGCAAATAAGTATAGATTTTCTGTAGATATTTTCTATTGATAGTTCAGGTGGCCTTTTGCTTGGCTCAGTCAGATGCAAACAGCAGGAGCCAAGTGCCAATGTTAGGAACCAAAAATATTGGGAAGGGACAAAAAAACGACAACAGGAAAACTCTGAATCCAATAGAATTGTTATTTATTTATTTATTTATTTATTTATTTATTTATTTATTTAGTCAATCACTTACAAGATAATAAGTATAAGGATAAACATAGTTGTGAATACATGAAATGAATACATATAAGAAAAATAAAAGAAACAATAGGACAGGGACGGTATGCACGTTGATACACTTATGCATGCCCCCTACAGACCTCTTAGGAAAGGGGTGAGGTCAATAGTAGACAGTCTAAGGTTAAAGTTTTTGGGGTTTGGGGAAGAAACCACAGAGTCAGGTAGAGTATTCCAGACATTGACCACTCTGTTGCTGAAGTCGTATTTCCTGCAATCAAGTTTGGTGCGGTTAACCTTGAGTTTGTATCTATTGTGTGCTCTTGTATTGTTATGGTTGAAGCTGAAGTATTCATTGACCAGAAGGACATTGCAATGTATGATTTTATATACTATACTTAGATCAGACTGAAGGCGGCATAGTTCTAGGTTTTCTAGGTCTAGAATTTCAAGTCTGGTGGCATAAGGTATTCTGCAAAGTAGAGGAGTGTAGAACTCTTCTTGTGAAATATTTCTGGACTTTCTCAACTGTGTTAATATCAGATACGTGATGTGGGTTCCAGACTGATGAGCTGTATTCGAGTATTGGTCTAGCAAATGTTTTGTATGCCCTAGTTAACAGTGTGATATTACCAGAGAAAAAGCTACGTAGGATTAAATTAACAACTCTTAATGCCTTTTGGCTATGTAGTTACAGTGGGCTCTAGCACTTAGATCATTAGAGATGAGTATTCCAAGCTCCTTGATGGAGTTTGGATCATCAACAAGGTCTTGACTATTCAGTTTGTATTTTATTTTCTGATTTTTTTTGCCAATATGTAAGACAGAGCATTTATTTGTTGAGATTTGCAGTTGCCATTTGTTTGACCATTCTGATACATAGTCGAGGTCTTTAGAAGGGTAGCAGTATTGTCTGTGGTGTTGAATAGCTTTACATCATCAGTGAAGAGAATGCAGTTGCTCTTAATATGATCATAGGGGTCATTTATGTAGAGTATGAAGAGAGTTGGTCCTAGAACGCTGCCTTGGGGGACACCACTGTTGACAGGTACAGAATTTGATAAGACGCTCCCAATTTTGACCATTTGTTGTCTGTTTGACAGGAATGCTTCTATCCAGTTATGCAGTTGTCCAGAGATACCATAAGATTTTAGTTTTAGTAGTAGTTTGTCATGTACCACTGAATCAAAGGCTTTACGGAAGTCTATATAGATTGCATCTATTGCTGTGCCCTGATCAAGTTGTGTAGTCCATATGTTTTTGCAGTGTAAGAGTTGCAGATTACAGGATAGTTTTTTTTTTGAAACCATATTGTTTGTTAGAGAGTAGGTTGTTTGTCTCTAAGTGGAGGATAATGGATTGGTTAATAATTGATTTGATGACTTTACAGGTGACGCAGCATAAAGAGATTGGTTTGTAATTTTCAACTAGACTGGGTTCTCCCTTTTTGAAGATGGGGATGACCATGGCTTGTGACCATAGTTTTGGCAAGGAGCTGGTCCTGAAAGATTTTTCAAAGATTATGCTTAGAGGTTCGGCTATGGCAGTAGATAGCTTTTTTAAGAAGTAGGCACCTATTCCATCCGGTCCAGTAGATAGAGATGGTTTTAGATTGCATAGTGCTTTTTCAACATTGTCTTCTGTAAAATCGATATGTATTATATCATTATAGTTGTCTGTGGTTTGACTAGGAAATACTGGGCATGAGCCATTGCTGTTTACAAATACTGAGCCATAGAATGTGTTAAAGAGGTTGGCTTTAATGGTGTCGTCGTTGCAGTCTGTACCATTAGGCCCTTTCAGGGGTGGGATGAATCTTGAGTCTTTTAGTCTGTTGTTTACAAAATTGTAGAACGCACGGGTGGAATTGGTGCGTAGAAGGTTTTCCACTTGTTTAATGTGATAATTGGTGCAATCAGTCCTTATCTGGTGGCATAAATATTTGTATCTGCTTTTGAAGTTGGCAGCGTGACCAGATTTGTTTTTTTGCCAAAGTGATCTTTTTTTGGATTGAAGTTTCCTTATTGTTATGGGTAATCTGTTTTTTTTCTGGTTTTGGGAGTTGTTATTGGTACATATAGTTTGATGACTCTTTGGATTTCAAGTAAAAATATGTTGTAATGGTCTTCAACAGTATTGCATCCAGTGAATAGAGATTGCCAATCAAGGGATGAGAGATCGTTGTCTATAAGATCATAGTTGCCTTTTTTGAAGTTATAATTGGGGATCACATTGTTGTGATGATTTTTATGCGGACATATGTTGAGACAAAAGTCAATCATGTTGTGGTCACTGTTGGAAAAGGGTTCTTTAATTTGTATTCTGTAAATTGAGTTCAAACTATTGCAGAAGATGAGATCGAGGCAGTTGTTAAGTCTAGTATTGTTGGTTACTAGTTGTTCCAGTCCTAGATTTGTTACAGCATTGTAGAAGGTTGAATGTACGGGTTCAGTTTTACATTTGTTTAGGGTCCAGTTAATATGAGGTAGATTGAAGTCACCAAGAAAGATAAAAGCATGTGGGCAGGATGATGCCCATGTTAGTAGTGAATTAAGCTTGTTTACATGTTCTATGTCATAATCAGGGGCTCTGTAACATAGTAAGAATTGAAATGTGATATTTAAGGACTGTTCACAGACGATGGTCTCAGGAAGAGCAAGCTTCTGGGTGACTTGGATGTTTTTTAGATGTAAGGACTTTTTATAGAAGATAGCAACATCACCTCCTCTACGGATTTCACGATCTGATTGGTAAACATGATAGTCTCTTACTGTGGTAATGGAGTCAGGGAAAGATGCGTTGAGCCATGTTTCACAGATAAAAATGATGTCAAATTTAGCCGTACTTAGTAAGAGGAAGAATTCAGGTATTTTGTTCACAAGGCTTCTTGCATTGAGTAGCTTTCATTTAAGCCAGCTGTAGTTGGAATTAAGGTAGTTAGGGGTGTGCGTGCCTAGTCTTGGGTGATGGTGGATTGGTTGGTGTAGGGTTGGATGCTGGGTTGTGGGTTGTGTGACTTACTTTTGATACAATCAGCATGGTAGTCTATGCACAGGTCCTTCTCTCCATTGTCTAGACGTTTTTTGAGTTCTGTGCGGAGTACACGGGAGCGGGCACATTGTTGTATGGTTAAGTCAGGGTGAGAACGAAGGTTCTTATGATTGGTGTTGCTTTTGGTGAGTGAATTTATAGTGTAGATGAATTTATGTTTGCTTGATTCATTTTTGCAAATGACCCTGCAGAAGTGTGGGGCCATTGAGCCATCTCTGTTTTTGATCTCTGGGCCAATGTGGGAAATGTCAAGTATTTCATCAGGGGAGATGGTTGATGCTTGATAGTCACTGATGATGTTGCAGACAATTGTGATGTCATTATTGTCATTGGTGTCCTCTAGACCAAATAGGATGGCGTTCGGATGCTTCCGTTCGTGCTTGACAGCTTCTCTGACGAGGATTGGGATATCATTATTTTTTTGATTTATGTTTTTTTGTGGATTGGGTTGTGGTGGTTGGGTAGAGATGTGGTTTGTAACTATTGGCTGTTCAGTTTTTTGTGTTGTGTCTTTTTTTCAAGGTTATTTAATCTTTCTTTTAAAGCATCCAGGGATGCTGCTATGGTTTCAAGGGATGTTATTCGTGTTTCTATGGTATCAATTCTTTCAGATTGGGCTATATATTTGTCCAGTTTGGGTCTGCATTGTTGGCAGAGATACTCTCACTCTTTTCCTCCTTCAGTTTCCCTAGTAAGACATCCATCCATTCAATTTCCCTAGTAAAACATCCATTCAAATGCAAAACATTTCTCTTCTAGTTTTCCTAACTTTAGAGGAAGCTCAGATTTATTTGTGCAAAATATTGGTCAGTAGAGGGGTGATTGAGGATTTAATTAATGATTCAAATCATAAATAGAATTAAGGAAGTCATTCACATATTCTGAATAGAAATACTAGCTTTGGGATCTTATGCAATAATTGAAATTCTCAAGAAACAAGCATGCATAAAGTCTGCATAAAACTTTTATTGAATGCCATTTGCCTAAGCAACATATTTTCATGCACACACATTTACTCAAGTTTCCCCATTGCAAATTGTCCAAGTTTGTAAGGCACATTAGGAGGGATAAGATACCAACATCCAATGGCCATATGCACAAATGTTGAAATGACTTAGAATGATGTCACCAGCATCCATCAAACGTTCTTTTCCATGTCATCTCTTCTTTTGTTAATCATAGCATGATCTGTAGCATGGCAATTCTTATCTTTGGGAGCCTGCATTCAGGCCTAGTCTGGTGGTTTCCTTTCTTTTCACCCACCTCTGCACATCATTTTCCCCCTAGGTTCAAAGTTTGTTACTTTACTTCACCCAATATTTTATTTCTTGCAATAACCCAGTGTCTCACAGCCAACTGATATTCCCAGGGAACCCTCCTAACAGGTCTTGAATGAGAAATGAAACAGATGAATCTGCTGCCAATCCTTCCCCCCCACAAAATCCCCCAAGGGTGGGTAATGTTTTCTTCTTTTCAGTAGACTCACCATCTCATTGTAACCACCAAGGAGCAACATACTAGAACTGAACTTCACTTGCAACACTGTTTCATGTTCTCAGAGAGGCATAATAATCAATACTGAAAACAGACTTCCAGGTCTAGTGAAAATAGTATTCCCAATGCACACCAGTTTTATTTAACCTTTGGAGCTTTGCACTGCAGTCTGTCAAGGCAATGTTATTTCAGGTAAGAATATTTTGCAGCAGAACAGCTATCTTGTGTGCAGTTGCTTGATCTCAAACCTTTCAAATGTACCATAAAATAGCCTTCTGAATCATCTACCATTTGTGAATGAATACTATCATTTCCAAGAAATAAAACAATGGACATTTTACAGGCATTAATTCATTGCCTCCTGAAGCAGTGCTCCTGATAAATTGTGACACATCAGATGTTCAAATGATCTGACCAAAGATTAAGCTCTAGAATCACACAGATGTGTGTTTACATTGGGATTGATCCTTATTCAAGAATGTAATCATGTATAAAGGAATTACCAGGCAGATGGACTCTTCCCCTTCAAGTTTTGATAATAACAGGTTGGTGGGAAGATCTGAAAAGCTTGTGTTCATTTGAACCACAAAGTAATTTTCCACCTGATTTTGGATCCTGATAATGCATCAACCAAGGGTTCTACTTATGCTTAAATAAATGCCAGAGAATTCTTATGCAGACTTTACCACCTGATAGACGTTAGCATAAGTATTTATGTTCCTCTTACTAAATACCACACACCTGGACAAACTTGTGGTTTCAGACTTTCTTCATAAAGGACTTTAAAAATCAGATCAGGGCTTTTAATTGGGCCATGAAACACACTGCATTCCAAACTGTATCTTTTAGAATTAAGCTGTGCAATGTTTTCTGGGCCAAGACTACTTGAATTTTAAAGGTCATGCCAAAGAACATTTCAAAAAGAAACCCTGGTGGTGAAACTACATTTGTCTTTCTTTCACTTATATATAAAACATATCAAAATCTCGTTTATTTCCTCATGAACAGTATTTCCTGTTGGCATTATATTAATAAATGTTCATTCTATCATATTACAAACTTATATTTAGTAAATATAATGGGGACAGTTTGGACAGTCCTGATGCTTTGAGGTGGTAGATCTCTCTTTTAGAACAGAGGCAATATTCCACTCTAGCCCATTTTTCTCAATTTATATTTCACTGATAGATGCTAGACATCCTTCAAGAAACATGTTCAAAGTCTTGTAGATAACAAGAGCTGTGAAGGCCATTAATCTTTGTAGTGATCTCTTATTAAGAGCCATGCTGGTACATTGGTTAGAATGCAGTACTGCAGGCTACTTCTGCTGACTGCCTGTAATTTGGCAGTTCAAATCTCACGCAAGGTTGACTCGGGCTTCTATCCTTCCAAGGTGGGTAAATGAGGATCCAGATTGTTGGTGGCAATATTCTAACTCTGTAAACCACTTAGAGAGGACTGTAAAGCACTGTGAAGTGGTATATAAGTCTAAGTGCTACTGCTGTTGTTATTATCATTCTTTGTAACAAGATAATCTGCCAAGAAAATATCTCTTTGAAGCAGGAAATTTTCCTCCTATTGGCCCGTAAGGTACCACCAGATCACTGACTCATCAAACAAGGACTTTGGTTGATTGGTTGCTTATTGACATTTGTCTATTCTTCTGGCATAACAGTAATGTGTTCAGAATTAATCCAAATGGTAGAAAACTATTGTGATGAACACCTGATCATCTGACACTAGGGTAATTTGAATGACATTTATTCAGGGGTATATGACATTTATTCAGGGGTGGGATTCAACATTTTTAACAACCGGTTCTGTGGGTGTGGCTTAGGTGGTGGGCGTGGCTTAAGTGGGCATATGACTGGGTGGACATGGCTTGGTGGTCATGTTATTGGCTGGGTGTGGCCAACTCAATATCACTCACATCAAGGCACGCATCTCCTCGCCTGGCCTCTCATGACTGTGGGGATGCTGCAACAGTCATAAGTGTGAAAAATGGTCATAAATCACTTTTTTCAATGCCATAGTAACTTTGAATGGTCACTCCACACAAGCAAAGTACCAACAAAGGAGGGAAAAACTCCAGAGATGTTCCTGAGACAGGAAGTCTAGTCTTGCCAAGAATGTAATAAGGGTTAACGGAGAGTTTCTGTAGGCAACACCAGAATGTTTCCTTCCTGCCTTCCTTACAGGATTAGGCCAGTAATTTCTTCTAACAACAGTTCTCTGAACTGCTTAGAATGTTAACAACCGGTTCTAGCGAATAGGTGCAAACTGGTAGAATCCCACCCCTACATTTATTTTGTTTTCAATATGATTGTTAAACTGTGAACATACTTATAACAGCTGCTGGTGAGGATGTGATTTCTGATTCCCAGACTCCTATCACCCAACTTCACTCACTAATATTTCAATGGAGTAATATAATATATGTGTTTTTCTCCACCTAGCAGCTAAACTGGAAACATTATGTTGGTCTATGACTGTAACAAAGATGATCCGATTGATTTGATTGAAGGGAAACATAGCCACCAACACTAATCTTAACTTGTCCTACATCAGAACTACAAGGTCAGTAACACTTGCCTACCTTGATGCAGAGTTTGGATAGACATTGGTAATCAAGTCAGAACAAATTACAGGTAGTCCTCAAGTTATAACCACCATTGAGCCCAAAATTTAAATTGCTAAGTGAAACATTTGTTAAGTTTGTCTCATTTTACGATTTTTCTTGCCACAGTTGTTAAGTGAATCGCTGCAGTTGTTAAGTTAGTAGTATGGTTGTTAAGTGAGCCTGGATTTCCCCTTGACTTTGCTTGTCAGAAGGGTGCAAAAAGTGATTACATGACCTTGGGACACAGCAACGGTTGTAAATATGAACCAATTCCAAGCATCTGATTTTGATTACATGTTCATGGCGATGCTGCAAAAGTTATAATTTTGCAAAATGGTCATAAGTCACTTTTTTCAGCGCCATTGTAACTTTGAACTAAACAAACTGATGTAAGTCAAAGGCTACCTATATTCTGAATATTAATAATAATAATAATTTATTAGACTTGTATGCCGCCCTCTCTCCCTAAGGACTCAGTGCGACTAACAATAAAAAACTCAGTACAAAAATTTACATTAAAAAACAATTAAACAATTACAAGCCTAATAATAATAAAATAATAAAATAAAAATTAATTAAAATAACTCTAAAACAAGCCCTCCCCCGCCCTTGGTCAGTCCAGACCAGCCTGTTGAAAGAGCCAGGTCTTCAGGTCACGGCGGAAGAAGCGGAGATCAGGGGCCAAACGAAGGCCTAAGGGGAGCTGATTCCACAGGGTGGGTGCTCCCACAGAGAAGGCCCTACCCCTGGGCACTGCCAACCAACAATGTCTAACTGATGGAAAGCCCTGCCTGTGGGAGCGTACTGGGCGATCGGAGCGTGATGCCGGCAGGAGACACTTCTGCAAGTACCCCAGACCCAAGCCATGTAGGACTTTGTATATTGTTATCAATACCTTGAATCTCACCCGGAAGGCAACCAGCAACCAATGCAGGGAGTATCGGGACACCCCCATCACAGCCCGCGCGGCCGCATTCTGCCCTAGCTGCAACCTCTGGGTGGTCCACAAGGGCAGTCCCATGTACAGAGCGTTGCAGTAGTCAATTCGGGAAGTGACGAGTGCATGAGTGACTGTCCGTAGGGCATCTCGGCTCAGGTAAGGGCGCAGCTGGCGAACCAGCTGCACCTGGGCAAATGCCCCCCTGGTCACAGCTCCCACCTGCTCCTCCAAACTGAGCTGTGTATCGAGGAGGACACCCAGGTTGCACGTCCTGTCCATGGGGGGCAACACCTCTCCCCCCATGACCAAAGATGGTATATCCTGAGTAATCCAAGATGCCAGTATGCACAGCCACTCAGTCTTAGCTGGGTTGAGTCAGAGCCTGTTCCTCCCCATTCAGATCCGCACCTCATCCAGACAACGGTACATCACAGGGAGAGCATCACTAATATGGTTCGGGGTGGAGATGTAGAGCTGGGTATCATCCGCATATTGGTGATACCTCACCCCGAAACCATGGATGATCTCACCCAGCGGCTTCATGTAGATATTCTTGTGCCACGTAGGGAACATGTTAAAGCAGTTCTTTCAATAAGTCCATATACGATTAAAAATAGATTTTTAATGATTTTCACAATCTTGAAGATGGATTGAATAACATTTTTCAGGGGAATAGGCATTTTCCACCCAGATCATTTCAGAGCAGTAATCTACCATTTCTCACAATTTCCAGCAATGCAATTCTGCATGTAAGAGAATATAAATGAGTTTGTTATTTAACAATCTTTGAAAATTAGGTAATGAGGATTTATTAAGTCTGATTAAATATGAATGCATTTCTTTCATATATCTCCTCACCCTTTGGATTAATTGATCATGGAAATACAGCGGTTGGCTGAGAATTCAACATCCACAAGTAAGTATAAGAGAGGAAAATGTGTTTGTGTCTAAGGCATTTGCTCAGCTAGCAAGGTCTTCTTTTATCATCACAATTGTTTTGCAATGGGAAGTGCTTAACTTCATTGAGTCCCATTTACCTATTTCAGATTCTTGTTTAAAGCACTACTGTCACATCCGGATCTGATGGAAAAGAGAAATAACGCTCTGTGTAACCACTCACAATTTTTAAATATAGTGTTACAGAGGACAACAAGAAAATTAAACTTTTTAGCACTACTGCCTCTGGCAAACATTTAAACCATCACAGCCAGAGAGACTGTTTAGAAAAGCATTATGGCTGATGATACAAAAGAAAGTTACAAGAAAATTAACAGGGTTTCAACATTTCTGTTTCTCTCCTGGCCTGCTGAAATTGGTCCTCTGGTTTTAGTTTGGAATTTCTTGTTCTTCTTCCTTTGGGATTCTACTTGAAAATGCAGGAGGAATGTAGGCATCCTGCAGATTATCTGAGAAAATAATTGTACAATGAAAATTCATGCCTTTGGCCATCCCATAACTCAGGCGTGTCAAACTTGCATCATCACAGCAGTGTCATGTGATGTATAGTGACTTTTCCCCCCTTCATAAACCGGATGGCCCTGACATAACTGAATTTAGTGCAACAACTTCACACAGCTCACTCATGATATTTCACTAAATTGTTCTTCTCCCTGTGGGTGAAGATAAATTGTTCTTCTCCCTGTGGGTCAAGGCATTAGAAAGGAGCTTCTACAGGAAAATGTGCAAGAATAGTTAAAAGAAATACATTTTCAGCACAGCCTTAGTGATAAACAAGGTAGCTCAAGTGGAAGGGAAAGGAAAAATGCTGAGAAATCTGAAATAGTTTAGGTAGGATGATATTCTGCCAATAAAACTACATTGAAATGTTTATAAACCCAGTAGTAGTCAAGCTCAACTTAAAGCATACAGATAGTCCTCAACTTACAACCACAATTAAGCCCAACATTTCTGTTGCTAAGTAAGACATTTGTTAAGTGTGTTTTGCTCCATTTCATGACCTTTCTTGCCACAGTTGTTAAGTGAATCATTGCAGTTGTTAAATTAGTAATACGGTTGTTTAGTGAATTAGTCATACAGTGACCCTGGGATATTGTAATTGTTATAAATTCACTTTTAATATTTAATCACTTTTAATATTTAAGATGTTTTATAAAGCCTTTATCCCTTTACCATCTCCATAGCAACATGTTCCTTTCTTCTTTATTGTGACAAATAGATGAAGTGCCTTTTATTCTTGGTTTTGTGGATCATCATCAGCTATTAAAATATGTAGGGTAGCAGTCATAGGAAGTGTTGGGAAGAGCTACCTGCGGTTGACTTATGCCTAGAATCTTTTTGATAGATTGAATGAGATTGGTGTTTTACAGCAATTTGGCATAACAACCATAATCTGTTTGTCTCCCATGCTAATGCATCTTTAACTTAAAGAGAATTGTCCAAATTACAAGTCTGGGCAAAAATGTTGGTGGCTATCATAATTGATAGATTTATAGCTTTTTTGCCTGTTTCTGGAGTGATTTCTTTCCTTTCAATGGTGAACCTTTAAAGATATATGATTTCCATTTGCTTGAGCTCATCAACCATCAATGGACATAGATTCATACAGTTCAAAGGGACCTTAGAAGTTGAATGGATCCATCCCTTGCTCAATGCTTCCTCCCAATGAGCTTTACAGTGGTCACTGAGAAACTTGCAGAGTTCTAGAAGATCCCACATGAACTGAATTTTTTAAAAAAGGCCTACCATTTCAGAGTCCAACAAGTCAAGACAAAATTATTGTGCAGGGTGAGATGGTAATCAGGGAGGGGGAGTGCCAGAAAAGGAGTAAACCAGCAGATCCCACAGTACTTCTCATTTGGCAAAGTTTAAGAAACATGGTTATTGATGCAGAACCGGAGGGGATCGGTAGATGTTACCATTCAATGTGGGCTAGGAAAGAACTGAGGGTGATGTCATGATTTTGTATTCTGTAAAGTAGCTGTCTTTGTACAATAAAAATCACAGCAGGCAGATCAGCCCCTAAGGTTATCACTTCCAATTAAACAACAGGGTTCCCACTAGGTTGCAGAACTTGACTTGTTTTTTTTAATTATTTTTTTTATTTTTTTAAGACAAACATAGACAAACAAATACATAAAGAACATAAAACATCTTTTTTGAGAATAGTGTGCTCCCGGGTTGTCACTTTTCCATACAGACATAAATTCAATTACATATTCATCTTATGTATTCTAATCCATATCTTGTATCAATTTTTACGATTTTTTCCATAGCTTTTCCCTTTCTCTACTTTCTATAATCTTATTTTAAATTATTCTATTCCTTTCTAATTTCAATTACATTTCTTTTTCTAATTTTCCATATCTTTCCATTTAATATTTTTATACTTTCGTCTGTCCTGTTTACAATTTCATACTCTTTTTTCTTGTACATATTTTGGCCTGTAGTTGCTAAGGCTGGAGTTATAACAGCTTTATATCTTTTAACTATTATCTATTCAATTATTATTTAACATTTAAAGTACACCTTCACAAATATGACATTCATTTTCTAACCTCTATTTTATATCACATAGCTATCAACCGAATTCTGCTTGGTACATTCCCTTACAAATACACATTAAATTCTTTAATGAGAAACAAAAAAGAAAATATACACATATATAAAATACTTGTTTCTATTTCAAATTCAGCTCCACCTTTGATATTAATATCCATCTTATTAGCAAATAACATCAATTATCATTTGTTTTGATCATCTGTATTTCATATTAACTTATTACTATATTTAAAAAACAGCATAAAGCCTTTCATATTTCTTTTAAATTTTTAAATTATTAAGAACCTTATTCTCTTATCCTCTTTACATCATTTAATTACTAAGAAAGAATATTCCATTACACATCACTTTCATCATCTAACACATTTTCTAATAATATAGCAATATTACGTCATGTACCCTTGCAGAATTCTTTTTAAATTAAACTTCTAGCCATTGTCTCTGTGTCTTTTAAATAAATTTATCCCTTTAATCCTTGTATGCTTTTCCTGTGTCTTTCTATCTTGTTCCAATCCTTTATAGCTTCTTTTCTTTTCCATCCCCCTTCTTCTCCCTCTCTTTTTTGTTCCCTTTTCTGTCTAAATCTCCCTTCTGAGATCCCCCCTTCTGCTTCTTTCTAGTGTTATAGTTACTTTTCAAATTGCACTTTTTTTTGGTTGTTGCTTCAGATCTTAACTTTTTGACTCCCTTTCCCCCCTTCCTCTTTTTTTACCACACTTAAAACTGCTTGGTCATTAAAGATGGCTTCTTCTTCATCCCGCCCTTCTTGTTCAGCAAATGTTTCTTGCTGTTTTTGATATTTCAAGATCTCCATTTCAATAAATTGAAATGCGGGGCAAAAAGTCTCTCCTTTCATTTGTGCTTCTTCTTTATGTTCTTTAAGTATCATTTTTAGTTCTTCAAGGAGTGATGGCATTTTGAAAAGTTTTTTTTAAAAAAAACAATCCCCAATTAATTTTAATCCATTTCACTAGGATCCACTGTCAAAATTCCAGGAATCACACAATAGTCTATGGTTGTTTCTTGCTTCTTTTCTCACTTTCTCTTTTGAGGGGCTTTGTTATCTTGTAACAGGATTGCAGCTAGGATGTATCCTTTTCAAGAAGTCTTGTTAAAGTTCCACTCTCAATACTTTTTAGCTCCAGGTGGTTTTTTCCAGATTCCACCCTCTTTTTGTTTTTCTCCTCTGCTTTCTTTCTCTCTTTTTAAAAGGCTTTTTGATTATTCAGGAATCTTTATTGCTTTGAAACTTTATTTTCAGCTAAGAATAGCCTATTGATGTCAAAGAAGATTCTTTTTCAAATCTCTTCTTTTTAACGTTTAAGGTCTATTAGAACTGTCCATTTTAAAGAGGAAAAAAAACAATTCTTTTTCCTTTCACTTTCCTTTCGCCGCTTTAAAAAGTCTTTTTTAGGGATAGTATTATTCTTTGTTGCTCAAATTCCAGGTACCTTAAATGGGTGTTTTCCCTGTTCAACCCAGTCAGTCAAACTTTCTCTTTTTAACTTCCTCCTGCACGATCTTGTCCAGTCAGGTTCTTCTTTGAGGTGGCCATTTCTGACCATGGCTGCAGCCGCCTTCAGGAAAGGGAGTAAAGGCCAGCTGGGGAGGAGAGATGCGGCTCTCCTCAACCCTGCTGCAGTCTCCCCCCTCTTCATCACCTCTACGGGGTGGCTTAGCCCCGAAGCCAGCCAGCTTCGGGCACTCCGGCGATGAGCACAGATCGAAACCGTGCACAGTTGCGGATTTCGGTGTGTCTCAAAAGAGTCCCAAACCGGAAGTTCCAGACTAGTTTAATTTTGTTTAGCTGGGGATAAGTTTAGCACTGGAGGAGTAGAAGTCAAAACAGAGCAATGTGTGGAAAGAAGTATAAGCCATAGTTATTCTGGGTGCTTGAAAATAACATTGAGAATTGAGAATTTTACTGGAGCAGACCTTTCTTCAAAGATGTTAAGAAAAAATATCAAGTACTGTAATTGATACAGATAAATCAAGCCAATTTTCATTCTTGTCTGTCTGCCTCAATACCAGTGCTGCAGGAGATTTTCTGGCCCTGGTGCCACAATGTTTTTTGATATTTTGATATCTTGGTTTGGATAGGAGAAAGCATCATTTGTTGTTCTGCCTATGATAATGAAATTTTTGGCAAGTCTTGATTCATATCAGAGAGAGAAAGAGAGAAAGAGATAGACAGATAAAATGAAAACTAAGCTGCAATCTACTCTGATCTATCTCTTCCTGCATCTGCTATTCTACCTAACCTTCTAAAATACCAAGAACCTTTGCATTACCTTTGAGTATCTCGTGACATCTAGTAATAAATATACAGGATGTGAAATTTTCTTTGACTTTCCTGAATATTGCCTTACCTCATGTGAAATGTTGACATCACTTTAACTGCATTGCAATGTTCCCATGGACCAATTTTATTTTAGTGTAATTTGCTAGAACAGAAATCTTCTTATCTCTACATATCATCATTAAGGTCACCAGAGAAGTGTGGTTGGTGTTTCTTTTTCTTTTCTTTCTTTTCTTTCTGAAGCCAGAAGACAGCCAATTATCAGATGAAACTGAAAATAGCCATGATTTTCTATTTGCTTTAAAAGCCTGAAGATTCCCATTTGCTTAGGATAAAATAGAAGACTGTATATTCAAATCTTTTAAAATAATACATAGGAGAATATATAAAGTGAATTGCTTAGAAAGGAAATCACAGAAAAGATGAGGAATCATAAGAGGTCAAACCTTGTTTCATAAACTTATTGGTTGAAGAAACACTGTGATTACTATGAATAGGGATGCAGCAATTTTATATACTAGCAAATACAGTAATTGCTAGTTTATAATAATTGTATGGGGCTATTAACAATAAATTGGAAGGAAGAGCCAGAACCAGATTCAAATTTAATTGTATTATTTAAATTACAGAATCAGAAGACTCAGTCAGTCAGAAAACCCCTACAAGGCAAAATTGTGACTTATCAATAGGGAACCTGTGGGCTTAAACAAGAGCCATACAGATAATAAGATTTATTTTCCATGTTAGACTCTCTTTCTACAATACAGGGTTTATATATTTCTAAACTATTCCTAGGAATATTGTAGGAAACAATACCGTATATATAGGTACTCTTTACCCTATGACCATAATGTAGCCTGCTTATTATGGCTGAGAGTTGTCATGGCTGTTAAGCAAAATGGCCTTGTTTAATTAGTTCCATCCATTGCTCTCTTGATCCAGTCATTAAAAGAATGTCCAGGTCATTAAATTTAGTACGGTGTGCCTCAGAAGTGAGGAGGGCCTGGGAGGCCAAACCTGGGCCTCCCAAGGCATTCCTGATCCCCTGAGACAACACATGCTCTGTTTCTGATCCCTTGGGGTCCCTACAGCCCTTGTGCCTGTTTTCTTCCTCACCTGGTTCCTGCAGGTCTTCTCTTCTAATGAGTGTGTGTGTAGATTCTCAATCGTACAAGGTAATGGTTGTCCCAAAGGTGCTTTTTCAAAAGGCAAGTGGACTTCCTTTGTTTTTTCCTTGAAGACAAGCATCTTCTAATGGGTCCACTCAAGGCTTCGGCCTATTTTCCACCCCCAATGACGCATTTACATTTTGAAGATCTTCAGAGCTTTTCTTAGGGCTGTGAGACCTATCAGGGAAGCAAATTGGAGTGGTTCATACCTGCAGCTCACAGTACCCTCCTGGAAATGGCCACCATTTTGGCCACCATTTTGGCATTATCACAAGGAATTGTGAATGTGATGAAAATGGTGGCTGCTTATGGGAGGCTACCAGGTGGCCCAGAGATAAACTGCTTCTTTCTACTTCCTTAACAGTCTGCATAGCATTGCAGAAAGCTCTAGAACTGTCCAAAGAGATAATCCCTCTACTTTTTATCCAAAAGAAGTTTCCAAGGAATTTTAGGATTACTAAGAATGCAGAGTTTCACTCATTTCCCACTGAACGACATTAACCTAGTTCTCATCTCTACTATATTTAAGAGACACCTTTTGTTAACAAATTGCAAAAAATGTTTCATCTCATTCTTTGCTAAGCTCTATTTCAGAGAAACAAAGGATATCATTGTGCAAGATACAGCATAATGGCAAAACTTCAAACTTTTTCTTTTTCCCATGCCAAATATATGCAAATGTTCTCTTTATTAGGTATGGGTTTTTTTTAAAAAAAATCTAAAAATTGTAAAACAAGATTTCATTTAAGTTGATTTGTGGCTTAAGTGAAAGTTTATATAAGGAAAAAGAGATCTGTACTCTCTGGTTATCTGATAATGAGATTATCCAAGAACTTTAACTGACTGAACAATGAGCAAAGGCAGAAAATAACACTAGTTTAATCTGCATCTTGATTTTTCAATATACCAGAAGTACGCAGCAAACAATTGTCAGACAACGCTTACAAAATTGTCATTTGGTCTGATAAAAATGAAAGTCATTTACTGAGGAATACTTTGAAAGCAGATGTATTCATTTTGATTGAAGCTGATTACATAGATATCCTCTTTTCATATATCAGCAATTAGATACTGTATATTTTGAGAATATTGGCCTGTTGTACTGATGGGAATAATTTAGTGTTTTAGTCTCTCTCTCTCTCCCCCTCTCCCTCTCTCTCCTCCCCCCTCTGTGTGTGTGTGTGAGAGAGAGAGAGAGAGAGAGGAGAAAGAGAGGGAGGGAGGGAGGGAGAGGGAGGGGGAGAGGGAGAGAGAGAGAGAGTGAGAGAGAGAGAGAGAGCGAGAGAGAGAAACTAAAACACTAAATTATTCCCATGAGAGATTTGCTCATCCGGTCACAAAGTGTGTGCTTGGATATGCTGTTTAATATAATATAATATTTGATCTTCAGATGTTGCAGAGCAGCCATCCCATTTGGGAAGAGGGTTCAAACAAGGAATTAGCCTGAATTTGCTATTTAACAGCAAAGGGCTAAATATGACCCCATTTGAGTGGCTTGGGGCCTTATCTGATCATTCCTGGGTGAAAACTGCCACTCTGGGAAGATTCCTATGTAATAAGCAGAGAACAATAAAGTATTATAGCTAGGTGAGCTCTACATGAATGGGCCTAGTTGTTTGTGCCTGACATCATAACCCATGATGCACTATTCTCAGGCTTCCTCAATGGGATACCACTTGCTGGCCCATGGCTTTTCACTTAGCAATCCTTCTTTAATCCTTCTTTTCAGGTTTAAAACACTGAATAGATTTATTTAGAGTAGATCATCTAAATAAGTGGTTCTCAACCAGGGACCATATGGATTTCTGGTGGCCATAGGATATTTCAAGGTGGGCACAGGTGAAAAACATGGAATGGGAGTGGGGTACAGCATGTAGCAGAGTGCTCACAGGAAAACAAAGCATATTATATTGCAATTGCTGTCCTGTTGACATGAGAAAATATACCAGTTACTCTCTGTGTTCATATCTCATAATGGAATTTAGAATAAGGGGAGAGGCAACACAGAAGAAAAACAAAGTCAGAAGGGGCCCGTGAGCAAACAAAGGTTGAGAAGCATTGATGAAGATAAAACATGTTATGTACTTCTGTTTAGTGCCGCTTTTTTTTTAAAAAGTCTTGTTTAGTTCTCTGTGGAATGGTGACTGAACTGCCTCATTTTACAGTTGCAATGCTTTAAAGATATAGGCCACAATAGATTTGGCTTATTGTTTTCATGAGTTCAGTTCATCCCGGTTATTGTAATTGGAAGGACATGATTTAAGATTTGGATGGCATGGCTATTTGTAGTATGGCAAAATTAACGTAGATGTAAATTTTAAAGGTCATTGTGATGACCCGGAAAGCAGCACACACATAATAAATTCCCAAACGTAAATAAATTTCCTTTAATACCTCCAATTTGGTTCCACTGTTCAATTGTTCGCAGTTGGAGATTAAACTCTTTCCAAAATAGTCTCCAAAAGAAAGAATTACAATCCAAACTCAAAGAACAGATAACGGAGAAATAAAAAACCCAAAACAAACTGCACTGAAGGAATTTTCATGACAGACCACGATAATTAATTACAAACTTTAAGAAAGATAACAAGGCACAGTAAGTTGGAAGAACGCCAAACAAGATAAACCTCAGCCAGAAATAAAACACAATTTGCTTCTAGCAATGCTGTGTTTTAACGCCCTTCCTATATACTATTCCACCCAGCTGCAGCCAATGAGGGGGATCATGGCCGCTTCCTCTCCCATAAGCCATGTTGTTCCCTTCTCCATTCCTCCCTGTATGCCCTAAGATGAAGAGGGATGGGCCTGGGTCTTCATCTGACTGCCCAGCCAGCCTCTGCCCTTCCACAGCCTCCTCCACAACTTCCGGAGCAACACTTCCACTCCCTGGAAGTTGGATAACAAAAATTATGAAGTTGAAAAGAGTTAAACTGAATTTGGTATACAGCTCTGTACAAATGATTACCAGGTTATTGCTAAATTCTAATCCCCCAACTTTTTAAAATAGTATATTGCAATATCTTCTCTCATAGAGAAGAGATGAGGATGAAGCAATTAATGAACATGTGTCTAGTAAACTTCTGAAGAGGCTTCCAGCAAATAAATAAATAGATAAATGCACAAAATTGAAGAACAATTATTTAGTTATACATTATTTAGTTACACACACACACACACACACACACACTTAGTTATAAAGCAGTAAAAAAGTGAACATTTAATTGAACAGGAAGATGATGAAATGCATTACCCATTAAACCTGAAAAGTATTTTCCCTGCAAAAATATGAGATACTAAATATTCATTGCTTCTCTACAACTGTTTAGACTTGTGATTTTATTTTCTGCTACTTTGTTTGGAAAGCAAATCCGGCTTCAGTAAGCAGCACAACAAATAAAGCTATTCATTTATTCTAAAAATTCCACAGAACCTGGTAGAGTTTTATAATAAACAAAGCAAAGAGAGAGGGGAGGGCAGAGGAGAAAGGAAAAAACTAAAACAAGGAACAAATTATGGGAGCGGGGGGAAGAAACAGATGAAATATTAACAGCCTTATATATGAAGGAAGAGTGATATACCCCAGTGAGAAAAATTCTATCCTGAGAAATGTATTTTATTTCTGTATACTCTGGAGGGCATATTTTACTTTTTACAATTAATTCCAAACAAAATTTGGTGCCTTCTGCCAGTAGGAGGAGCCCGAAAAGAATTATTAAGAACTCCCCAGAAACTTAACATTTTCTTAAGGGACAACCAACTTGAAAAGCAATTACAAACATTTCTCATGAGGGCACATCATTATTCAAAGTCAGACAAATGAAACTATCAGTTAGCATGAGAAAAATATCAACTGCCTTCTGCTTGCTATAATTATGCTGCATCTATGTGACCAAAGGAAGAACTTTATGTGAAAAGTTGTGAAATGTCATGCTTGTTTAATCCACATGTCTTTTACCAATGGTAAAAGCATTTTTACTTGTTTGTTTGTTTATTTCTTACCCATCTCTCTGTAAATTGTGTGTATTGCTGGCAAAAAGAACCTATTGAATGTAGCACTAATCAACACAATTTAAACTTATAAAACAATATTATTAATAACATCTGTTTTCTATGAACTTCAAACATTTCTGTAGATGTCTATTTCATCCAATAAAGAAAGAGTTTGGATCATAGGGTTTACAAATGTTAGGTAGCTGTGGGGCAAGGGATCCAATTCTCAATTCTAACTCATCCCAATAACTAATTATGAGTTTTGAAGAAATAAGACCGATAACATATCTTACAAAATCACTGCTACTTCATTCTGGTTTTTAAAAAAGGAGGGCAGGGACTATAGAGAATTCAGAGCTATGCTTTTGAGGCCTTAACCAAGCCTTAATCAGGGATTCAAAATTTTTTACTATCGGTTCTGTGGGCATGGCTTGGTGGGCATGGTGTGGCTTGGTGGGCATGGTGTGGCTTGGTGGGCTTAGTTTGGTGGGCATGGTGGGGAAGGATACTGTAAAATCTCCATTCCCACTCCACTCCAGGGAAAGGATACTGTAAAATTTTCATTCCCTCCCCACTGCTGTCATTTGGGTAGTTTCTGTTGTCATTATGATTTAAAAAAGAGTAAACACAGTTGATTGATAATAAATAGCTTCAGCCAACCACTAACTATGAGTGAAAGAAAAGTTTTTGTGTTATCATTCACATTCTCTGAAAAATGGCCAAGAAATCATAAATTCTGCCAGGGTATATAAACTTATGAGCACAACTGTATATTATAACTGCTCTGTGCTGTATAAGAATTGATTCTGAAATCTATTTTGAGATACTTTAATGAACCACACTAGTATTTTATAACCTGGCTAGCTTGTGAAAATCACTAGGAGTGCTTCTTTTAATCTTCCCAGAAGTATGTTCAAACTATAACTTTGCTAGGTACATCTTCTGAAAAAATACAGAGGCTTTTTTCTGTGACCTATTCAACTGTTCATGACTTTCCCAAGAGCTTTGTTCAGAACAAGAGTTAAAAAACAAGACCTTTGAGAATACACCAACCACAAATGAGAGCAAAAGTCTGGGTCACCTTTTACTCTGTAATGTATAGATTTATACTCTTCTCTTCTTCTCCACTGAGACAGTGAAGCCTTCTCTTTACGGGAGATAGTAGACTCTAGCTACACAATGCTTTAATACATTATTAATTTCTAAGGCAGACTTAAACTCAGCTACCATTCCCTTGACTTTTTTTATTCTCATCCTTGAGTTTTATAAGCTCAATGACCTTTGGAGAATTTCCCATAAGCCATAAAGAATCACAAACTAGTAAAAGAAGGATCACATTGGACGGAGAATGAAAGGACAGAGTCAACTGCCATCAAAGAGCAAATTTATGTTTATTTTTGTGACAAATCGAACCTTGCCCCTGTCCCTCAAATTTAGGACAAGCTAAGATGCTGTCAAGCAAGGTATCAGACTCTAGCACCTTATTTCTCTGCAATAATTCTTTTAACTACCACAAGACACCCACAAAAACGATAGATGAGAGTATCTTGTTCACTTCTAAGTAACTTGTAAGGAGAAGGATTTTGTGAATGATCGTGCCATTACAGCAGCAATTTTGGAGCTTATCTAGCCCAAATTCCCCAAAACTTTTCTAGAATTCACCTCTTCATTTTCTATGAAAGAAATGCACAGGGTTTGGTGAAGTATTCAGTTTTCCCAATGTGGATTTTGAATCCCAAATCACATTTCATGAGCAAAGAAAGAAAACATTCTTGAGAAGTATACGATAAAGAAAAGAAAAAGTTTTTGACAAAGTAAAAAAATGCGATTCATTTTTCTTCTCATTGAGATTAAATTGAGCTCAATTTACATATATCAATATAACCAATTTGGGAATTCCTGTCTCATTTTCCTAAAGCTCCCTGTACACATTTTTCACTGCAGAATGGAACTTTAAATTCCATCTCCAGGTAAAACTTTTTGTCTTCCAACATCAACTGTTGTCCCTTGAGCCTGGCAAGAGCCCTAACATCCCAAGGCTTTTAATATCACTTGTCATTTAACAAAATTCTGTTTTACCAGAAAGGCTGAATGTCATATTGCATTTTTCCAAACTCCTTTATTCATAATCAGTTTTTGAGCCCCTGTTCTCTCCCTCCCTCCTTCTCTCTCTCTCCCTCTCCCTCCCCCACCTCACACACACATACATGGAGAGAGAAAAGGGGAGGGCATACAGACAGAAACTGACTAGAAGTTCTGCAGTCATTGCCCCTGGAAATAGTTTACGGAATAAAATAAAAATTATTTCAGGTTGTTGAAATTAAATTGGTTTTGTGTAAAGTTTAGAAAAATGGAACTATAGAATTTAACAAATGTTTCTCAGTTTGGGAATCATTTGCAGAAAAAAAGAAATCATTTGTAACTCCATTCAGAAAGTAAAAAGAGGAGAGACCTAATTTGGACAAGCCGTGTCATACTTTTTTGAATTTTCAAGAAGACTCTGAAAATGAATTCTTTCTGCAGGTATGATCAGAGGTAAACTATATTACCATCTTCATCAACAGTGTGATCTTTTGGGTTAAATGAGGCATTCACAACATTGGCTTGCTTTCTGTGAGCTTCAGAAAATTAGTGACATTGGAGCCATCAATTGGAGCCAAGTGATTTCCTTCATCCATTCACTGTACATTCTACTTAACCATTATCCATACTCAGCTTCAAACACAAAATCTCCTTATATTAATTGCACTAGAGGCACGATGGCTCATTGGTTTAATGATAATGGAGATGGTCACTTCTCTAGTGGTTTGAGTTGTAGCATTGCATGTCAGGGTGAGCTCCCTTCATGTGCTTCAGCTTCTATCCATCTAACAGTTCAAAACCACAACTTCAGTGGACAGGCACATCTGTGCTTTATGTGGGCAGTCAGATTCCTGCCAGCTCTGAACCATCCCCATTGCAGCACCCATTTACGAGGCAGCTCTAGGAACCAAGAGGGCTTAGAATTACAGTGCAGGAAGAGCCTTTTGTCTTTCTTTCTGGTGCAAAGCCAGCTTGCTCTCCCATGGTACACCTTGGGCAGCATGCAAGCACATCTTACAACAGAGCTTGGTTAATGTAACAATGCCATAAGCTAATAATAATAACAATAACAACAACAACAACCACCTGGTTGTGGCTGACAATGGAACACTGAAGAAAGAGACAGAAGGCCTGATTCTTGCAGCCCAGGAACAAGCCATCAGAACAAATGCAATCAAAGCCAGAATAGAAAAATCTGTTGATGACCCCAAATGCAGACTCTGCAAAGAAGCAGATGAAACCATCAATCACATACTGAGCTGTTGTAAGACAATCGCTCAGACTAACTACAAACAACGTCACAACACAGTCGCTCAGATGGTCCACTGGAATTTGTGTCACAACTACCATCTGCCTGTAGCAAAGAACTGGTGGGACCATAAGCCTGAAAAAGTGGTCAAAAACGAGAATGCAAAACTACTGTGGGACTTCCAAATACAGACTGATAAAGTTTTGGAACACAACACCCTGGATATCACGATTGTGGAGAAGAAAAAAGTGTGGATAGTCAACATTGCCATACCTGGTGACAGCAGAATCAACAAGAAACAACTTGAAAAAATCACCAGATATCAGGACTTGAGAATCGAACTGCAGAGACTCTGGCATAAACCAGTGCAGATGGTTCCAGTGGTACTCGGCACACTGGGTGCTGTGCCTAAAGACCTAGGCAAGCACTTGAAAACAATTGGTGCTGACAAAATCACCATTGGTCAGCTGCAGAAGGCCATCTTACTGGGATCTGCTCGCATGATCTGCCGATACATCACACAGTCCTAAACGCTTTGGAAGTGTTCGACTAGTGATTTGAAACCCAGCATAGTTATCTCATTTGTTGTGTACGCTGTCATTTTTGTGCATAATAATAATAGTAATAATAATAATAATAACAACAATAATAAATTTCATTTTCTTTTTTCTATTCTTTACTGCCCTTCTCTCATACTGTCTCTAAACAGCTAAATTTAGGGAAAGTTACAAATGAAAAAGAATACTGATTATTTCTTAGAATGTAAAAAAAATCCATAAAAAACAATGAGAAGGAATATTGCCTAACTAATGAAGGTAAAAGGAAAATCAATGCAACCACATCCTTACTTGATTACATATTGCATCATTAAGTTTTTGAATTCTTGCAGATGTTTTTAATAAATAATACATACCATTCTGGTTTACCTAACACCCTAGAGACTTACTGTTTTATTTTCAGTAAGGTTGCAAGTAGCTTCTGTTAGATTTGCATGAAGAGTCAGACGCGGAGTGCTTCAGTGAAGAGTTTATTAGTGACTACAGCTCATAACAGACCCGATTTGGCTGGACTGCGCTGCTACTTATAGCCAGCAGCCGCAGTTGCCAGCCAATCAGAGTGCAGGGTTTTTCCCACACTTTTTAAACCAATCATATTTGACATTTTACAAGAACAGTTCAAACTTAACCAATGACATTCAAACCTGCATACATAACAGCTTCCATGCTCTGCTTGGCTTGAAGAGAAGCTGAGGAAAGTTTTGTACGTAGTATAAATTTTCTTCAATAGATGTCAGGAGCAGCAGCAACAACAGAAATAGCTGAGAACACTTTCTCTTTCTGCTCTTTAATGTGGGACAGTAGAACAGAGACAGCCTTCCTTGAGATACAATGGACTCAAATTTAAGAAATAATGCAATGAATGAAAATAGGACTTCATTGTGTTAAGCCTGTTTTTGATTTAAAAGCTTTCATTAACCGTACAGGGAAATTATGCACAGTGACATTATTAAAGGTCTTACAAGCTAAGTTAGACAATATGATAAATGTGAAACCCAAACTAATTGCCACACAATTTCTCCTGCATTCATCTTAAACATTTAATTGAAGCCTAATTAGAGATGAATGAATCTATGAATTTCTGATTGGTGGGGTGTGTGTGTGTGTGTATACACATGCATACACATATGCATGCGCGCATGTATAAGAAAGACAGTATTTCTGAAAACAGTACAATAATCTAAACAAGAATTAATAAACAGATTATAACTTAAACAGAAAAAATAACATTTATTTAAGGTAATACATTGTGTTAGTAGTTATCTAGCTACCATTCCAGAAGAAAGGTTATGGCATAGACTTAGATCTCAAGAAGAGAATTTATGCATTAAATATAAAACAAGTATTACAATGCTCTAACACAACCTCTGCTCTCTTTGTACAAAAGTCACATATAGGTACATAAGAGGCAGATCAGACAGAATGTGACATTCTGTGTCAGAATGTGCATTTCATCATTCTGACAAAATTGTTGAAGATCAAGGGCTCCTTCTATACCCGGAAAAAAAGTCAGAAAAAACCCCTGAGATCAGCAGGTTCTTCAACAAACATTAAAGATAGTGGCATGTGAGAATGATATTGGAAGAGAGGAAAAAAGCTGAACACTAGACAAAGATCAGGCAAGTGGCATCTGAGTCTGCAAAGGAATGGAAGGAAGGAAAATGCCTCAGAAGCAGCCCTCCCTAGTTTCTTGAACTGCAAAGGTGAGGGAGGAAAGATGTACTTTCAGATGTACAAGATTCTATTATTGTTATCTTACAATAAAGTTAGAGCTAGTACTTCTGTGTGGGCTTCTTGTCTGGACTACCTCACAAGGATGACATCTACCTTGCAAGACTGAAAGTACATTTCTCCCTCCCCCCTCACCTTTGCAGTCCAAGAAACTTGGGAGGGTTCTTTCTGAGACATCAGCCATGCCCCATTCCTTTTGTGGGCTCAGCTGCTGATTGTCTTGTGACTCTTCTCTCCCAAGATCATTCTCAGATAGCATTACAGCACAAAAGATGACAAACATCCCCACCACTAAGATAATAAGCAGTTTGTGAAGTTAAGTAGATTGTGAAGAGTTAACATTTCCAATAATTGTTGAATTCTTCCTGTTGTTGACCTATGGTTTGCTGCCTAGAGACAAATGCACTTCTTCCTTTTTGTACATTATCTGAAGGGTCCTGAGGAAAAGGTGATGTAGAAAACTAACCAATTATCTCTAATGTCAAATAGCCAGAAGTGTGGAATATCATTCTAGCTTTCATTATTTTTATTAATTATTAAATTTATTTGGTACCCATCTCACAGTTTGGGGTGACTCTGAGTGGAAAATCAGAGTTATGAAAGCAGTTACTGTATGAAAGAAAATCCTACCTGAAGTAATGAACGTACAAATATAAGACGTTTTTTTTTAGCAAGCAACAGGTTAAACTCTTCAGCCTAACTACTAGAAACTTTATCCAATTCACACTATACTCTCTGCAGTTGACAACATCAAGATTCATGACTATTTGGTTATAAAGCAACTTCTCTTTTCTATATGTATAATAATTCAGCTTTGACTTCAACTGTCCTGCTGGAGTGTGTGCTTATTTATTTTTCAAGGGATCAGCATTGTGACAGGAACTTTATTGGCAAGTTTGGTAAAATCTCATCATTTCATGCTTCAGCTGAGCTACAGTATTAAAGTATAAGCAAATAGCTTAGCAATTGTAGTCAAAATTAAAGGTTGTGTTATGCTGAAGAAACTGGATTTAAAGGAACTGTCTCAATGACACCAGTGCTAAACCAATAAAGGTTGTGACTTACAGGTCATAGTTTAGACTCTAGATTAACCCAGAGATTCACTGCACTACATATGTTTGTTTCAGTTAATATTTATTTGTTTGTTTGATTAATTGATTGATTTATATAGTTTCCCATCTCATTAAATGATTTTGGGCAACTTACAATTCAAAACATAACCTAATATAATGATGAACAAAGAAAGATGGAAAACAATCTGATTTAGGGTCAATGTATTGAACAGTGAGGGGTGCATTCATATACACATTCAGGACTTCCAGTGAGTTCAGTGGCTCTTAGTGATAAGTTTATATAGAAGAAATTTTAAAATGTGTATATTACAAGAATCTCAGTATTTTCTGAGATTTTAAACTTTACTAAGTTCTATGGAGATTCTCAATCACCAAGGTCATGATTGTTTCAAAAATGCTTTTTCAAAAGGCAACTAGACTTTATTTTTCTTTGAGGAAGATGTTTAGCTTCTCATCCAAGAAGCTTCTTCATTCAGTCAGAATTGAAAAATCTGCTTGGATGAGAAGCAAAATAGCAATAGCACTTAGACTTATATACCACTTCACAGTGCTTTTACATCCTTCTCTAAGTGGTTTACAGAGTCAGCCTATTGCTCCCAACAATCTGGGTTCTCATTTTTCCAACCTTGGAAGAATAGAAGGCTGAGTCAACATTGACCCTGGTGAGATTCGAACTGCTAAATTGCCGACAGCCAGCAGTCAGCAGAAGTAAGCTGCAGTACTGCATTCTAACCACTGCACCACCAACGCTCAGTGGAAAACCATCTTCCTCAAGGAAAAATGAAGTCCAGTTGCCTTTTAAAAAAGCACCTTTGAGATAACTTTACTGAAGGGCTAGATAACATGCCATTTTTCCCCTTTTCTTAAAGATTTGATGCTATCCCAGCCTTTATCAACCTAATCCCTTTAAAATTTGTTAAGATCACAATTGTAAGAATTCTCAGCCAATATGGTCAATAAGCTCATCTATTCACAAAAAAAGTTTATATTCTGAATGTTCTTGTTAATTGCCTATTCCAACAACCACTGAAGCTGAATGATATAGTGGTTTAAAATTATTTCCATGTTAATTAGCTGATCCTTTCTTTGATCAACCTGGCAATTAAATAGATTAAAGATGTGGTTATTTACTAGAGAATACTAAATGTAAAATGAAGTGTAAAAGTGACATAATCCAAATCAAGGCAGTGGAAAGTCAGCAAATGTGCCCATTCAGAACAGTATTCCAAATTTCAAGTGAGAATTGCAAGGTTGAATAAATTGAACAAATTTAATTCTCTGTCATAATTACATGTTTTGCATTCTCTTTTGTAATTCTGCCCTGGTTCTCCTTGAAATGTGTTTACATGTATATAGAGGAGAGAGTAAGTCAGCAAATATTTGTAGACTAAAAAAATGTATCTACCAAACCATTCTAGACCAATATGATAGATTATGATTGAAGACCTCAAAATGGGAGGTCTTCAAATGGCAGCCTATTGAGTCAGGCTAATAATGATAATCTTAATAAGAAGCAGGAACAGGATAAAAAATTCTGCAACTTTTCTCAAAATATCATATCTGGCTTTGGGTGAGCTTCAGAACTTCAAATGAGGACTTGTCCTTTGGGATTCAAAAATATCATGCAAGAGAGGATTGCAAGAGAGGATTGTGTATAATCACAACTCAGGGAAAACCCCAAAATAACGTTTCTCCATTAGGATTCTTTTATATTCTTTCATTTCATAAGAGACCTTAATCATATAGAAGAAAGTCAAGAACCTACATGTGCTCCCAGGTTCATCTTATTGTTCCACTTACTCACATTCACAGCCATGGTAAATTGCCACACTCAAATCACTTTCAACTGAACACTGAGACACCACCAAAGACCCTGTGAAATAACAGCAAGAAATTACTGGTTACAATGTATATTTATTTGCTCTTTTATACACACATATCCACACACAAACTCTCTCTCTCTCCCCCCTCTCTCTCACACAAACACACCCATCTACATCTTCAACTAGGCTGACAGATACTATCCAGAGGGCTGGAATCTGCTAAGTATGTCCAAAGATCACTCAAAGAGTAGACTGTCTTTAGGAGTCCTTTTATTCCCCCAAAGCCCTTGATTTGTTGGTGGTACTTGACAAGGGGCTTCCCATGTGCTCAGGCCCAACTTCCTTTGTCCTTTGTTTCCTTAATGACTTGATTCCTTCTAGGCTCTGCCCACCCCACATACATATTTGCTTCATTTTTAGATTTGGCAACTTAGGCCTAGACTCACACTACAAAAATGCACTTCTTTTGAAAGTACAAGAAGAAAGGAAAGACTGAGGAAAGAAGAAAAGAAATAGTTGTGGGCCTCTCTCAGTTTGATCTAACTCCTTTCTCTGGTATTTGTCACAATGAAATTCAAGTGTATTCACTGACTCAACTTATAGGTGAGTGGCTTAACCCTGAAGGGGTTTAAGTGTATCAGAGAAGCAAGATAACATATTGAAATGGCATCTTACACACTATAACAATGTTTCATTTAAGATTATTGAAAATGAGATACAGCTGATGCTTTATATTTTAAAGATTAAAGTTAGCCTTAGTGCCTTCCTCACTCAGACTTCCACAAATGTTTTGGCCTCCAATTTTCACCCATCCCAGCCTGCATGATTAACAGTTATGGCAGAGAAGAGCAGAATGGAAAAATAGCCAGAGAAACCCAGAGTGAGAAGACTAGGCTTAGGCTATTGTTCATTTTGCTGTGTTGCTTATTGCTATTCTACTAAATTAAATTGTCATTAGCATTTTTCTGATCACAAACTATTGACATAACTGGAGATGTGGCATGTCCCTACTTTGAACAGGAGGCATGTGTGCCATCTAATTAATGGGCCTGATCTAGGATGGAGCATGTGTGGAATTTAGCTCTTCATTCAGCCTGATGAAGAGTTTGATATACCACTTTAGGCAATGCCTATTTCTTCTCGATTATTCATAATGTTCATTTAGTTTTGAAAACCACAACTGTGTGTCTCATATGATCAAAGAATGCAAGCACAGAATGTTTTCCCCCAATTAATTACAAATGGCTTGCTGAGAAAAAAAATCAATATATAAGTTGCCTTCAGCTGTTAAATGGAACAAATATTTAATAAGGTTTCAAATATCATTGTTCTCTAACAATAAACATCCCAGCAGAATACTGATGTTGTAATGTTTTTGTGACAGCAGGTTTAATGAACAGAGCAGCAGGTTTTTGTTGCCTCTTCATTTGTTTCCCCACCTTCCCCAGATTCATCAAACAAAAAGTTCTCATCATAAGGAAGATTTGATTTAAGCAATTTCATTTACACTTCAAAAACTGTTGTTTGTCTAGGATTACTACATCTAGGCAGACAAACATCCAGATGACCAGTTGATGAAAGAAAAATTAATGTTTTTCCTGGGTGTATTTCGGTGGTGGGATTCAAATAATTTAACAACTGGTTCTCTGCCCTAATGATTTCTTTCAACAAACAGTTCACCAAACTGCTCAGAAAGTTATCAACCGGTTCTCCCGAAGTGGTGTGAACCGGCTGAATACCACCACTGGTGTATTTGCTCCCATCTAATGGTCTTTTCCATTTTAAGAGCTCAGATGTGGAAATCCTCATTAAATCTCCTCATTCCTACATCAGATTTTTAAATGGGAAGGGCAAATATTACCAGAATGGCATCCATCTCTTCCAGAATTGATTGGGAGAAAAATAACTGATTTTGTGTGGGCATTACCATTTTTAATACAAAAGGTCTGTTAATGTTATAATTCTTTGGTGAGTAAATCTAGAGAATTCATTTAAATTAGCCACACAATCTTAATCTATGCTCATGGATCTGTTTATTTAGACTATTACAGTGTTAGATTCTGGTATGGCCATCACACAGATGAGTCAGATGTGCCAGTTAAGCAGTGTGCTTTTATTTTATTTTTTGGATGGGAGTACTTTTTTAAAATGAAGCTTCAAAGGACCTCTCAGACTATTTTATGAAACAGTTCTAACTTCACTTGGCTCTCTGATTCTTTTATTTTCACCAAAATCTTCGCTGGTGTTTGTCATATTTGGAAAATGTTTCTAGTAGCTGCCTGTACACAAGCTTCCTTGTTTGCTTCCTTTCTGCAAGTGGCAGTAAACAAGGTAGAGGTAAGAGACATTGAAGAGGCTATGACATTAAGTGTTTTTTAAATTATTATTTGGAATTGCATAGTCTTAGTTTGTTAAGGTGAATCTAAGCAGTCTCATCTAGACCTGCTCTCTTTCAGAGAAGAACATCAGACTTCATGGTTTAAATGAAGGATCTCCAAATTTGGCAACTTTAAAATTTGTGGACTTCAACTTCAGGATTCTACAACCAGCTGGCAGGGGAATCCTGGGAGTTGAAGTCCACAAGTCTTAAAGTTGCCAAATTTGGAGACCCCTGGCTTAAACTATCCTATTCATATAGCTTGTCTACTATATAGATTCTTCAACATCACTATTCTCCCAGTCCAGAGTTTTGTCCTTTCTCAAGGCAATCTCCATGCAAATATGGTTTTATCTTTGCTTTTTTGCTCCTTGCCAAATGATGGTGTTTTTTAATTATCTAACAATCTTTATAAGATGACCATCTCTGTTACATGACTGCTGAGCTTGTTAACATGCAGACTTGCTGGTTGGAGAAATATGTTTTTGAAAATTTTCATGGGTTTGAAGTGGTTCTTTCAATAGCAGAATAATCCCACTTAAGGGTGGCTTGAAACCACCTTCATATTATCATTTGGCTTTGCCAAGAAGAAGAGAAAAGAATTGGTCTTTGGATCCAGGTATATCCCTCCCCATTGCTTTAGAAGAAAGATGAAACTTTAAATTGTAGTCTATGATGTACTACAAATTTCATTTTATTCTGCATGAAAGCAATAATCGTTCACTTCTAGTGTTATCACATTCAGTAAAAATCAGCCTTAGAATACTGAGAGAATGAATGAAACCATCCACCTATTTAAGCTGAATGCTTTTCTTTTAGCACTTTATCTTTCCACAATGAACCTCATGAGTTATGGGTCTCTTGCTTGCAGAAAAACATTACCCTCATCCTTCATAGGTGAGAGATTCTGCACTCATTGTGAATTTCTCCTGCTCTTGTTCATGATAAAACTGAAGGCTTGTCTTTCTAAAAGGGAAACCTGTGAGAAAAGTGATGAATGCCACCAATATATCCCAAGTGGATCTATAAAGTACAATCAAATCAAGAATTTCAAAGTGAAAATGCTATTCAGTGGATAATGCAATACTAAGTTCTTCAGACAAGTGAATGGATAAATAAAATTAAGCTGTATTACCCCCAATTACATAGCTCATTGTGAGAATAAGCAGCAGAAATCCAATAAGCTAGTACTTACCTATATTTATTTGGAATTCATTTCAAGTGATTTCAGTTTAGCTTCCAGTCTTCATCACAATTTAGAAATGTAGAAATCTGTTTTATTGAGTTATACCATTGATCCACTCAGCACAACAGTACCAGTATTATGAAGAGCTGTCTAGGGTTTCATTCAGAATTTTCTAGACCTATTTTGAAATTCTGACTGTTGAACCTGGGGTTTCCATTCTGAAGCATTTTTATATCATTTCTCTCACTCCATTGCCCTTTACTTTGGCCTGAATAATTGAATTCTCTATATGGATAATTGACAAATGTATCAGAATCCCTTCTGTACATTGTTCTTGTAAATGTTCTGATACAGACATTTCACACATTCTGTTAAAATGCCCTCTATATAATAGATGGAGGACAGAAATTGTAACATCAATTCTTAATTGCTCCACTGAGCAGAAGGTTATCATTTTTCCCTAAGTGATCTAGCTTCAACTATCAATAACAAGGCTGTGTAATTTTGGAACAACAGTCATGGCTTTCAAAATTCATCTGTTGCCTCCCTTACGCTATTAATTATTTCAGGCATGTTTGAATAAATTTTCTTTTATTCTTAATTTATGTGGCTGTTTTATATTTGATGTGTTGTAATATCACCTTTTATACATCCTGTACATGTTTGGGGGTAAGCTCATCTGTGAATAAGCCAACCTTCGATGTTTTAACCAAAATAACATGAAAAATATGCTACTGCAGATAAGCTGACCATCAAAATTTTCGCAATTTAATTTTCGCAATTGACAATCCCTGGATTATTCATGAAATTTTGGTTTTAATATTTGAGGAATGGCTTATTCATGGTTGGGTTCATTCACAAGCATATACATAGTTTGAAAAATATTATTGCACATTTTTGTGGATGAATCCATCCACAATTAGCTTGAACTAATTTTGAGATATATTTTGGCAGTAAAATTCTTCACTTTTAGTATACACAATACTATATATATATATATAGTATATATATGCACTTAAAAAAGGATTTTACTTCAAAATCTATGTAACCCATCTCCACCCAATTTGTAACACACCCATCTCTCTTTCTCTCTCTCTCACACACACACAAACACACACACACATATGTCTGCTAATAAATCATAGTTTCAAAAAGGAGTGGCTCCTTTAAAGAGCTGCAGTTAGTTACTCCATTTGACCCTCTATATCAGACATGTCAAACTCACGTCGTCATAGCAGTGAAGGGGAAGAAAGCCCTATTGGGACTTTCTTCCCCTTCACTAAACTGGGTGTGGGCATGACCAATGCATGACGCATCCAGCCCACTGGCCGGTAGTTTGACAGCCCTGCTCTATATGCTCGAAACTACACACACTCCTATTGAATAAACTTTTCAGTTTGCAAGGTGAGGCCATTAAACTCACTGTCCATGTCTTAGCTGGGATCCATCATTTATACTAAGCTATAGTATAATCTGCCTGTTTTTCATTGTTTATGTTTTGCAAAACCAACTACTTGTGCTTTATTCAAGAAAGCATTGGAACAAACCAAGAGCTCCCATTGTGTGATCAATATGACTGCAGCTATCTTACTTGAAACTATCAGCCTCACCATACCCATTTTCCCTGTGACTGGAAAGCTGCAAAACATTCCTGAATCATCAGCTTCTTAAACTGTATTTAATTCCAAGGATGCTCTTAAAGGCACTTAGACCCCACAGGCTTTCTTAGGAAATAAATAGGTTGAGTGGTTGGTTCTTATTTGTGAAATGTGTCAACCGACCAACAAAAAAAAAGAGGTTTAATAGTGTTAATGCATTGTTAGTTTACTACTTATGTAAGTGTAAATGCTAAAACAGAGAAGGACCACTGCCAAATCAGAGAAAATAAGAAAAGGCAGTGGTAAAAGCCTGCTAGCCTTGCTTCAAACTTCAGATTGCAATAAAACATCAATGGCATATATCCAAAACATTTAGAGGAAGGAAAAGATTGACATTTTTATCCCTGTAGTTCTTTTTTGTTGTTTTTGTAACCTTAGTCATCTGAAAATTGCTGGCAGATCCAGTGCAATTTCTCTAGGAAAAGTGACCAATATTAAATTACACAAGTGACCTACAATAATATGACCTAACGTGACTTTGAAAATAAGTAAAAAAAATGGCTGACAGAAAATGTGGCTGTACAGTATTTGTCCACAGACGTAAGTATTCTCACCAGATTGTACAAATTCTATTTCGTCAGAAAGTTTTTCCAGTGTGTTGTAGGTCTAATTTCATATACTAATTTCACAACCTCACAGATTTTTTTTAACAAAAGTTCAAGGTGCTGATATTGACATTTTTTTCTCTCTCGTTCAATTGGATATGATTTTTCAGGTTTTAAGAAGTGGTTTGCCATTTTCTCCTTCCTAGGGCTCAGAGAAAGTGCCTGGCTCAAGGTCTCCAAAATTACTTTGTATCCTAGGCAGGACTAGAACTCTCATCTCCCAGCTTCTAGCCTGATGGCTTAATCACTATATCAAACTAGTTCAGAGATATTGACAGATTGACACATTAAAAATTTTATATGGAAATCCAGTATGGGTTGGTACCAGGTTATCTAGCAAATTGGTTTCTCACTTATGCTCCTCTCATAAATTAAAATTTATGGATGCTATTAGCAACTAGACAGAGGTCATTCTAGATATCAGCATACCAATTATAGTATTTTGTATCAGTTACAACTGGCACCCATTTTCGCTGGATGCAGTGTCAGATAACCTTCTGCAGCTCAGAAATTAGAATTCTCTCAATGTACATGCTAGTTGGGAAATGGAACTGAAGTTTCTTTGTTCCTATAAATATGCTCATTAAAAAGATAAAAAGCAGAGGCCCCACTTCCTGGCCAATCACTCAGATCAGTAACATTAATGGGAATATGTGTTGGTTTTTTCTCAGTGTTTGCCCCTATTCTTAGAATTTGCATTGAAATATATGACTCCATTCTATCTATTAAAAGGATTTAAAAATGCTTGTCTTTCCTGACTCCTGGCTAAAGTAATCTTTGATACTGTTCTTAGCTTGTTTAATTTTAAAAACTAGATATTGTATAAATTAAAATTTTGTATTATAAATTATCTTAGCAGGAGGGAATTTCAAGGATATCTCCTATTCAGTCCTGGATGAAGAGTCAATCTGAGTTTTATCTACATACATACAATACTGATAAGAGCTGACCTAGTGCTGATGAATGACATACCCTTTAAATACCAGAATTGGTAGAGTTGAACTCTGACACACCCAAAATTGGAGGTCCCTAGGTTATAATCTCACCTTCCTCTTCACCTCCCATTTCAGGAGAGCTACTTAAGTCCTTCCCATGTCTAACCCTAAAAACTGATTTGAAAGGAAATCATGCTTTATGATGTCAAAACTCACCCACAAGTCCAATAATCCTAGGAGAGCAACATATCTATTACTCTAGTCTCATTAAAGATCATCAGTTAAATGTCCATTTGTGAAATCTCCCCCAGCTCCCTTTGCAGTTACTGGTCCATCATTTTCTCAATGGCAAGTGAAGATAGGAGATTGGATAATTATTATCGAAGAACTAACTTAGGGTTTCTTGACAAAGGAACAAACCACTGGTTCTTTCAAGATATGTAGTACCATCTTCTCCTAAGGATTCATTCCCCAGTGTTTTCACTATTCTCCCTAAATGGAGAATCCCATTAATGAGGAAGAACAAGGATCCAAATCATTTTTACCTTCCTTAGCATCCTGGGGTAGACTTGAATCTGAGCATTTCTTTGTGTCAGGTCAGATCCAATGACTGTGTTTCTCAGATTTGTTTCATGCATTTTTATATAAAAATTATCTTTTAAATTGTGAATTTTAAGCATTTTAACCACATTCTCTCTCATTGTTTCCTTTGAATATTACAACCAAGAGTCTTTGTCTTTCTCCAGGATCACTCTAGGTGTTTCTTCCAAGGCAGTTCCCTTATAATCCAAAGAAATCTCAAGAATGATAGATGTTGAGAGGTTATTTAGGCACAATTCTGCCCAAGCCTGCAAGCCACCCCAGTTTTCCAACTGGTAATTAGAACTTTTACAATATTGCCCACCATGAATTCAGGAATCATAGAAACAATTATGTCTAATGGTGAACTAATTGGATAGGTCCATCCATCTGGTGTGACTGGTGGTACCAGTCAGGTTTATAGAAGTGAGTGAACTAACCATAACAAAAGGCTGAAAGGCATTTCCCATCTGTACATTTCAGAGGTAGGAACCTTCCAGACACACTGCTCCCACAGCCACATTTTAATAACACAAGCCATATATGCCTCTCATCAAGGATTAATTCATGGATGAGGAAGGATTGGAGACATGGTGGCTCAGTGGCTTAATGATACTGGAGCTCCAGTGGTTTGAGTCCTAGCACTATGTGGTGGGATGAGCTTCCATCATTCACATTGGCTTCTGTCCACAAAGCTGTTCAAAAGCATGTTCTATGCGAGTAAATAAATAGTGTTCTGAGCCGGCCTTCACAGAAGCAAGAAACAGACTCTTTACAAAGAAAAACCCCTTTTTATTTACACCTTGGGAATTAACTGCATTCACCAACAGAAAGTCCAGGCAAGAGTCATGCAAGGAGTTAACTGAAGCAATAGTCCTTATCAGCTCGTTATGATAAATGCAAAGCTGTGAGCTCCCAGCCGGAAGGCTGCAAATTAAGTCAGAGAAATAGACAAACCTCAGTTCTGGCAAGGCAGTCTTTGTCACATGAAACACACAAGTAGTAAACTTTTTAGAAATGCAAACCATCTGCTACAACCAAATCACTCCCCTTTCCTCCTTTTTATTTCCCAGCCAGGAGGGGCCATTCAGCGTCCACAGTAGCTTTGCTTCCCAAACCAACTCATTGTCCTCTGTTGTTCACCTCTCCTATCTGCTGTGCACATACATGCATTTGGAACAGACCCCAGCTCTTCCTTGTCCTCACTCATTTTTGACTCCAAAGTCAGCTGCCTCTCAGGCTGGGAAACGCCATATGGCCCTGGTTCTATCTCTGTGTCTGATGCTGAGCATCCATCAGAGCTTTCCCCAGGCTCTGGAACTGGCTCGAGTTCTTCCCCAACCTCCTCCTCATCCAAGTCTGCAGCTAGCTCTGCTGGCTTTGGACCTTCTCAGTTGTGATGTCATTTGCAAGGAGGCAGGAGGAAGTGGGAGTTTAGGATGATACTGCAGGAAGAGCCTCTCATCTTTCTTTCTGATGTGACCCTCCTGTGGCATGCCTTGGGAAGCATGTGAGTGTGTCCCACAATAGAGCTGGTAAATTGGCAGCCAAACTACTCCTCTGCAATGACATTGTGGTCTCCTGGCTAATGTAACCATGCCATGTATTAATAACAACAACAACAACAATAATAATAGAAAGAATTTATTAGAGACAGACCTGGCATTAAGCAGTACTTGCTAGAAAGAAAGGTGTCCAATGGCCATTAAAAAAACATTATTCAATTAGCGGATATCCTGATTATAGAGTTAATTCACTATTACTAAAGTAGAGATCACCGCTATGATCTCAACACTCCTACGGTGCTGATAATATATTCATCATGACACAGTTTGTGGGGACAGAGAATAACATGACTCCTTCCACATATCATTGTGTGTGTGTGTGTGAGAGAGAGAGAGAGAGTGGGGGGGAGGGAGAGGGAGGGAGAGAGAGAGAGAGAGAATAAATACAGAACAAACCAATTGAATTGCCTTGCAGTTTATTATTGACTGAGCCGATAATTCCTTACATTATCATAATCAGGCAACACCAATTAATTCTGAGTTCCTAGTGAGTTTGCTAATAAACTAATCTTCCTCACAGTCAATATAAACGTGTCATGCTGAGAAAAAATATTTTAAAAAAGCAATGTGCTATTTCATTAAATGGTGACACTATACTTGGTTGCCCACAATAAAGTGTTGTTCACTCAGTACTTGGAGACCAAGCTCAGTTAACATCCACTTTATTAAGAGAATATCAGGAAAGGTGAAGTCTATGCACACAAATCAATAGAATTTATAGCTACACATTTAAAAATGTTTCCACTGAACTGTCTTGGCTATACAAATACAGCTTCTAATATCAAGAGTAGTATTTGAAGATTGATTCCAACTTTTAAGGATGACAAGTAGTAATGAAAGCAAATAGTGTCTAATAGCTGACACTAGCCTCAAATTCTGAAAAAAATAATTTTATTTAAATACTTGCAATCTTTGGTTTTACACATGGCTAACTATATTTGAAAATCGAAGGTGACTAAATCAATTCTAGTGAACAAAGATTAACTCTCAGGGTTTATTTCATGAAAAAGTAGGCCTCATGGCAGAGTTACAAATCCCTCTCTTAGATATATTCAAAATTGTCAATCATCCCCTTTACATTTTGAAAATAACTGCAGTTTCAGCTTATTGTTTAAGTGGTCCCACAATCCAAAGTTCTTTAAACAGTTTTCTTGTTTTTATGTATGCATTCACATTGATTGAGAAAAACTGCCCAGAGTTTTTGAAAAAAGGGTAATGCATATGTTATAAAAACCAATAACAATAAATGAAAGGTACTTTTCTGTCCTGCATTAAATGAATACTAAATCAGAAGCACCACCCAATTTCTATAGCCTTATTTTCATGTCATTAAATGGGCCAGTGTTTCACAGAGAAAAACAAATTTGTCAACGTCTGAGGGAGATGGGTGGTTAAAAAATGTGAACAATAATAAAAGAATGAACAAACAAATAAATGGCAATCTTCCATTCTTTTGCCCAACTGTATTTTTGTTTCAGCTCAAACAAAAGCAAAATTCTTTATAAAGTACTGAATGTTGGGATTTATGTGGCAATGTAATCTCATTCTTATATTCCAATGAATCAGAGAGGAGCCAACCTGAGTGTTTTCTAAATATTATTTTCCTTCTCAGGACTTAAAATATATTTTAGTCCTTCATTCCCTATATTCCATTATTTCTGTCAAGGTTATCGCTCCTATACTTTATCATGGGCCTACCAAAAGGAGAATCCCTAGCTGGACTGAACATAACTCTGTTTGATGCTCCCAATAGTAACTTAACTCTTTACTGCACCTTTACATCACCTCCAGCTTCTTTACCTCAAGCCAACTGCATTCCAGAGGTTGCCCAATCTACTAATGCCTACAAAGATGCAAGGAAACAAAAATTGGCAGTGTACAACCAACTCCCCCTCATTACAAGTCTTTCTTGGACACTAGGCTCCTTGGTCTCATCTATAACCACTCTGACCTTAACTAGCCACCAAGCCATTCTGGTCAATCATTCCACCTTCTCCACTGTCTGCTTTCCTAGAATCCTGCCACTTCCAGATGACTGCTTAGATTGTAGGATCATACATTGAAATTGCATTTTATTAGTCCAGAGACTTCATTTCCCCAAACCTCAGATTATTACAAATCCTCAATAAATATTAGGATTCAGACGCAGATTACTTGCATTTGATTGCTTTTCCTGGCACTTTTTCCTCAACAGCCATGGTCTTCCAAAGATATTCAACATTAGTAAACAGTTGATATAACACCTCATATAATGAATTTATTTTAGTATGAATAAACATGAAAACACTTTGCTGGTGTTAAAATTGAAAAAAAAAATCCTGGAAATAACTTGCACCAAAGACATTCCCTAAATGAAATAGTAGGAAAAAAACCCCATGATTTTTGCTAGAATCCATTGAAATTTGGTTGTGAAATCCCTGTGAAATATTTATTCTTCTTCAAAGTTCTCAAGTTCAAAACTTTAAAAACAATTCCTTTCCCAAAAAGACTCCATGCCTGTGTTTGTGTGAATTAAGGATAAATCTTACATTGTAAAGACTCTAACTAATGGAGCACACCAATTTCTGCATGTAAGGCATGTGCAAATCAGACTGGATTAGATTCAACTTGAAGATTCAAAGAGATATGATTCCATTAGAGTTTTCAATTTCAGATTCAAGGACAAGTGATTTGATCTGAGCTATTTCAAGTTTGGAGAGTTGGGTTAAAAAAAAGAGATTCTTTTATTAGCTGCAGTATAATGGGAAAGCAGCAAACATATTACAACTGCTTCATTTTTTTATTACAGTAGTTTTTATAAAATGGGATGGCAACAACAGAGATGGCAGACCCTTTCATTCTGGAAAGCTTTGACAATATAGTTTCAATTACTTTGTTAAAGAATATACGTAAAGTGAAGCAGCACACTTTGGAATCGGATCAAATCTGGCAGCTTTAAATTCATTTTTAAAAATGCTTCACAGATTTTTTTAAGTTTTTCTGCGTTGGGCCAGTCCAATTGGATTCAATTATTGTTTGAACAAAAAATAGCAGGAATGAGGAAGCAACAGCACAGCAGCTTTAATAATGTGCAGCAAAAAATCCAAACTGGACTGACCCAATGCAGATTTTTTTTTTAAATTCAAACTTCCAGATTTGATAGGAGGCTGAAGTGTGCTGCTTCAGTTTATGTATGTTCTTTAATACAACAATTGAACAGTAGCTGCAATCAAAGTGAAGCTCTCCTTTGAGAATCTGCACATACTTAATCTAGATCCATGAAGATTTCAAATCCTCATTCCTTTCCATGACTGCACACTTGGACTTCCTTGGATCATTGTCTTTCTCTTATGATTTTTTCTCTTCTTATAATTTTAAAATGTTTTCTTCATTTCTCTATTCTGCCCCTTTTTATGTTTCAATATTAGGGGAGGTGAATGCATCGATTTTAGTTCTCCCCATCATTTACTATGGAGATTTACTGAGATTTTACTAAGTTTTATGGAGTTCCTTTCAAGTGTGTAGAATTACACTGACATCTGCAAATGCATTTAGCTATATTTGAATATGGCATATTATGCCAGGCATATTTGCAGTTGGATCTAGCCTAAATCAGGAAGCTTGTCTGCCTTACGATTGCAGGATTCTTGCTATAAGGTATGTGGCAAAGGACATAGGAAAATGTGCAAAATTGTGTATCCTGGCACTCATAGCCATACGGATCAACCTTGTCTTGCAATCATGTGGAAGCACCAATCAGATTTTGGACTTTAAATGAAGTGGAATTGCATTTTTTTCTGGCTACATTAGAAACCAGAGCAAACTGTGAACATTCCCCCCCACCCTCATTTTTTTCCATCTGAAATCAAATGCAGCCCAAATATTAGCTAGGTTTTTTTCCTTGTCTTTATTTTTCAGTTCCTTCACCTTTTCAGCTATCTTTCTCAAGGATGAAAGAGACACTGCTTTATAAATGTACTTTTGATTGTCACAGTCTGCCATGTTGAAAGTGTGGATTTCTTACAGTTAGCTGTAGCTGATATCAAATACGCCTTCTAAATAAATAGGATTTAAATCCCTAATAGCCACAACGACATTTCTATACAGTCTGCATTTATTTACTCTGTGCTGATTATTTGTAACTTTTATGGTGTTTTATCTTGATCGTTATTGTTTTCTTACCATCTGGCAAGAGAATTTTAATTTGAAATTAAAATGTATTTGAAGTGTAGTAATAAGTAATTGATTGATTGAGTGATTGATTGACTGATTAAGGTTACTTTGGAACTTCTCATAATTTGGATTTCCCCTTCCTATGTACATTATTCAGATGTATGATCTCCGATAATCATGGATCACATAATAAATGACTTACTGTGACAATTGCATGAAATCATTTACATATGAGTATATATTGCAACTACTGAAAAAAAATAAGTCATTTTCAAGAAATGACAGGTCATCTGAATGATGAAATAATTATTGTTTATTATTTAAAAAATAATAAAAAATTGAAAGGAATGCATTTTTCAATGCTGCCAACATTTTTCTCCTTAAAATGCAAGTACTTTTGAGCCTCAAAGACAATAAACTTAAATGAGAAACATTGATATCTATATAACATTTCAGAAGTCCAAGGAAAACTGAACAGAACTGATCAAAATGGGAGTGAAGAAGAAACTATAAATCTTTTGTCCATTTTGTGTGTGTGTGTGAATTAGAAATTATCCTTACAATCATCAAAAAGATTTTGTTGATGCAATGGACAAAAGGAATTTGTTTCCTGGAAACCTTTGAAGGAACTGGGTGTTAAAAATAATCCCTGACTTTATCTTTTTAAATATACAATGAACAGCATAACTGTATGTTATTCTTTCCATATTATAATTATACTTTCTTGAGAGGGTGAATTAGTTTGCTGTCATTGTTCTCTTTGCTATTTTTTTTTAGATTCTGAAAGGTACACAAACATTCGAACATCACAGAAATCTATAAATTTCTGTTCTGTCTACTACACTGATCTTTTCAGTATTCTGTGTTTAGACTGGTTGACCATTTTGTGTCTCCATTAATTACACCTTTCTACCTAATGGAAAACAGGAAATATTGAGTAAACAGGATTCTAAAATATTTTAGGTTGTGATTAATTTATTTTACTCTTGAATCCTGAGCAACGTTCTCTACTCCCAACATCCAAAATAATATAATATAAACTAAGTTTCTCTTTATACTGGAAATCGCATGTTTCCCAATTACGGCTACGGCTGGCTTTTCGACAAGCTGCCCCACACTGCTGGGATGAGGAGCCCCTTAGGTGGTTCCGCCCCAGGCGCCTGATGGACCTGGAAAGGTTCCAGGCAGAGCTGGGGTTTTTTCCTACATCCCTGGTCCACAGCTCTGCCGAGACCCTGACGGCCGCTTGGCAACAGGCGGCCGTGGGGGCTCTTGACAGAGTTGTCCCCATGCGTCCCCTTACCTGTCGCAGATCCTGTGTGGCTCCCTGGTATACCGGGGAGCTCCGGGAGATGAAGCAACGGAGAAGGGGTCTAGAGAGCAGGTGGAGCTCGACCCGCTCCGAATCTGACCGAGCCCAGTGGAGAGCCTATATCAGGACCTATCTGGTAGCTGTGAGAGCGGCGAGAATGATCTATTTCTCTGCTCTCATAGCATCCGCAGGAAACCACCCGGCCGCCCTGTTTGGGGTCGCCCGCTCCCTCCTCCATCCGGGGGCTGCGGCGGATCCCCTGCGGGGTCGAGCTGAGGAATTTGGTCAGTTCCTGCAGGATAAGATCGCTTGGATTCGGGGGGGGCTGAACTCCAATTTGCTGTGGTCTGATGCCGAGGGTGCAAGTGGTCTAGCTAATGTAATCTGGACTGAGTTCGATCCTGTTTCTGAGGATGAAGTGGACAGGATTATGCGACGACTGAGTTCCACTACATGTTTGTTGGACCCATGCCCTTCCTGGTTGGTCTATGCCTCCAGGGAGGTGACATGCGACTGGCTCCGGGCAGTGGTCAACGCTTCTCTGGGGGAGGGTACCTTTCCCGCTGCCTTGAAGGAGGCGGTGGTGAGGCCTCTCCTGAAGAAGCCTGCCCTGGACCCAGCCGAATTGAACAACTTTCGTCCCGTCTCCAACCTTCGCTTTCTAGCGAAGGTTATTGAGAGTGTGGTGGCTCAGCAATTTCTGCTTTTCCTGGATGAAATGGACTACCTGGATCCATACTAATCGGGCTTTCGACCCGGGTATAGCACAGTGATGGTCACACTGATGGATGATCTCCTGAGGGCTCGGGACAGGGGTTTTTCCTCTGTCCTGGTCCTGTTAGATCTCTCAGCGGCTTTCGATACCATCAACCATGGTATCTTATTGCGGCATCTCGGGGGGTTGGGAGTGGGAGGCACTGTGTTGCAGTGGTTCGCCTCCTTCCTCTCGGACGCCGCAATCAGTGTTGGCAGGGGGCAGAGGTCGACTCCAAGGGCTCTCACTTGTGGGGTCCCTCAGGGGTCTGTCCTCTCACCCCTTTTGTTCAACATTTATATGAAACCGCTGGGTGAAATCATCTGTGGCTTTGGGGTGAAGTATCATCAGTATGCTGATGATACACAGTTATACATCTCCACCCCAGGCCACATCAGTGATGCCCTCTCTGTGATGTCCTGTTGTTTGGATGCGGTATGGATCTGGATGGACAATAACATGCTTTGGCTCAATCCGGCTAAGACAGAGTGGCTGTGCATACAGACATCTCGACCCAGTCAGGAGATTCCATCTTTGGTCATGGGGGGAGAGGTGTTGCCTCCCGTGGACAGGGCATGCAACCTGGGCATCCTCCTGGACTCACGGCTCAGGCTGGAGGAGCAGGTGGGAGCCGTGGCCAGAGGGGCCTTTGCCCAGGTCCAGCTGGTTCGCCAGTTACGCCCATATCTGGACCGAGATGCCCTGCGCACGGTCACTCAGGCACTTGTCGCCTCACGGCTCGACTACTGCAATGCTCTCTATCTAGGACTGCCCTTGCATACCATCCGGAGGCTTCAGCTGGTGCAAAATGCTGCCGCGTGGGTTGTGATGGGAGCTTCCCGGTTCTCCCATGTTACGCCCCTCCTGCGTGGTTTGCATTGGTTACCGGTTGCCCTCCAAATGAGAGTCAAGGTTTTGGTATTGACATTCAAAGTCCTACGAGACATGGGTCCGGGCTATCTACGGGAACGTCTACTGGCGGCATCGAATACCAACCGCCCTGTACGAGTGCACAGGGAGGGACTCCTCGGCGTGCCGTCTGCGACTCAATGTCGCTTGGCGGTGATGCGGGGGAGGGCCTACTCTGTGGTGGCTCCCGCCCTATGGAATCAGCTACCTCTGGGACTCCGCCTGGCCCCTGACCTTCGCACCTTCCACCACGACCTGAAAACTTGGCTTTTTGATCAGGCTGCTCTGTGCTGACTCCTCTTGGGGGGGGGGTTGTTTTATAATTTGTTTTAGTAATTTGGCTTGTTGGGTTTAATTCTATTTTAGGTAATTATTTATTGTGTTGGTTTTAATTGTGAGCTGCCCCGCGTCCGTTCGGGAGAGGGGCGGCATACAAATCAAATAAATAAATAAATAAATAATAAATAAATAAATAAATTAAGCAAATGTCAGTATTGGTGTAAGATTTTATCTTAGATTTGCAATCTTGTATCTAGCTCTCAGAAGACTGGCTACCAACTGCTGGGTTTAAATTGTCCTAGTGATTTTCTTTTATTAACAGAAAGTGGAAGGCATTTTCTTCCTTTCATCTTTGCTTTGTTGTCTCTGATTGAGGAGAGGAAAAGGAGGAGGAGACAGCAAATATCTTTGAAAACAATCATTGCTGCATTCACTTTGTGGTTTCCTGGCTAGGTAGGCAGAGCCTGTGATATGAGAGCAAGACCTTTACAAGGCTCACTTGAACTACAGGTCTGGAAAAACAGTTTTTCAGACAAAGACCTCATCAGAGCCAAGGAAGAAGACTTGACAGAAAGAAACATGTTTTGTATGATACACAGCACAAAATGTGCTGATTCTTTCTTTGGCTCTACCTAGTCCTTAGACAGTGTAAAGACAAAGTATATGAAGATTTCATTTAGCTGTCATACCAAGGCGATGTTTCACATAAACTCTGATATAGCTTTCTTCCATTAATTGTTGGCTGCTTACTTAAATGGCTTTAAAAGATGATTATACAATCTGGCTATGGCTCCTATAATCACAGGCCATCTGTCTTGCAATGATCACCTGGGAAAATGAAATTGAGGTGCACATCAAGTCGTACATAACTGTATTATTAACAGGAAGACTTTTCTTTCTTGTTTGCCCTTTCCAGTTCATTCCCTTAACAAGTTCTTGTTTATTTGTAAACCACTTCATAAACAAGTTATTTACATTTTATTATCAAGGCTTGAGTAAATGCATGGCTGGCTGATGTTTCCTTAATGGGAGCTAATAGTTATGGAGATGAACCTTGCTGATTTGTCCAACCCCAATAAACCAGATCTAAATGGGGTGGAAATCCTTTTAAACACACTCCGTTCTCCAGAGGCCAACAGTTGGCGACTAACTGAATGTGTGAATACCTCCAACTTATTTAGTGTATTTGTCTTCAGCTTATGAACAACATTGTCTAAGCAACTTTATTATCTTTGGTTCATTTTGTATTATTTATAAGGACTTTCAGAGTTTGAACTTGTTGCACGGAATCATCAGAGTCTGATCGAGCCTTAAGAAGTAACACATATATTAGGACATAGTCTTTTGTTGGTCACATCTGCTTCCTGAGATACATCTGATTAAGTAGATTTAGCTCGCAAAACATTATATCCTAATAAATGCATAAGTTCTTAAGATTCCCTTGGTTCTTTTAATTCCTGGAACTGCTTTAAGAGTGAAGCAGAATTACAAAATCCCATGCCAGTTTCTCAACATTTTGAAATCAAACCAGGAGCTTTATACATCTTTTCCAAATCAGATATTTCAGATAAAATACATAATTTGAACTTTGTTCAAACTTTGAACCTGCCAGTTTTTCCAGGCTGAACTAAATATTCTCAAACTTTGCTACTTTAGAGTGTAATATTCACATTTGACCAGGCACATGAATCTAAACCAGAGAAAAGAAGATAAGAAATTGAGCTTTATATAAAAACTTGAAATCTTTTCACGCTGTTTCTATGTTATTTTTGTCTGATTCTTGTAACAACTCCTTCTTCTCCTTCTTCCTAATATGAATGCACATTATGAATATTTTGAGCAACAGTACTGAAAATCCTCTTAAGGGTATGAATTTGTTTAATTCAACAGAAAAAATGTAAGAGTTCCAGTTATAACTAATCCAGACATAATGAATTACAAATTAAAATTGAAATAAATTCATTAATTCTGAATTATTTCAACCAAATTTATGTATTTTCAAGATCTCATTAGGATTATAAAACAGAAAAGTGTGCAGCCCTGAAATTGCTGATGGGCAAATTTAGAATTGTGAGAATATGTTGTAGCTATTTTTTGCAAAATGGCTGCAGGGAACAGTTACTTATTCTCACAATGGCTGGCATGAGGAACATAATTGGCAACAAAGCACCAATTTACTACACTGCTATCTGCCAACTTTCTTGCTGATGAGATCCAGAGGCAACAGAAACAAGTTCTTATTTTTATTTTTGCAGTATTCCAGTTTCTCTTTTATTTAAAGAAACGAACAAAGGTTCAATGGACAGTTAAAACAGGAAGCCCTTGGATGCAAAAGAAGACGTTCATGGGTAGAGTGATGCCTTTAGTTGCCATGCAAGAAATCGACCATTCAATCAAAATAGAGCTGGAAGGGTAATTGGAGGTCTTCTAATCCAACCATCTGCTCAAGCAGGAGACCCTATGCCTTTCCAGGCAAGTAGCTGTCCAGTCTCTTCTTAAAGACCTCCAGTGAGGAAGCATTCACAATTTCCGAAGACAAACTGTTCCAATGGTTAATTATCTTCATTGTTAGGAAACTTCTCCTAAATTCCAGGTTGCTTCTTTCCTTGATTAGTTTCCATCCATTTTTTCTTGCCTTGCCTTCTGGTTCTTTGGAATATAAGTTGACGCCCCCCTTTTTTTTCTTCACCACTCTGAAGTGGTGTAGGGTTTCCTGCCTAGGCAGGGGGTTGGACTAGAAGACCTCCAAGGTCCCTTCCAACTCTTCTACTCTATTCTATTCTGTTCTGTTCTGTTCTGTTCCGTTCCGTTCCGTTCCGTTCCATTCCATTCCATTCCATTCCATTCCATTCTATTCTATTCTATTCTATTCTATTCCATTCTATTCTATCCTCAAATGCTGGGATACTGCTATCATGTCAACCCAGTCCTTCTTTTCTCTAGACTAGATCCCAGGATAATTATTTTTTTTAATTTCAATATTTTTTAATAAGCATTAATTAATGTCATTTATTAAAAAATAATGGTATTTACTTTACCTTCATTGAAAAGTAATCAACCACAATGGACTCTGAGCAGCATGCAATTCTTTGTGCTAAATCAGAGACTTTAAAATTCAACAACCTTAAGATGTGTGGACTTCAACTCCCAGAATTTGTCTGCCAGCATGAAGTTGAAATCCTTGGGCCTTAAAGTTGCTAAGTTTGAAAAACACTGCTAATTAAAAGTTTATGCTGCCTCTTTGCCATAACTGCCGATATAGAAAGTGAACAGTGAAATTCAGGGGAAAACATAATTTATTACATAAGTGGTATATAATTAAGGAACATTATGCAGTAGTAGGAAGGTTCTTTTATTATTATTATTTTTTTGGAAATTCCTATCTAAGATGGGAGGAGCTTATAGACTATTTAGTTCCAGGCTTGTTGTCCTGGATAACAGGTGCATATTTCAAAAATTTAATGGAGAAAAAGGCATCTACATCTGATTTTCCCTGAAGTAGTAGGATAACCAGGGGATGTAAGAAGAAGCAAATCAAAGATGCCATGCACCACCTCCTGCTGCATTGAGCAATAGAGCTGCACTTGGACTGAAATAAGCTTCTCATCACTTAAAAAAAAACAGTAATACTAGACTTGATAGGTGGCTTGATTACGCATGGGAGAAAACACTTTTTTTCAGCATTAACAAGCTAAATCCTGCTATTTTATTGCAATGTATAATTTGAAAATGTAAATTATGTTTGATCAGTAGAAATGCCATTGTGCTTAACAATTAAACATTCACATATATTTCAAGGGAAGACATCAAGGAATGCTTACCTAACTGAGAGAATTAGACTGTCATACCCTGCAGTTTGTGCATGTGTGTGTGTGTGTGTGTGCACGCGTGCGCGTGTGCACAAGTGCATTTATCTGGGTGAGAGAGAGACAGAAAAAGAGGGAGGGAGGGAGAGGGAGAGGGAGAGGGAGAATTTGAGTGTTGTGTGTGAAATATAAGCATATTAAATTGCATTCAATACTACTAAGTAGTCAGTTGTTTATTTTTGCTTTGTTTTCTAGCTGGATTCTAGCTGTGTAGAAACCCACAAACTTTATTTTATATCTAACTCAGTCAAACAAACAAAACTGTTGATTTCCACCTGCTAAGCATTTGTTAAACATATAAGAATTTTATTGGGGAAAAGATTAGCAACATTCAGTATAAAATCCTAACAAATATTTATATTTCTTTCACAAGGAAAAACTACTTTCATTTAATGGGATATTTGCAACCTTTAATTTGCGAAGTCCAACAGTTAGGGTAATAGCAATAGCAATAACACTCAGATTTATATCTGCTTCACAGTGATTTACAGCCCTCTCTAAGTGCTTTAAAGAAACAGCCTATTGCCCCCAACAATCTGGGTCCTCATTTTACCAACCGCAGGAGGATGGAAGGCTGAGTCAACTTTGAGTGAAAATTGAACTGCAAACTGCAAACTGCCGGCTGCCAGCTGCCGGCTGCCAGCAGTTTGGCAGTTCAATTCTCACTGGCAGGAGTAGCCTGCAGTAATTCATTCTAACCACTGCTCTACCATGGTTCTTTAAATTGAATGAAATATAGCTTTAGTTGTCAATTGGTTAATTTGATTCCTTATTTGGTTTAAGCTGATAATGTAGTTCCTCAACTTTTATGGAATAAAAGCACACTTGCACCTACTTGTGCTTCTTAAACTTTCTTTAAATTCTATCAAAAGAAATTCACATCAGCAAATCTGAGGCATGATGGCTCCAGCATGTTGGCTGGAAAGTTGAAGATCAGGTTCAAGACCTGAGCATCATGCAATAGGGTGAACTCCTGTCCTTGCCCTAGCCTCTGACAACCTGATAGTTAGAAAGCATGAAAATGTGAGTAGATAAATAGGTACCACTTTGGTGGGAAAATAACAGTGCTCTGGAACATCATGTGGCCACATGACCATGGAAACTTCTTCAGACAGGGCTGGCTTAATGGCCTTTAAAACAGAAATGAACGCTGTCCCTTGTAATCAGCAACAGAGCAAAATCCACAGGGACTCCTTTACCTATCGGCAAATTAATACATATCTCTAATATGAAACATGTTTGTGGAGGAAATCTTCTGTCAACTATGATGTCACTTATGCATAGACATCAGGCAAGTTATTAATATTAAAACCTCCATATATTTTCCAGGGCATTGCTCTTTCAAAGGACTATTTGAGAAACCAAAAATAGAATTCACAATATATGAAAATGAGATTTCTTTTCTCACTTTCCTATAAGAAATGAACTTGCAGATCGGTTTCATAAGAGGTAAATGTCATATTTCTGAATTAACACTATTGAAATTTAATGAAATATTGTAGACTCTGAAGGTCTAAGAAAAAAGAATTAAACAAGCTAGAATTTTAAAATATGAAATATACTATATTTCATATTTTACTTTTCAAATTAAATTCAGGTATTATGCTATGTTGATGAAAGCAAAATGTGATAGACTCATAAAGGCTTTGTTTTTCTTTTAATGACTGTGAAATCCCTTGCTTAAGGGTAGGGTCAGGGTAATTGATTGAAGAATTTACTAGCTAGATACCCTTCCTGCTGCCTATGCAGACAATTGCTCATTGTGCCTAGAGACAGAAGTAGCAGTAAAGTTAAAGTAGCAGAATCTTGTATATATAAAAGTACTTTTTCCCCACTTTACCTTTATACACCAAGAAATTAGAGAGGATCTTTTCTGGCACATTTACTATGTTCAGATGGGCTCAAATGCATCTGCTCTGTTGCCTACTCTGTAACTTCTTCGCTATCAAGGACATTCCCACATATTTGTTTTCAATTATTTATGTTCAGTTCCAAGAAATATATACAATACTATGAAAAACGCTTAGATCACCATTAGATTTGTTGTTGTAGCAATGGATCATCATCTTTTAATGACCCCATTATCCCTTGCAGGGTGGAGTCTGGGCAACTGAATGGAGCTGAGTGATTACTGGCCAGATGCCCTTCCTGTCACCAATGCTGAGTTATATTCAGCAGATATATTCTCATTGTGCCAGGGAGAGAAATAGTTGACATACTCCCAAACATATTCATTTTCTTGTATGTACTCAAATGCTATGCATCTTTATGTTTAAGCTCTCTTGTTTTGAAGTGCAGTTATTAGGATTACTGTTTTTGCTTGCAGCTCAAATCATGTCAATCTGAATCTTCAGTCACAAATGAAATGTTAACTAAGGTTAATTCATCAGAAAAAAATATCCTTTTTATTTTCTCTCCTATACTGATTGACAGATGGGTTAGAGCATAAGATTTTCTCTTTTTAAAGACATCTTGATCTAAAGCTATACTGTGAGTTATTAAGGCTGTGAAAATATTAAAGGGGTGTTTTGCTTTGGTGTAATCTCCAACAAAACTCTCCCCTGAAGCTGTTTTGGGAAGCAGTGAGTGTAGTGAATCTTCCTGGTCTCCATACCTGCCTTGCCTTGCCTAACATTTGCAGTAGCTTGACTTGGGAATGCCAGTCAAGACCAATTATACTGCTTTTTGTCTCAGTGGAAGTGATATTATCTCCATGAGATCAGAAGGGGATTTTTATCAACGCAAATTGAAGCCATGTGATCCAGACCCCAAATAAATAGATGGAGAGATATTTGATTCATAGTGATTCATTCACACTAAAAGCATAGTGGATCTTCAGATTTCTAAGCTTTAAGAATTATAGGCAGGGTTAGATAATGATACTTTGATGTGAACCCATAACCATGTAAACCTCTCTTGAAAGCCAATAACTTACCTTCTGTCAGATTTGTGCTGCCAACATTGTAGAAATTTATCTATCAGACAGAATTGCAATTGCCAAAGTGATGCATTATGGTTTAGGCTTGTTTAGAGTGTAGAACAACAAGTTAAATATTCAGCATATTACTGGACAAGCCTTTTATTTTTCCTGTTTATAATATTGAATTGGGGAGGACAAAATAGACATATTTTCATGCATCCTTCATTTAATATTTATATTTCATGTATAGTTTTTTTTTAATATCAGATTTCCAAATATGCATGAGAAAGAGAGACAGTTGAGCTTTCCCATTTATTTCCCCAGGATAGCAGGAATTTTTTGGTGACTGTATACATTTTTGATATATGCTTGTTTGATATTTGAACAACATATAAACACATCATTATATCTTTAAAAAATGGAAGTATCAGAAGGTAATAACTTTTGTTTGTCTGCTGGTTTAGGAAATGCAATTTTCTTCTCATTGTTTAGTTAAACAGCATAACTTCTGAGCCAAGAGAGCTGTATTTTATGGCCAATGGAGACATTAATGAAGAAGAATGAACAAGAATAGATTATTTACCTAGGTTGAGCTAGAATATTCTTTACTGAAAGTCTTTTCCTTCATAATGCTAGTTTATAATGTGACATTTCCTATGCTAGTTTTTGATAGCCCTCAGTGAAGTTCTCCTGTTTCTCACTTCAAAGAATCAGGAATCTAACTTGTGGTTTGTTAGTAATCAGCTCCCACCTACTTCAAATTTGCCACACTGCTAGAAGTAAAAGTAAAAGGCCTATGTGATCCTTGAACTATGATATGATATTCACTTTTGTTATAGAGGCAGCAAATAGATATTTAGTTTTAGCTTCAGAGAATTGCGGGGGGAGACGACAACCTGCCCAAGATTTCAAGCTTAATGATCTCTCTGAAATAGAGTTTTGACAATTTTTGCCAAAAGTTACTAGGAGCTACATTTTGACATTCTGGGCAAACCTAGTTCATGATTTGCAGCATCTTAAATTTGATTTTCTCTCCTCTCCTCTATAGAGAAAGCAGACAAGGGAAAGGAGACTAGGAAAAGGCTCTTTTTAAAAAAATGTTTTTGTCCCTTTTAAAATAGCAGGAAAAAAGCATGAAATATACATATTATCAAAAACATATAGCAAGTACTTAACATAATTGAAAAAATAAAATTGATAAAAATTAATCAGACTGTAATAGGTTGTTATATTAAATGGTGGTGCAGGGGTTAGAATACAGTAGTACAGTCTACTTCTGCTGACTGCTGGCTGCCAACAGTTCGTCAGTTCAATTCTCACCAGCTCAAGGTTGACTCAGCCTTCCATCCTTGAGGTCAACAAAATGAGAACTCAGATTGTTTGGGAAAATATGCTTTCTCTGTAAACCATTTAGATAGGGTTGTAAAGCACTGTGAAGTGGTATGTAAGTCTAAGTGCTATTGCTATTGCTATAAAGAATTACTTATATGTACATATACATATATATGTAGGTCTTGGTGTATTCGGGTCTTGTCCCGTGTAAGTTTGAGAATACCTTGGCAACGTTTCGACGAAATCCCATCTGTCATCTTATATATATATATATAAATTATCAATTCAATATTATGCAATTATGGTCTCTATCATCTATCTATCATTCTATCATTTATCTAGCATCTATTATCTATATCACACTTATACAACTATCCTGTTTTTTTAAACTTACTGTATTTTGTATAAATGAATCCCGTGTTTAATTATTCTTATCCACACAAAATCTATGGCTATAGGCAATCTATTCTTAAATAACTGGTATAATTAAGTCTTCAATCCATTGAATAAATGAGACCATACATTATGTTTCCAAGATTGCAGTCTTTTTGTTAAAGTAAGAGCATACAGCATACATTTATGGTGTCCAGTTGAAGTGGACAGGACTATGCGGCAGCTGAGTTCCACCACATGTTTGTTGGACCCGTGTCCTTCCTGGCTGGCTTATGCCGCCAGGGAGGCCACCTGTGGCTGGCTCTGGGCAGTTGTCAACGCTTCATTACGGGAGGGTGTTTTTCCCACCGCCTTGAAGGAGGCGGTGGTGAGACCCCTCCTGAAGAAGCCTGCCCTGGACCCGACCGTGTTAGACAACTTCGGCCCAGTCTCCAACCTTCGCTTTTGGTGAAGGTTGTTGAGAGTGGGGTGGCTCGGCAGTTTCCACTCTTCCTGGATGAAGTGGACTACCTAGATCCATATCAATCGGGCTTCTGACCTGGCTTCAGCATGGAGATGACATTGGTCGCGCTGATGGATGATCTCTGGAGGGCCCGGGACAGGGGTTTCTCCTCTGTCCTGGTCCTATTAGACCTCTCAGCGGCTTTTGATACCATCAACCATGGTATCCTTTTGCAACACCTCGAGGGGTTGGGAGTGGGGGCACTGTGCTTCGTGGTTCACCTCCTACCTCTCGGGGTGGTCGCAATCGGTGTTGGCAGGGGGGCAGGGGTCGACCCCAAGGGTGCTCTCATGTGGGGTGCCTCAGGGGTCGGTTCTCTCCCCCTGCTATTTAACATCTATATGAAGCCGCTGGGTGAAATCATCCGTGGTTTCGGGGTGAGATTCCACCAGTACACAGATGACACCCAGCTGTACATCTCCACCCCAAACCAAATCAGTGATGCCCTCTCCCTGATGATCCAGTGTTTGGATGCGGTACGGATTTGGATGAGCGGGAACATGCTTCGACTCAACCCGGCCAAGACTGAGTGGCTGTGCATACCGGCATCTTGGCCCAGTCAGGAATATCCATCTTTGGCCATAGGGGGAAGCGGTGTTGCCCCCTGTGGATAGGGCGCATAATCTGGGGGTCCTCCTGGATGTACGGCTCCAGTTGGAGGAGCAGGTGGGGGCCGCCAGGGGCCTTTGCCCAGCTCTGCCTTGTTTGTCAACTATGCCCATTTGTGGACCGAGATGCCCTGCGCACAGTCACTCATGCCCTTGTTACCTCTAGACTCGACTACTGCAATGCTCTCTACTTAGGACTGCCCTTGCATACCATTTGGAGATTGCAGCTGGTGCAGAATGCGGCAGCGCGGGTGGTGATGGGAGCCTCCCGATTCTCCCATGTTACCCCCCTCCTGCGCTGCCTGCATTGGCTGCCGGTTGCACTCCGGGTGAGATTCAAGGTTTTAGTTTTAACATACAAAGTCCTTCATGACATGGGTCCTCAATATTTAAGGGAGTGACTCCTGCTGACATCGAATGCCAACCGCCCTGGGCGAGCACATAGGCAAGGACTCCTTGGGGTCCTGTCGGTGGGCCAATGCCAGCTGGCGGTCCCCCGACGATGAGCCTACTCTGTCGCGGCCCCTGACCTCTGGAACCAACTCCCCTTGGGGCTCCGCCTGGCCCCTGACCTCCACACCTTCCGCCATGATTTGAAGACCTGGTTGTTTGACCAATCCGGGCTGTGACCCTTCCTGGGGGGTGGTTTTATATTTTTAAGTATTTTAAATTTGTCTGTTTGGGCTTGTGAATTTGGGTTTAATCTTCTTTTAATTATTTATTGTTGTTGTTTTTAGCTGTGAGCTGCCCCGAGTCTTCAGAGATGGGGCGGCATACAAGTCCCAAAAATAAATAAATAAATAAATAAATAAATAAATAAATAAATAAATAAATAAAATGAAGAGCCTTGGTGGTGCAGGCTGTTAAACGCCTAGCACTTAATTCCAGCTGCCTGCAATTAATGCAGGCTCGAATCTCACCAGGCTCAAGGTTGACTCAGCCTTCCATCCTCTTGGGGTAGGTAAAGTGAGGACCCAAGATTGTTGAGGGCAGTAAGCTGATTTTGTAAAAATGCCACTTGGGGAGGCCAAAAAGCCCTAGTAATAAGCAGGCATATACAATGGAATGAAGGCTATTGCTGAGCGCATTGGGTTTTGTCCCAAAAATTGTAAGCCGCCCTGAGTCTTCGGAGAAGGGCGGCATATAAATGTAATTTAAAAAAATTCCATATTCTATCTATACAATTCAAGAGAATATTATTTGTGAAAATTTTATTTTTTGTCATACAGTTACATTTGTCTCACAGTTACATTTAAATAAGCTTACTACTTTTTCTCAAAATGTACTAAATATAGGACATTATATATGTGGTTTAAAGAAACATTGTATTTATCACATATCCAATAAAATGCTATTCTAGAGAATCATGTTCTATATTCTAAGATGTAATGGGTCCAATAAATTCTAAATATTATTTTTTTGTTGTCTAAGTCATAGTATAAGTTTCATTGACACACTTGCTATAGAACTTAAGATACTTTTCCATTATCTGGGTAATATAAGATCCTCTAATTCTTTACCATTTGCATATTATATATATTAATTTATATGCCACCTCTCTCACTCTGCAAAGTGACCTCCAGTGGCTTATTTATTAACAAATACCTATAGATATTATTAGTAAGTTTTAAAAGTTTTAGCTGGTTGTTGTAGTTTCCCAGGTGTCTCAGAATCTAAAAATACTGCTGGTACACACAATATTGTCCAAAGATGTTATAGCTGTAAATATTGCCACTGAGTTATATCTAATAGACAAAATTTGCCTGTTAGTACAGTATGTGTTAATAATTCATCCTCATCATCTATCAATTGGTCCAGAGACAATATCACCAATTTTATCCATTTTTTCCATCTTTTTCTGAATTTTTAATGTTGGATTTACCCATAAAGCCAATTTAGCATGGGAAAAAAGAACCATATGAGCCACAGTGGTGCAGTGGTTAGAGTGCAGTACTGCAGGCTACTTCTGCTGACTGCTGGCTGCCTGCAATTTGGCAGTTCAGATCTCACGAGGCTCAAGGTTGACTCAGCCTTCCATCCTTCTGAGGTGGATAAAATGAGGACCCAAATTGTTGGGGACAATAGGCTGACTCTGTAAATTGCTTAGAGAGGGCTGTAAAAGCACTGTGAAATGGTATATAAGTCTAAGTGCTATTGCAATTGCTATATCCTTTGTGTTAGACATTACATTTAGTAGTTTTCTAACTGATACAATTGTTTCCAGAGATACTAGAGTCCTGTGCATCCAACTAAAGATGTTATATATGTTTATTCCAAAGTGGCCTAAATCAGAAAATTAATACCAATTGATGCCTTCTAGTGTTTAATACTTGACAATAGGTAAGCCTAATTATATAGCTCTATAGATGGAAAATCAAACCTCCTTCATTAATTTGTAACTATTTTTTTAAAGATATTCTTAGAATCAAAGGACCCCATAAACATTTTCTAAACATTTTGTTTTGTGAAAATGTTTGCCAGATATTTATATTAGTATAAATATGTGGCAAATATTTAAATTAAATATTTATATTAGTATAAATATATTAGTATAAGATTCAAGGTGCTGGTGTTAACTATAAAGCCCTTCATGACTTGGGTCTGGGGTACTTGCAGGAGCGCCTCCTACCAGCATCGAGGTCCAATCGCCCAGTACGCTCCCACAGGCAGGCCCTCCTGGGGGTGCCGTCGGCCAGACAATGTCAGTTGGTGGTCCCCCGGGGGAGGGCCTTCTCTATGGGGGCACCCACCCTCTGGAACTAGCTGCCCCTGGGGCTGCAGTTGGCCCCTGACCTACGTTCCTTCCGCCGCGATCTAAAGACCTGGCTGTTTTTACAGGCCGGCCTGGATTGAGAGGGAGTGGGGATTTTAAATGGGGTATTTTAGTATTTTATAATATATTTGGATTGGGTAAGAATCTGATGATGTTTTATGTATTTTGTATTTGTACTTCTATGTGAGCTGCCCCGAGTCCTCCCAGAGATGGGGGGGCATATAAATGCAAATAATAATAATAATAATAATAATAATAATAATAATAATAAAAAAAACAGAAATTCCTCTCAGAATATCAATTAATCTGGGAATAATATTCATTTTGACAGCATCCACATTACCCCAAAGGGAAAACTCCAGAGGGTGAGGTTTAAGCACTGCCATCTATCTATAACTGGAGAAAGTTATCTACCTACCTACCTACCTATCTATCATCTATCTACCTATATTACTTCTTATATGTTTTAATATGTAGATAGGCCTCTGACAGTTTAGAAAGCCTTTGTCAGTTTGTCTAGAACAATCTGCATTTTCAGTACAAGACAGCTTTAGGTGAGGTCTATAAAAATATTGTTCAAGGAATAGTTAAATATAATTCAGGAAGCAAGTGCACTATGAAAGATAAGCTCCTAAGTGAATGCAAGGAAGAGCTCAAAGGCATTTATGTGGATAGTATGGGAAATTTATTAGAAAACAAATTTAGGAGGAGTTCATTAACTTCTATGAAAACAGATGTTTGGACATATGTCCAAGAGTGAGTGATATGCTTATAATGAGAGTCTCCATCTGGGTATGCTGCTTTATTAACACACAGTACACATTATGTAGAAGGTTAGGTTATGAGTATGAATGGAAAATGTTATAATTCAGGTAGTTATAACTAATTTGTTTATATATCCTCAAGACCTCCACGGTGACACATGATTGGCTGACAGTTGGCACCAAACCATATTACTGCACAGACACCATAGGATTTTGCACTCTGCACAGTATACCTGCCAATGTTTTGCACATCCGTCTTTTATCGTGTCAACAAATCGGCTTACCTCCAATGACATCTCAGTAGTTTGAGTAGTTAATGTTTAGCTAGGTAAGTAATTTGTCATTACAAATAATCTCACTGGTATTGGGAAATTTATAGACAATCCATTTTTCCCTCTGGGTTGGAAACTGCTTCCCAGGTAAATGTGAAAAGATGTTTGAGTAAAGGATAGCCTTTGGACTGCAGATAGCCTGTGGCTTATATTTATGGCTTCCAGGCCCCTCTTTCCTTTGCAGTTCTTGTTTCTGCTGATTATAATATAATGCATTGTGTTGGTTTTCATCATACTTCTCCACAACCATTTTAGAACATTGCCCAATCAATACAACTGTGCAAAACTAGTGAAGTATGGTTTTCAGATAATAAAAAGCAATGATACCAGAGGAATATCTTTTATAGCAACAATGTGTTCTCAAAGTGCTGGAACTCTGTGTTTGGAGGACTGATGGAAACATTTGAATGATCATATGGAAACATATAAGAAGAAGAGAATTGAGCTAAGAGTATATATACCCTTCGAGGGAAATGTTTTTTCTCCTACAAATATTATTTCAGCAGAGATGGACATTTTCCTTTTTCTGATGAAAGGATAGAAGGAAGTGACTTCCAACAGGGCATCATATCCTTTCTAGACCAATATTTCATTCCCTAAAAACCTCTGACAGTCTGCTTTTTCTCTGCTGAAATGAAAAGAGAACTGGTTTAGGGAGGAAATACCATCATGTGTAATATGTATCATTGGATTCCAATTCTTCCTTGAAGAATCCATTAAGCAGCAAGGGAAATGCCATTAATGTTGCAAAAATTATCCAAAGGGTGGAGAGTCAGAACTGTTGAATATCTGTTTTTGGCTTGTGAATCCTCTGAGACCACTTGTTCTCTTTTCTACACTGAATGAGCTCTCTCTTCTGATATAGATGTTGTTCATTATTATTAGTCAACTAGAAAATCGAAATAAAAAGTTTGACTCATCCAATGAATTCACTGAATTCAGGCATACTGCCAAGTTTCTATTAATTAAGTATAAAGAGAAAGTGTATGTTTATAAGAACCAATGGTAGATAGATCAAGCTCTAATTCAATTAATGTAGTCGTGTATCCAGAGAAAAGCAATTAGACCCAATAGGGGTAAACTTAGCAAGATATAATCAAGCCCCAGAAGCTTTCTTAAGCATATAATAGAATCAAATCCTTTTAATTTTCAGACAGATTATCTCCTGATAATCAAATCCCTGGAGTTTTCTTGTTTTACTTGCTATATATCTTCTAAGAGTAAGCAGCACATTTTACATTCAAGATAAATATAAATTAATATTCTGAGGAACAACTTGTTCATTTCATTTTTTTTAATTTGATGAAGTTAGTGTTAAAAGAGTGCATTAACTATCTTTCCATTTGCAGCTTGATTTGCCAGAATGAGCTGAGGAGCAAGCATTTGTGTATTATTTATCAGCACTTTTTATCATTGTTTGATGCTTGAAAGCACACAGAAACTACATCAATTTTGAGGTATGGCAACCAGAACTGCACACAATATTTCCGGTGCAGTCACACCATTGATTTATATAAGGGCTTCATGATATTTACACATCTATTTTAGTAATGTTTCTTATGATCGCTAACATGCTTTGACCTCTTTTTCTGGTGGATGCACACTGTGTGGACACCTTCATTGAACTATTTATGATTATTTTGGCATTTATTTCCTCATTAGTTACTGTTAACTCTTATTAATTTCTATAAGCAGGATTTTTGGTACCAATGTGCATCAATTTACACTTGTTCAGGTTGAACAACATCTTCAAGATTCAAGGTATTGGTAGCAACATACAAAGTCCTACATGGCTTGGGTCCGGGGTACTTGTGGGAGCGTCTCCTGCCTGCATCATGCTCCAGTCACCCGGTACGCTCCCACAGGCAGGGCCTCCTTGAGGTACCGTTGGTTAGACATTGTTGATTGGCGGTGCCCAGAGGTAGGGCCTTCTCTGTGGGAGCACCCGCCCTGTGGAACCAACTCCCCTTGGGCCTTCATTTGGCCCCTGATCTCTGCTCCTTCTGCCATGACCTGAAGACCTGGATTTTTCAACAGGCTGGTCTGGACTGACCGGGGGGGGGCAGGGCTTGTTTTAGAGCTATTTTAATTAATTTTAACTTATTATTTTATTCTCATTAGGCTTGTAACTGTTGAATTGTTTTTTATTGTAAATTTTGTACTGGGTTTTATTGTTAGCCGTCCTGAGTCCTTAGGGAGAGAGGGCAGCATACAAGTCTAATAAATTATTATTATTATTATTGTTATTATTATTATTATCTATTATTTTGATCCCTATTCCCTTAATGAGCAGAGATTTCTTTGGAGCTGTTTGTGATCCCTTATTGCATTTCCTGAACCATTCTTTTACACTTTTCTCTACCTTCAACTTCTGACACTCAGTTTCACGGCTTTCAGGAAAGGGTTCCTTATCAGCATTCCTTCTCTTTAAAATAAATCCATCCATATGCATATTCCCTTTTTTAATATCCCCTCATTAAATTCATTAAATTCTCCTTAAAATACAACAATAAAGATCATTTTTAAACAAAAATCAGAATATGTAACTTGAAAACATGTATAGCAAATTCTATGACATTTGACACACTTTATTTCTTAACAGTAATCCAATTTTCTCCTAATTTCATTTTAAAAAGATGTTATAACATGTTGAAAAACAGATTTTGAGAATAGGTATATTAAAGTTATATAGCTCAGAACATCTTCTACTGATTTCTTGGGCTAATAAAAAACAATATTTGTAGCTTAGGGTCACCTCAGGGAAGCCGATGATTTGGGTAATGAAATGTCTGCAAGAAAACAAGGATGCTCAGAGAGCACCAAAGACCCTTCATTTCTTGGGCTTTTGGCATTTTTTCCCCTGAAGTATTAATATTTTAGAAAATTTCACCCAATCTCAAAGAGATTTGAAAACACAAACATAGGAATGTTAAAATTATTTAATTATTCTGACCTCATTCTAAATAACAGGAGAACCAGACTTATTTTTCCCTGACTCGTTTTCCTGATTTGGATGAATCAGGATGTACAACTGATTGAATTGTTACAAGAAAGTTAAGCTTCTTTTACAGCCAAGAATCCAGGCATGAAATTGGTTGGGGAGTCCTTAAATTTTTTTTTTTTTAAGCTTGGGAGAAATGCACTTCAAAGCAAAAACCCAATCTGTTCTCAATTTTTTTACTGAAAAAGTTACAAACTGAAGTACATATGAATCAACTTAAATTTCAAGAAATTCAGACATTATAGCAAGTGAAATGAATGGACTTTTCTGCCTTTATCAGGGACAAAAACCAGTAAAGCCAATCAATACGCTGGGAAGAACAGTACAAGAAGGAAGGTTTCTCCGCTCCCCTTTTTAATCATTGGGTAACTCACTTGTTAACTTAAATAAAGGTAACTCAAAAAGTGTTAGTCTTTGGCATTTGTGACTAGACTTAATGAGACCAAAATAATTATACAGTTGTGAAGTTACAAAGTTATGATACAGAGGACATGTTATATAAATTGCATCAATTCAAGCTAGTACAAATATATATCATTTGTGGGATGACACTACTCCCCTTCCCATAAATGCCATGGAAGTAAGTTCTAATCTTATGAAGGATCAACAGGTGAGTCTCAGTTTCTCCCATCAACATTAATTATTAAAGATATACAGCATTCTGAAACAGACGCCAAGACTTGATTCCCAGATGATACATCTCAGTAACTTAAATTACTTGCCAAGTTCTTTTTAAACATTCTTATATGCTCACACTTATATGCTCACACTCTTGAATCCTGTTTAAACAGTACAACATCACACATACAACACAATAATAACAATAAAAAAGCTCTGCAGTACTCTTTATGTGAGTGCTCTTCTTAAGCTCCATTTTTTTTTTTGCTCAGATGACTAATTTCTTGTAGGCAGTTGGCCTTCAGTATGGATCTAGGACAACTTGTCTTGGCCAACTTGCCATGGTCAACTCACCACAGCCAACTTGCTGAAGCCAATTCACCATGGGGCAACTCACCATGGTCAACCATGGGACAACTCCCCATGGTCAACTCGTCACAGGATAACTCACTGCGGGACAAGAGTTACCTTAATAACAAAGAAATAATGGTATAGAATAATTAAAGAAAGGATGAAAAAGGAGTGACAAAATGAAATGTGAATGACTAAAATTAAAATAGGTAAGTGCTGAAGATTTTCTGACTATTTGAGGCCAGCTTAGTGAAAATGAAGTTTCATTAAATATTCTGGAAGAGAATTTGCCAGAGGGACAAGAAAGCCATACAGAGTTCAATTGCACAAGTAGCAATACACCTGTTATTTGAGTAGATACTTGAAAGGAAGACAATGTCCATTCTCCATGAAAACTGAATGAAAAATTGATAAGTAGATTGAAAAATGAATAAAAATACTCAAATGGAAGCACTGTTCTAATTACCATATTATTTGAGAGATAAAAATTGCATTTCAGGAAAAAATATTTTTGTTTTTGGAACAAAAGTTCATTTAAAAAGGTAAAATAACAGTTCAGGGTGGACAAAAGGAATATACATATCTCTGATAAGCAATCAATTTACAGACTATATCATCACAAGAGATAGTAATAACATGTTATAATTCCCAGATGAGAAAATAATTTTAAGCCATAGTACCAAAATAATTATCATAGTACATGACATTATCTAACTACCTTTCCTGAAAAGCTAAGGACATTTGCAAAACATCAGGAAGTTATAGTGACATACAGGAAGAAAAACCTTGATGGAAAGCTAATTGTATATTGTTGCCAAGAAATCAATATTGACATGACTATGTTGTCATCAGAACTCAAGCATGAATGAAATGAGACTGCTTAAATAGTGTCTTTACTGTTAGAAGTAGTCAACTTCTTAGCATCAAAGCCTGATTCCAATAGAATCACCTCAGTCATTTCCACATTCTTCTTATGAATAAACAAGAACATCTGCTTGGTCACTGGTGGAAATGTTGGGCTTTAATTTAATCTGGGGCCATGTTTTAAATATATTTTGTCCATCAGCTTAAAGATGCAAATCTTTTTTTTAATCAATAGTTGAATAAAAAAAGGTATTCTCAAAAACTGTAACAGACTGAAAGTGACTAAAAAGAAATAATAATTTGGTCATATTGAAATGTACTATAACAATTATGTATATTAAATGAGCACAGAGTTGAGTCTTATAAACATCTAATTAAATGTAATTAAATTCTAATTGTGGAGTTATTAAAAAATATGCTGCACCAGAAAAAGAAAACTTAACAAAACCTCTTCACCTCTCTTGACTTAGGTGTATATTAGATCCAAATGTCTTTGAAACTAAGATAATATGAGAAATTATCATGCCAAATTAATGATGAAAGCCAAGAGAATGGGAGATAACTGGTATACATGTCTTCACAATTGAAAGAGACATTTCTAGAGGCTAAGGAGAATGGAGGTTGAGCAGTGTGTGCCCTTGGCCAATTAAAATATCTCAGCATGTCAAGAAGAATCTCTCAGCCCCAGTGCTGTCTCAGCAATCACCTGGACTGACATTGAACTAGAAATAGCTGATCTTAGCAAATGACCTCTTATGCAAATTTTCAAGCCAAAAATATATCATCAGTAAACAAAGTTTTAGGAATATTTTGAAGGATACAGGGACAGCAAGTCAAAAGGAAGTAGGAGTTATGAGAAAAATCTTACCCAAAGTTTACCAAACTTACCTACATTTGTGCTTTTTAATAGTTTTTCTCCTCTTTGCTACTTTGCCCTTCAACATGTTACTTCAGTTGTAATTTGTGAAAGTGGTTCTCATTTTTCCTCCAGTCTATGAAGAGTTTCTTTATAAGAATTTACAAGACTCAATAAGAATGTATAGAATTCTGGTAATAAATTCCATTACACAGTGAGGAACTTAAAAATTTGTCTCAAGTTTTGTTTTTAGGGAAAACATGACAGAAATATGAACACGCAAAACGATTTCCAGCGAAGCACCATGAATATTGCTTAATCTAATGTTAGTTGTTGTAAAAGCATTGGAAGTTACCTGCCGTCCCTGGGAGGGGACTCGGGTTTGGCCCGGGAGTTCATGGCCTCCATGGCGGCCATGGACCTGACCCAATTAATTCAGGGCCTGACTCATGAGGGGGGAACACGCTGGATCTAGTGATCTGGGTGGGGGATTTCCAACTACTTGCCCCTTGTCATGGACCGATCACTATCTCCTTCGACTGATCTTCTGTTATGCCACCTCCCACCGCTGGGGTACGGAGCCGACCAAGTGGTTCCGCCCAAGGCGCCTTATGGACCCTGAGAGGTTCCAACAGGCCCTTGGGGTATTGCCACCCTCCCATGTCCACGACTCGGCCAAGGCCCTGGCAGAAGCCTGGAAACAGGTGGCCACCAGGGCCCTTGACCGAATTGTCCCCTTGCGGCCCTTAACCCGGCTCAGATCCCGAGTAGCCCCCTGGTTTTCCATTGAGCTCCCAAGTGTAGGAGTGTAGGAGGAGGGGCCTGGAGAGCAGGTGGAGGTCATCCCGGTCTGAATCTGACAGGTCCCAGCTAAGATCCGCTTCTAGGACTTATCTGGCAGTGATGAGGGTGGCGAAGAAGGCTTACTTCTCCGCCCTCATTGCATCCACAGATAACCACCCGGCCGCCCTGTTCAGGGTCACTCGCTCCCTTGTTAATCAGAGGGAGGGGGAGGACCCTGTGCAGGGACATGCTGAGGAGTTAGTCAGCATCTGTCAGACAAGATCGCTCAGATCCGGGCCAGGCTGGACTCCACCTGGCTAGAGTCGGAGACAGAGGTGGCATTGAGGCTTGTTCATGTTATCTGGGAGGAGTTTGAGCCTGTTTCTTCAGATACGGTGGACAGGACCATGCGATGGCTGAGCACCACTACATGTTTGTTGGACCCATGTCCCTCCTGGCTGGTCTATGCCACCCGGGAGGGTACACTTGACTGGCTCCAGGCAGTTACCAACGCTTCTTTATGAGAGGGAGTCTTTCCCGCCACTTTGAAGGAGGTGGTGGTGAGACCCCTCCTAAAGAAGCCTGCCTTGGACCCAGCCACTTTAGACAAATTTAATCCAGTCTCCAACCTTCGCTTTTTGGCGAAGGTTGTTGAGAGTGTGGTGGCACAGCAGCTGCTGATGTTCCTGGATGTCCCTGATCTCCACTCCTTCTGCCATGACCTCAAAACATGGTTATTCTTACAATCCGCCTGGACTGACAGGGGATCGGGGTTTTAATTCGAAAGGTTATTTGGCGTTGATTTAATACTTTTTTAATACTCACTTGTGGGGTGCCGCAGGGGTCGGTCCTTTCTCCCCTCCTGTTCAACATCTATATGAAGCTGCTAGACGAGATCATCTGTGGTTTTGGGGTGAGGTATCACCAGTATGCTGATGATACCCAGCTCTTCATCTCCACCCCAAACCACCTCAGTGATGCCCTCCCCATGATTGCCCATTGCCTGGAGGCGGTACGGGACTGGATGGGAGGGAACAGGCTCTGGCTCAACCCGAACAAGACTGAGTAGCTGTGTATACCATCATCTCGGATAATCCAGGAGATTTCATCATTGTCCATAGGGGAAGAGGTGTTGTCCCCTGTGGATAGGACGTGCAACCTGGGTGTCCTCCTGGATGTGCGGCTCAGTATGGAGGAGCAGGTGGAAGCCATCACCAGGGAGGCATTTGCACAGGTTCGGCTTGTACTCCAGCTGCACCCCTATCTGGACCGAGATGTGCTGCGCACGGTCACTCAGGTGCTCGTCACCTCTAGACTCAACTACTGCAATGCTCTCTATGTGGGGCTACCCTTGCATGTCATAGGGAGACTTCAGCTGGTGCAAAATGCAGCCATGCGGGTAGTGATGGGAGTGTCCCGATTCTCCCATACTACACTCCTCCTGTGCAACTTGCATTGGCTGCCGGTTGGTCTCCATGTGTGATTCAAGGTTTTGGTAACAACTTACAAAGCCCTATATGGCTTGGGTCCAGGGTACTTGCAAGAACATCTCCTTCGGTTGACAAATACCAATTGCCCAGTGCGCTCTCACAGATGGGGCCTCCTGGGGATACCGTCAGCTAAACAGTGTAGGCTGGCAGCCCCTAGGAGTAGGGCCTTCTCTGTGGGGGCACCCACCCTTTGGAATCAACTACCCCTTGAGTTGCGCCTAGCCCCTGATCTCTGCTCCTTCCACCGCGAACTCAAAACATGGTTATTCTTACAATCCGGCCTGGACTGACAGGGGATCGGGGTTTTAATTCGAAAGGTTATTTGGCGTTGATTTAATACTTTTAAATTTGTTTTAAACTTTTGTATTCTTTGTTTTTATGTATGCCACCCCGAGTCCCTCGGGAGAGAGGGCGGCTTATAAGTCCAAATAAACCTAAACCTAATTAATAAAGTGATATTTTCTAAAATGGACAAAACATTACACCAAGCTTCAGACCAAGATAAATCTGTGCTTCTCTATGAGAAACATACTTGGGAGTTCTGGACTCTGTACCATTGTCTATCCATATTCAGGCCCTGAACCAGATTGCTACCCCTCCCTTTGCACTGATTCCCTGAGGAGATGAAATTCCAGAAGAGACTAGTGTCAGGCTCCAAGTAATACTTCCATAACAAACAGGACTCTGAGGCAAATAGGTTCCTCAAATAATTGGTTTATTGGACATATTACATTGGCATAAGCTGGTGAAAACCAACTCTGACTATTCCCATGATTTTCACTTAATTAAAAGTAAAAGTTTCTCCCATTTCCCAAACAATAAGTCACATGGTCCAATCAAAGTCCCGTTCGGTTGTTGGGTGACATCACTCCTCCTCTTTCTGGCCACCTGTGGGAATGTCCTTGGTTCCCAGGGGAAAAGTATTTTATTTTGACTACAAACCCCCCACTATCTCTATTCTCCCTCCCTATCCCTCAACTCCAGTGTGGTAACACTGAAGCCTCAAAATGGCCTCGGTCAGGTCAGCTTCAGGGTTGACAACTAGAATGTGATTGGAAGGAGGTGAATAAAGTCTGGCTGAACACAAATAAGAGCCCATATTCAGAACTAAATTATAATGATAAAGAGATGAAAATGCTAATGTTTTTCTGCATTTATCATATCTGCCAAAAGCCATCTGTTCAATGTTTAAGGTGACTTGTTTCCTTCTCAGGAAACATCCCCACCCTTGAACATCTGATGGGCCATTATAAGAGCTGTTCTTCCATTTTGCAGATAAAATCACTCAGATCTGCTCAAAGTTCAGATCCAATTGGACAAGTCCACTTGAGGGGCTTGAGGCAATCTTTTGTGGATAACTGGAATAGGTTTGCAATTATGACTCCTGAGGCAGTGGATAGAGAACAGTGAACATACCCACCTCTTTGTTTACATCTTGATCCATCACGGTTGATCAAGGCCCTCAGGTGAACCTTTGTTAGATCCATAGACTGGTGTCAGTTTCTTTGGGGAAAGGGTTTATCTCATGACTATGTAACTCCATGCATCTAGTTACTGGTATTGGTACTGTTTTCCAATTGGCTTCTAGATATAATTCAAGGTGGTGGCAGCACCTATAAAGTGGCTTTAGTTATTTTAAAAACCCCTGTCTTCCATTGTTTTGCTCCATTCAATGAGATCAGGCAGAGTAGGTGGGTGGGTGGGCTTTAGTTTCCATTGATTAACTAGTAGCATGTTCTGGAGGCATTATTCCCTTTAAAATATATATCTCCCCTAACCAAGGTCTGAATGACTCCCACCCTGATAAAATTCAGGAAGCTATTAGAAAGACTTAACCATTCTACTAGGCTTTGGGCAGGGTGATGGTTGAGTTCCTGTTGGATATGTTTTATCATGTTGCTTATTATTCTTTTCTACTTTTTGCATTTTTTGTTCTTTAATTGTAAGATGCCTAGAATCATTAGGGGTTGGATGGTCTATGAATGAATGAATGAATGAATGAATGAATGAATGAATGAATGAAGTAAATATTCTCCTTTTCATGGGCTTCTTATACTTTTTCCTACTGTAAATTAACTTCTACATTCTTTTCTTACTTACTACATGCACCACCTGATACCCTTCTGATTGTGGGTAAACTGTGGATTGTGATCATGAAAATTACATGTTCTATACCTAATGGCCTTGTTTTTGAATGTAGTTTAGGAAATTAGGCTTCAGATTAGGTTTATAATTGAAAATTTGATGAACTGTAGTGTTAGATTATTACAATATTTGGTTAGAGGAAAATATTTTTAAAAAGTTTGAAAGAGAACCAGAAATATAATTTCATGGTTGGATTAGGCTTAATAAAATGGGTGTTTCATCAGAGAATGTTAGTTTAAATTATTATTGTGTACAAGCTTTGTTTTTAATTATAGTTTATTACATATGGCACAGTATCTTAATATAACTGTACTTGCCCATCACAGATAGATACATTCTGAAAAAAAGTTTCTATAAGCATTTAAACATTAACAACATTTAAAATATGTATTTATAGAAGAAATATGACCAGTTAAGTATCAAATCTTTTATTTTCACATTGTCAGGTGTTCTTTTCAATTAGATGAATTTTATCAAAACAGAAAACATGTATTAATTATTTTTCAATTAATGTTTGGGTAAAATAAAAGGAACCAGATCCAACATGATTAAGATTGTTAAAGCCTGTCTCTTTTTGTTCCCAGATGTCAGCATTCCCCCCATTTCTTGTTTCAATTTCAGCAGGGTTTTATTATTGTTGCTCAATGCAAATGTGATCATTAAAGTTTATTGAATGACCAGAATCCACAGTTAACTTAGCTGTGCATCATGTTTTCTGCCCCAAAGTTATTTTGCTAAGCTCTAGGCATGAATCATAATTGTGTATTGTATGCATGATTTGCTTCATTACTTATCTTTCTAGATATCATTTTTCTTTTAAGTGATTCAGTGATAATATTTAAAACTGTGTCCCTGGTGAACACATTTATCTACCATGATAAATATATGGGTTTTATTTATTTTTTTGCTTTGGAATGAAGAAAAAATCCCCTGAGGAAAAAAATCTAAATTTTTGCTCTCCATATACAAGGGCTGAAAATCCAATTCCAGTAGTATTAAAGAAAGACCTTCCCATTCTCTTATTTGATTATGTATCATGAATTTGTTTTTAACTCCTATTGACCACATAAAATAGACATTAAAAAATTGGTAACCTGGATTTATATCTGTTACCAATAGCAATAACACATAGAATTATATATCACTCTATAGTCCTTTACAGCACTCTTTGAGAAGTTTACAATGTCAGCATATTGCTCCCAACAATCTGGGTCCATGGAAGGATGGAAGGCTGAACCAACCTTGAGCCCCATCAGGATCAAACTCCAGACTGTGGGTGGAATTAGCCTGCAATACTGCATTGGTTGCTGGTTGCCCTCCGGGTGAGATTCAAGGTGTTGGTGATTACATACAAAGCCCGGCATGGCTTGGGTCCGGGGTAATTGTGGGAGCATCTCCTGCCAACATCGGTTTCCCATTGCCCTGTGCGCTCTCATAGGCAGGGCCTCCTTGGGGTGCCTTCGGCTAGGCACTGTCGGCTGGCGACCCCCAGGGGCAGGGCCTTCTCTGTGGGAGCCCCACCCTGTGGAATCAGTTGCCCTTGGGGCTCCGGTTGGCCCCTGACCTCCGCTCCTTTCGCTGCGACCTGAAGATGTGGTTTTTTTCAGCAGGCCAGCCTGGACTGAGGTGGGTTGGGTTTTTAATTCGTTTTAATATCTAGTTTTATCTGTTTTTAAATTTTGTTTGGCTTGAGTTTAATTCAATCTTTAGTATTTTTAACTTTTGTATTGTATGATTTTTATGATGTGAGCCGCCCTGAATCCTTTGGGAGATAGGGCGGCATACAAGTCCAAACAAACAAACAAATAAATAAATAAATTTTAACCACTGTGCAACCAAGGCTCCTAGAATGCTGCAATCATCACCATTGTAACTGAGTCCATCCACCTTGTTGTTGGTCATAATTTTCTCTTTCCTTCCACCTTTCCCAGCATTACATCCTCTCCGGATAATGAGGTCCTTGCATAATGTGTAAGGGTAAATTTCTCCCTGGTCATTTCTCTTTTGAGTCAGTTGATTTGTTGGATACAGAAAACATTTATCTTGGATAAACATATATGAAATATTTTATTTGTTTGTTATAGAACTGAGCTTCTGCTTAATGTGTGCTGTGTTAAGAATGACCGTTTATTTATACATCCTGTTCATCAGAGAATGGACTGTCTGGACAGTGCATGATATTACAAAAAAGGGGGGAAGGGAATTCAGAACAGATAACTGCTTTGAAAACCTAACTTGAAAGAATGGGGTGGATTGCCTAGATAGTACTTTACGACAATGTAACACAATGTATTGGAAGACCCACAACAAATATAGAGAACAATTTAGCAGGATAATAACATACAATACATTTAATTATTACAATTCAGTATTCTGGCATTAGAATTTTGTCTCTTTGTTATAAAGCCTGAACGTGACAAGCAAGAGGCAGCTCTGTATTTCATTCTTTCTCTCTCCACTGGAATGGACAGGTGTATTCAACTTGTTTCACAGAATTCTCATCTAATGATTCTGACTAGATTAGTAGAATTAAATTGTTTGACCATAGGAAGAGGGTCAAATATCCAATATTAACTTTAGAACATTGACTACATGCTTCAAATGCAATGAATATACAGAAATTCAGCTTTGCTTTATAGAACATAGAACAATCTTCTAAAATAATTTCCAACGTGGAAAGAGTGAGAGAGACAGAGAATTATTTTCAAGTTGTTAAGATTCATACATGGCAATATCTAAGATTGGATTCTGAAATATCTGAAATTGACTATATAAACCTGTTAGATAGTAGCAAGTAGATAAATAAATAATATATTTTTACGAAGAATCCTATTGGTCTGTTCTGCCAACTGCCACCTATATAACAGACTTTATCTAGGACCTATACAGTATTGCCAGATCTAATACAATCATGACATATTTTAGTTTTAGTTTCAAATATTCAGTATATATTTCTTGATATTTGGCAGTCAAAAGCACATCTTGTTAAGGTGCTGGAGTAGGAGTACAAAGAGCCAGGATTTAGTTCTCTTTTAGGCACTGAATCTGGCTGATGGAACTTTAGGACAGTTACCCTCTCTCAGCCCTAGACTGGAAAGTTGAAAAGCATTTGTCTATCCAGAATAGATAGTGAATTGTGGCCCAATAGTGAATTGAGGCAAGAGGGTTGCAGTGGATTAATTCAGGCTAATTATTGTTATTTGCCTCAGAGTAATGGTTATTATTATTTGCCAGTCATAAATCAGATAAATCCTCCTCTGTGTTCTGTTAAATCCCAGTATTTGCAGTGAGATTCCTGCCAACCATTGGCATTTACAATTTACTTAAGAAATCAGTTGGACCAGAATGCCTGTATGCTTGTGTCTCACTTGACAGACCCTGATGTGTTTGGTGTAATTTGGTTTGTTATGCAGCCATAAGAGTAAGGCATTCAAACCTCATATCTCATTCCAAATTTCCATGTGGATAGTCTTAGATTCTCTCTCCATAGTTTCTAAAAGAAAAACAACTTTTATTAAAAAGCCCTCCCATTCTCCCAAACATAACACACATGTACCAGCTTATATAACCAACATCATTGGTACAGCTGCTCCTGAACTTTATTTTATCTTCCTGTAAATAGAGAAGTGAATGATTGAAGAGTTCAGATGCATCATTCAGCGGGACATATTTACTGCACTGAATATTTATTTATTTTTCTTAAAGTTAATTCTGTTTATGAAACAAAAGGAAATCAAAACAGAGTGAAGGAAAAGGACTGAAACAGAATTCCACTCAGAATTTCAAATGCAGGGAAGATGAGATCACTGGAGGTGATTCATGCTCTGTTTTTTTTTCTTTCTTCTTCGTTAAAAAGGCCTGCTCCTGGGCTTGCCTGCAACAGATGTGAAGACTTCTCTTCTCTCTCATCCATCTTCTCCTCCCTATTACAAAATGATATCTGATTAGAGCAATTGCGTTCTCTTCGCTGATGATGTAAAGCTATTCAACACCACGGATAATTCTGCTACCCTTCAAAAAGACCTTGACTATATATCAGAATGGTCAAACAAATGGCAACTTCAAATCTCAACAAATAAATGCTCTGTCTTACATATTGGCAAAAAAAATCAGAAAATAAAATACAAGCTGAATAGTCAAGACCTTGTTGATGATCCAAACTCTGTCAAGGACCTTGGAGTACTCATCTCAAATGATCTAAGTGCTAGAGCCCACTGTAACTACATAGCCAAAAAGGCATTAAGAGTTGTTAACCTAATTCTATGTAGCTTTTTCTCTGGTAATATCACACTACTAACTAGAGCATACAAAACATTTGCTAGACCAATACTTGAATACAGCTCACCAGTCTGGAACCCACATTACGTATCTGATATTAACACAGAAGAGAAAGTCCAGAAATATTTCACAAGAAGAGTTCTCCACTCCTCTACTCGTTGCAGAATACCTTATGCCACCAGACTTGAGGTTCTAGACTTAGAAAACCTAGAACTACACTGTCTTTGGTCCGATCTAAGTATAGTATATAAAATCATACATTGCAATGTCCTACCTGTCAATGAATACTTCAGCTTCAACCATAACAATACAAGAGCACACAATAGATACAAACTCATGGTTAACCGCTCCAAACTTGATTGCAGGAAATACGACTTCAGCAACAGAGTGGTCAATGTCTGCAATACTTTACCTGACTCTGTGGTTTCTTCCCCAAAGCCCCAAAACTTTAACCTTAGACTGTCTACTATTGACCTCACCCCTTTCCTAAGAGGTCTGTAGGGGGCATGCATAAGCACACCAAAGTGCCTACCGTCCCTGTCCTATTGTTTCTTTTATTTTCTTATATGTATCCATGTATTTATAACTATGTTTAAACTTATACCTATTATCTTGTAAGCAATTGACTAATCAAATAAATAAAATAAATTATACAGTGTTTATGCATCTACATAACATTGTAATCAGATCATTTTTTTCACCTCAGAAAAAAAATACAGGGAGGCATGTTAGGAATCTGTAAACAATTAGTTGGGTTGGCAATATATAAACTAACAATGTATGTAGCTTTAAGACAAAATCACTGTGTTGCTTTGAAAAATATTCCGATTGGCTAATTGTATTGCAGATTGCCATAAGAGGGAACTAGAGATCATGGTTTGCTCTATCTGACATTCTGTTGCTATCTAAGGTTGTAGTTATGCTGTGTTTATACTTTGATATCTTTGTTTACTGTAAATGACAAAGGCAACCAGTAAGAAGACTTTGTAATTGGATATTATTTGGACTGTTAAACATATATGACCTGGACCCTTTATTGGACTGTGCTATTTCTTAGAGTAAACTTTAACTCAATTTAGTGTATCTGTGTATGGCTGAATACTTATTCATAACTATTCTCATAAACGTTTCCATGTGCATATCCTTGTTACTCAAGGGTTATTCTGTACATATCATAACATTGGTTATGGGCCCAGAGAGAGATTGAGAATCAGTGTGAATATACAGTTTCATATTCAGACAGCTGATTATGGTGTATTGTTAAACTACCAATGGCACAAGAACAGTCAACCAGTATATCCCAGATAACCTGGTTGGATGGAACAAACTATGTTTCCTGGTCTATGAAGTGCAGCCTACTTCTGCGTAAAGATGGATTATGGACTGTAGTTAATAGTCCACTGGATGTAACAACTTGAGACCCATTGAATGATGAAGATAAAAAGAAAATAGCTGACTTTAACTGGGATAATGAAAAGGCTCTTAGTATAATTGGACTGACACTGAGTGATCAACAGCTAGTCCATATTCGTGGTGAAGAATCTGCTGCTAGATGTTGGGACATTTTGAAGAGGATTTATGTTCGAGATAGTGTGGGTGCACACATACACCTTACACGTAAACTGTTTAGAGCCGTCTTATAAAAGGTGGCAATATGTTAGCTCATTTGGAGTTTTTCTATGAAAAAGACTTTATAAGAGCTACACAAAAAGGAACTGATTTTCTCAGAGTTGCATCAAATTTACATCATTCTTTCTTCTTTGGATGAAACTTATGATGATTATGTGTCTTCACTGGAAGTTTTAAACAGAGATAAACTTACATTGACTGGCATAACTGGAAGACTGTTAGAAGAGTCAAGAAGACGGCAAGATAGAAATCAACTGAGAGAAAGACAACCACAGGAAGAAAAAGTGTCTTCAACTGCCTATATTGTAAGGAAATGTTTTTTTTTGTGGGGCTAAAGGTCATATAGCCAGTTACTGTAAAAAGGGTAAGAAATAGAATGCTATTAATATACAGAGAGCTTATAAAGATGTTAGTTTAGCCATATCAAGTACAACTACAACTGTAAATCATGATATATGGTGGAGCATCGCAGTGTATAACTAAAAGTAAAGAGAGGTTTGTTAAGATGACAAAGAGTAAACAGCATGTATGATTAGCTAATGAATGGAAATTGAAAGCATCTGGAGAAGGTACTGCATATTGTTCATGTATTAATGAATGTTTACTGATGTTATATGTACCTAGAATGACATTTAACTTGCTATCTGTAAGAGAAATGGTAAAAGCAGGATTTGTTGTAACTTTTCAGGGAGATAAATGTTGAATTGAAAAAGAGGGTAAAAGAGTTACTGCAAGATTAGATAATGGTTTGTTTATTATACATGATAGTCCATTAATTAATGCTAACTCAGTTTATGAGAATAAAAAGCCTCATGATGAATGTATTCATCTGCTCCATAGACGTATGGGACATATACATTTCAAAATGCTAAAGAAAACTGTTGAGTTATCTAATGGTATACAATTAAAACCTTGTACAAAGTATTTAAATTGCAATGTTTGCAATCAAGAAAAAAGCAAGGTAACTCCTGCAAATAGGGTAAATGGATTCAAAACCAGTGAACCATTAGAGGTTGTTTCTGCTGATATTATTGGACCTAAAAAAATCTAGTTTAGGTGGAACCTGTTACATATTGAGTATAATGGATAATTTTTCCAGATATGGTTTCTGTTATTTAATGAAAACAAAGACAGAAACATACCAGCATTTTGTAAACTGGCTAAAATTTGCTGAAAGGAAAAAGAAACAGAAAGTTATTAGCTTAGTTACAGATAATGGTACTGAAGTTACCAATAGAAAATTTGAAGCCATGTTACAGAAAGCTGGCACTGAACATAAGCATTCTGCTCCTTATAGACCACAACATAACTCATATATTGAATGTAGAGGACAAACATTACAGGCTATGGCTAGGACTATGATTTCGGATTCTGGATTATCAAAGAAACTTTGGGGTGAAGCAATAATGTGTGCTAACCATGTTTTGAATAACGTAGTGAATTCAACAACTGGTGAATTACCCTTTACTCGTTGGAATGGAAAAAAGCCAGATCTCAGTTATTTATGTACATTTGGAACCCCAGCATGGGTTCATATTCCCACACAAGTAAGGTGAAAGGGACAACATAGAGTGAGACAATTATATTTTGTAGGTTATGATCATTTAAATTTTGAGAGCCAGGTACTACTAATGTATATTGTAGTGCAAGTGCTAAATTTCTGAAGCGTGTTGGCTGGAGAAAGCTTGAAAAGGAATATAATAAGGTACAGGATAGTGTTGTTGTTGAGACTCCATTGTTTACTGATAATCCTGATGATAATAATATTGATGATAAGATAGTGGAGGAATATTCAATGGAGGAATCATCAATAGAAGAACCCTCTATGACTGTAGAAGATGAGGATTTGATAGGGGAGGTAAAGGAAGAGGACACGCCAACAACATGTACTAAGTTACCTAGGAGGTCAACTAGGGAGAAACGTCCACCTGACAGATTTCAAGCAAGCATTGTATGTCAGGTTAATACAGAACCTTCTAACTTCAATTAAATAAAACTGTATCCTACAAAGGATCAGGTAGCTTGGCAGGAAGCTATGAATAGGAAGTTAAACTTGTTAAAGGATTTAGAGGTGTATGAGGATGTAAAATTACCACTAGGTGAGCTCAATAGGTTGCAAAGTGGGTGTATAAGATAAAGACTGGTGTGGATGGGACTATTACCCATAAAGCAAAATTAGTTGCTCAAGGATTTGCTCAGTCAGATAAGGACTATAATGAAGTGTTTGCACCTAGTCAGATAGCAAATACATTGAGAGCAGCATTAGTTTGGGCAGCTAAGAATAAATGTAAAATAAACCATGTAGATGTTGAAACTGCATATCTACATGCACCTTTACAACATACCATCTATATGAAAAAGCCATTAGGTTTAAAGGATGATGGAAAACTGATTATTGGAAATTAAAGAAAAGTCTTTATGGTCTAAAGCAATCTGGTTATGACTGGAATAAATGTATTGTAAAGAAATTAGTTTCAATAGGTTTTGAAGCTGGTATAGCTGATCCTTGTTTGTTCCAAAGAGAAAAAGATGGTTTAATTTCTCTATTACATTTATTTACGGATGACATAGCAATTATAACTAAAACTGAACAAGAAGCAAATGATATTGTTTATAGATTACAGAAAAAATTCAGGATTAGGAATTTATGGGAAATTAAGCATTATTTGGGTCTTGATATAGTGAAAATGAATAAAGGTTTTAAAATTTCACAAGCCAAGAAGATTAGCCAATTATTAAAACGGTATAACATAGAGCATTGTAAATCTGCTAAGACACCAATGAGTAAGGAATTTACACATAGTGATATTAAAAGTCCTATGTTTGATAAGGAAATATATCAATCCTTAATCGGTAGTTTATCATAGCTAGGTAATTGGTCTAGACCAGATATATCTTACAGTGTAAACCAATTGGCTAGGTATAACACTGAACCAAATGAAAGGCACTGGCAAGCAGCTAAGCAAATACTTAGGTATCTAAAACACACAATCCATTATTCATTATATTTAGAACCACATAATGAATTAGTGTTAATTGCATATGCTGATGCAAGTTTTGCTACTGATATAATGACTCATAAGTCAACATCAGGTATAGTGGTAATGTTGGGTAATGCTTTAATAGGATGGAAGTCTATTAGGCAACAACCTATTAGTTTATCTACTATGGAAGGAATTCTCATGTTTATCATTAATGTGTACAGAATTGATATATTATAAACAATTGTTGAAGGATATTGGAATTACTGTATGTGTTTGGTTTATTGTTTATGAAGACAATGATCTGCAATTAGTATGGCTACTAATTTAGCTGTTAAAACAAGGTCTAAACATACTGATTTGAGATATTTGAACATTAGACAGTGTGTTCAAAATAAATTAATTCAGTTAGAATACTGCATGACTGAACATAATATTGCAGATCATTTCATGAAAGCTCAAGGTGCAATTAAGCATAAAGAGTGTTGTGAGAATTATGGTTTAAAGATGTAATGTATTATATATTGACCTACCCAAAGGGAGAATCTGTAAACAATTAGTTGGGTTGGCAATATATAAACCAACAATGTATGTAGCTTTAAGACAAAATCACTGTGTTGTTTATACTATATTCTGATTGGTTGATTGTATTGCAAATTACCATAAGAGGGAGCTAGAGATCATAGCTTGCTCTCTCTGACATTCTGTTGCTATCTAAGGTTCTCTGTTGTATTTATGCTGTGTTTATACTTTGATATCTTTGTTTACTGTAAATGACAAAGGCAACCGGTAAGAAGACTTTGTAATTGGATATTATTTGGACTGTTAAACTATATGACCTGGACCGTTTATTGGACTGTGCTATTTCTTTGAGTAAACTTTAACTCAATTTAGTGTATCTGTGTGTGGCTGAATAATTATTCATAACTATTCTCATAAACGTTTCCATGTGCATATCCTTGTTACTCAAGGGTTATTCTGTACATATCATAACAGGATGGACCTTGGGCTCCTATGAGTGGCTATGCTTTACAGAAAGAAGTAAAGTAGACCCATGAACCACCTGGATATGAGAACCTCTCCTTCCATCCAAAAAGATGCAAGAGAACAGAAATTGATGTAGAAAGATTTGTAAAGAGATAAGAGTATTCAACTTCCTGAACTTTCCAGGCCCATATTTAATGCAACAGCTTCCTGAATTACCACAAGATTTCCTGTCCTTTCTTGATTTTTAGAGTGACTAATAAAACTATTAGCGATTGGCACAAGTCTGCCATGTAGTCTATGCTCCCTTACATTCACAGTCCTCATATTCAGAGTGGCTGTAATCTACAGTTGACAATGTTGGCAACAAAATTGTAGCCTTCTTCTTTCTTTTTTTCACCAAGTTTCTCCTTTTAGGACAAATATGAGAGAAATAGATTTTTTTTCAAAGATGCTATATGTTTCCCTACAAATGTTCAAATGAGGCTTTGGGTTAGATTCAATCTACTTTGTCGGAATCCCATTTCAGTTCAGCTACCTCTTAAAGCTGTTCAAGTCAGTCTGATCAGTTCAGGATTTGGTCAAATCTGATGTATGTTCCTAACAATGACAGATGACAGAGGGCAGAAGAAAGTCTGCTATTATAGACAACTAACTAGTGTGAAGTTATCACAGGTATTAAAGGCAGCATCATCTCTCCTCACTCCACATCTGTTCTCTTCGGATTGGTTCACCAGCTAACAGGTTTTGGAAATAGATTTGAAAGAAGTGGCACAGAATATTTGCCAGGTGCTAATCCATCAACAAAATATCCCTAAACAATGACAGCAAAAGAATAACAACATCTGCTCAAACAAATGATTTATGAAGCTGGAAGTCTGCATGCTAGGTTTGCTTGCTCTGTATTTATATAACACAATCTGCACCCTGAAGCCAAGCAGAAACAAATGCCACAGAAGCACACGGACCAGCTGTTTTACAACACTCTCTATCATCAGAGTCCCATTTCATTACATTATAATCCTAAAGGGATGGCCAGAAGATGAAAGTGAGGTAATGAAACTTTAGGCTATGATCCCATATCCTCTTAATTGGGACTATTCAGGACCAACAAATTGGAAGGTTTCCTGGTGAATTAATATGCATATAATTGTACTTGTATTGATTTTGATGGAACAAAGTTAATTGATGACATCAATGACTTTTCTCATGGATTTATTTTTTGTAGGATTAGATAGGTCCTTTGTCGTTTTTTCATTATTTTAGTCCAAATTGGTTTCCATTACACTAACTAGATGGTAAATGCAATAGAATAATCTCTCTCTCTCCATAATTGTCTCCCCATTAATATTCAATATATGGGAAAGCAGCCTGTAACACTCAGGTATTTTAGACTACAACTTTTATAATACTTGATGTTGTCCACGCTAGCTAGGGCTGATATGAGAGTTCAATTATATAGGTAAGTGGTCACCAATCCTTGTTCTAGTAAAATAAATTGGTGATATCATGTCATCATAATCTGTATTTCTAGGTCATTAAACAGTGTTTTAAAATTTTGGAAAAGGGACAATATCCTAATCATGACGATACCAACACAATGAAATTTGATATCACAAAGCAATCTTTGCTCTTTCAATCTGAACTGATAAAGAAGTGGAATTTGCATCACAGTTTGCAATCTTTTAACACTGATCCCGTGCACAACTGTGAGGGACACCAAAAGCACAGGATGCCATGTTATTACACAAAGATTGAGAATTATGGGGTACAGTTAGTCCTTGAGTTATAAACCTTTGTTTAGACACCCTTTGAAGATATGATGGCATAGAAAAAATAACCAGTCCTCATATTTATAAGTATTATAGCATTCCCACAGTCACATAATTACCATAAACAATTATCCCAGCTGGCTTCTGACAAATAAAGTCAAAAAGGAAGCCAACAGGGAAGGTCACAAATAGTGATCATGTGATGTCTCACTTAACAACTATAGCCAAAAAAAGGTAATAAAATCAGGTGTCATTCAATGCCTAACTTATGACATCATC